>CM057968.1:24631904-25002371 GCA_030142095.1 Rubus idaeus | reverse complement strand
GACAGAGGCTAACCATTGATTACTAAAAAGAAGTGTTAATCATGATGTAGAGAACTCAAGACACATATAGCCCTTGATGCTGATTGAGAATCGAATTGAGAATTCTGAACTTTCATGTGGGTCCTTTTGATAATTCTTCGAAAATCATGTACATTGGATGACATTAATGAATTAATAAACCTACCATCTAATTCTAAATCATCAAAACCATCACTGAAAAGTGTGACAAATTAACTTGAGCATTAGGGAAGCAAATTGGTCCTTTTTGTCAGCATATATATCCTCATATTCTTTACTTCTCCCTTCTGCTAATTATTTGTGGACACTTAACTTTGAAACATAGATATCATCAATCTCATCCCACAAAGTTATATTGATTCAAACTAATGAAAATTTAAAGTTTCTGGTTTGATGAAGCATGCTAGTTTCTTAGACCTACATGTTTTGTTATTATAACCAATCAATGGATATGGTCTACTTGTTCAACAGTAGTGTTTACCTGATCAGTAAATGACTAAAAAAATTATGGCCAATCACTCAACGATCAAGATATAACAGTAAAAATAATTAAATTTGACTTCGAGTTATTTTTCTTTTCACCGTTGAATTTAAATCCAACGGTTGCTGATTATAATTTCCTTGATCAGTTACTGATCATATAAACACCAATAACTAGTCTATTACACGATGTCTGTTTTTTTTTTACTACATTTTCTGATTAAGTAAGCAATTATTATAAGGAAGTACCATTACATATTTATCCCAAAAGGATAACAAAAGAATCAAGCATTAACTTGAGGAAGGTATCTTACTTCAAAATTTGAAACTTATATGTCAAAACAAAAAGAGAAAAGGATAATTAAAGAAGAAGATAGAGCAATGAAGTAGAGAAGAATGGTAAACTCAAATCAATTTTTCTCTTTAATGAGACCGTGAAGTTTCACTAGAATGATTATATATGGTAGAAGGCTAATATTTCTTCTTTTTACTTTTAGAATAGCTTACTTAGAAGTAAAGCATATATAACCTCTCTCTGTCTTGAGGATTAAAAAACACTCGAAAGTTTATTGTTTGACTCATTGTGATTCATTTTTTCCCAAATGACACACAAAACAAACATGATTTAGTCAGTAAGATACTCATACAAAGCAATTTGTTTTTGGATAAATAGTTGTGATGCTTTTAGCAAGTCTTCAATGTTAGTTGGCTTGGTGGGTGTGCCACAAAATATCCACTACCAAAGGTTTACATGAGTTTGGAGTTCCATTAATTTCACATCTGCTCCAATTTCCACTTTCACCCCACTCAAACAACACCATGAAGTTGAACCAGTACCATCAATATTGTATTTATTTCAAATATGTGATGTTCGAGATTTTTCAACAATTTTTTTTTTAAACCTAATTTAATGGTTGAATAATCCGAAACATCATATATTCCTGAATATGATAATAATTACGTAGCAATATTTTTTTTTTACAATTCGCTTATGCAATGTAGTCGCTCATAATCTTGCTTCATCGTGAATTTTATGAGAGAAATTTATTTTCTTACTTGATCTAATATGTATCGGAATGATCTATATTTCAAGGATAGTGTACTTTGAAGTCACCACCTAGGTATAGCAAAGCATATATATGGCATTATATTGGGTGGGATTGAGACTAGCTAGGGAATCCTAACTAATAATAAGTTGAGTTAGTTCAAATTTGTTTTCATATGGCAAAAGTACTATATTTGTATAATAAGATGAGATAGCACCATATGTGATGTTCCATCAAATTTCACTCTATAATTGATTTGATATCAAAAAAATCTTTAAAGTGATGTGATCGAATTATTTGGCCATGATAAGATGGATCGTCCACAGTTGTTGTTTTCATAACCTAAGTTGAATTCTCTTCAACTAATAAGGTATTTTGATTTTTGAATTTCACTCCAATTTGATAGAAATTGTTTGCAAGAGTCTGGATTTTTTTTTTTAGGTCGTTCGAGCAAATATTAGATGTATAACAGTATTTAGTAGGACTGTAGGAGACAGAGCTTGCTTTAAGGTTTTGATTCCAGAATATCATTATGTTACCAACTCATTATGATGGACAATATTCAGGTTTAAAAGTTCAATTATTATCGAAATTTATTTGGTTCAATGATATTTCGAATAACGTATTCTCGTCTGCGTTGGCATGACCTGCATTACATATTATACAGTAGTAAGACAGTCACTACTTTACTAGTGTTGTGTTTGTTGATTTCAAGTGGAGTGAGTCAAATGGAGAAACCACGAGACAACTTTCTAACTCTTTGACATTTTTACTGGGTGTCTTGTTTTGTTTGTTTTATAATGCCTTGGTTGGAGTGGGTGCTTTATTGTCCCTATTTTGCTACAATGTTTGAAAATGGAAGCCTGAAGACTTAAAAGTGCATATATCTGATTACATATATAGTGCTGTAACCTATGCAACTACTGCAACATTTTTGTCTAGCACTTGTTTTTTCAACTATTGGAATAATTGAATATGCAATTATGCACGTTTGAGAGTGATGGAATACTGTATATACATTCACCCAATTAGTAAAAAACCTTTCTACCATATATATTGAAATTTACCTTAATGAACATACCCCTTATATAATGGAATTTGATCGTTTTCTCAACCTTTTCGGTTCTTATCTTATATTTATCTTAATGATTATGCTATTTTAGAATTTCAAACGGTTCATTATCATAGTTTGACACTTTGGCAGATCGACAAACACAAAATCAACACAAAAATTACGTACAGCTAGATCAAATTTTTTCCGAATACATTTTAAGAACAAACAAAATAGACAAATGCGTGCATACATGCATAGTTTTTGTGTATTTAGATTAGAGATCTTGGATATATATATATATATATATATATATATATATATATTAGTCTCAAAACTGCATGTTAGAATTTCCGGTTATATTAATCCATTAGTTAATTTGCTTGTTACAAAAGTGATAGTCCTAGAGAGTTGAGTTGGCTAGAAACCTAGTGGGGGATTTTAACAGAATGATTACTGTGAGTTGTAAGCCTAACAAAGTTGATGATTATATAAGCTATTCAATTGGTGACTTTTTTCATTAGCCAAAAAAATAAAGAAATCAACATTGGTTTTTATTCACGTGCCCTTTGGATTTCGAGAGATACTGCATATGTATATATATGCAACAAATGATCATCATCATTAATTACTTTGATAAAGATCACTCCAACTAACTCTCATCAACAAGATTGGAATCTTGATTTTAGGACTATTTTATTACTTCAATCTCCTGTTTCTTTCCCCATTCCCTCCATCTTTTCTAAGTTCTCATATTAATCTGAGGTGATTGTTTGATTGAAAATCTTTTGTTCAATAAGCAGATAAGGTGTTCGCTGAATTGTTTAAAAGAACATAATAATAAATCACATTATGCTTTTATTGCATATATAATGTTAATGAGTCGTGATTTTGAGATCATTGAGAAGTTGGATAACACCTGTAATTGGTCATAGTTTTGAGATCATTGAGAAGTTGGATAACACCTGTAATTTGGTTCACCCTCTTCTTCACTTAATATAGTTACACTTCATAATTGCATAATCCAACCGTTCATATCATAACTTATCCTTCATAGATCATCTCTGCAAAAAATCAATCGAATCAGAAATCTTTTGGTCACTCTAATTATTGAAACAAATGAACGGTTTTGACAACAATTACTACTATTATGAGGAACCGTCTATTTATTTCATATGAATGAGTTACCAAAAGATCTTCGATTCGATTAATTTTTTGCATAGGTGATCTATGAAGGATAAATTATGATATGAACGATTGGATTATGAAATTATGAAGTGCAACTATGTTAAGTGGGGAAGGGGGTGAACGTGCCCGTTCACCCAAGGGGTGAACCTGAGAATTTTCTTTTGTTAAATATGTAGACAATGTATTCCTTAAATCTCATTCTGTTATTGTAGCGGATATATGATGTTAATGGGTCGTGGTTTTGAGGTCATTGAGAAGTTGAATATCTTCTGTTAAATATATATATATAAGGCGTTCGATAAATCGTCTCAAAAAGTACAAATAAGTTAAATCTCATTCTAGTTACGCGTGACTTTAATGGGTCGCTCAAGATAATTTACAAAAGCTACAAAGCAATGGGGTCATGTTTTGGTTTTGTTGTTCGTCTCTCACCTGTGCTTTTGTGCCTCTGCAAGTCAAACTCTTCGATTCTACTCCATTCTATTGTCTCCTAAAGTTCACAGGTTTTGCTTTTGGTAATAATTGCAATTTGACACTGTTGAGAGTTTGGGAAGAAGAACTGAACGAGGAGGAGGTCCCCAAAAAGAAAAAGGGACTCTGCTAGCTTAGCTAGCTAGCTACAAAGAGTTCTTGACCAAAAAGAAAGAAGATTAAAGCTTGCAGCTAACTCTGTAACAATGCAAAGCCAAGCATAAGCTGGCAAAAACAATGAGAATGGGAGATGAGGTTAAGAACTAGTAGAGTCCACAAAATAAGTGGATGGTTTGGTTACGTCAGTATGTGTGTTTGGTGGGTAGGGGCCTAAATGTTGGATGTTGAAATGTGTAAAATTTTGATTGATCATGCATGGACATAGTGGGAACTGTATACAATGCTTTGATAGTGACAGATTGTCCTTAGACCTAGAAATACATGATGAACCAAAGGAGTGGCTTCAGTGCCTCAAGCACCATTTCTTGTTGGGTAGCTGTAGTTTTATCAAGCTATAGATAAGCAAAGAGCTAGAGGTCGGAGGTTTCAAACGCAGAGTTTTCTGGCACGATACTGTTATGGTAACAAAAACCAATACTTTTATGACACGTTTACTTACATAAAATGAAAATAAAGATGAATGATAATAAACTTTAGAGGTATCGGAGTTTAAATACCCTTCATCATGTAATCGAATCCCTACAAAATTAAGACAACTTATCCTCGTACTCATTTTTAGGTTAACAAACATATCATAAGGAGTAAACCAATAATGCATACTAAACCAAAATATCTAACATCGTTCGAATTAAAAACCGATAAAGACCACATCTTATGTCCACTTTAGAAGATCCATCGGTTGAAGAAAAATATAATCTCAAGCCTAAAGATCAACATATCATTTTTGTGTAGATAGGTCTTATCTTTGTATGAGATAAGTTGAAGCTTCAAACACTAAAACGTATAATAAAAAGTTTTGAAGTTTTTCTCCTCTCTGCGAGATTGGATAATATAAAGAAGAGAGCAAGACACACAGACCCCCAACTTACAGCAATCCATGAGTTTTAAATAGGAGTATATAAAGAAGAACACACTTTTTTCTGTCTCAGATTTGGTTGAGTTGGTTCAACAAGAATTATTTGCAAACATGTTAGAAAAAAAAAATCAGTTAGATTAGGCTTCTTTTACTTCTATTTATGCAGTTAAGCTTTCTGATGGGACCAAAACAGAAAAGAAAATTAAAGCCCGAAATTTGGATTTCACCTAAAAAACAGATTATGAAAATTGTGCCTAGTGCTCTATTAGTTTAGCAAATTGATTGCGCCTGCTTATTTCTAGATGTAGATAGAAAGATAACTTTGGACGAGTTTTTTTTTTATCAAAGTACTTTGGACGAGTTGTATGCGTTCAATTATTAACTAGTTTGCATAAAATATCAAAAAGTGACCCTACACCCTACACAGCTACACCTTTTGTTTTATAATTATTTTTTATACTAAATAAAAAGATACAACGAAAAATTAAAAAGACATTTATGTTTCATATGATTAAATTTTTAGTAAATTACAAAAAACACATGATATCTCTTCATTTTTCTCTAAAATCCACGAATTTTCAATTATGACAAATTCACAATTCATTCTCTCTAACAAAAGTTCATAATTCATTTTCTAACAAAAATATTCACAGTACATATTCATAGACATCTTATGATTCAAACATTAAAGAGCATTGCTCCAAATATAATTTAGCAAAACAAATACAACTTAAACCATCTTTTGGCTACATAAGAGAAATTGAAATGAAACTACTGACTCATGAGAAACCAGCAAAAATGCTCACATAACAACCTTACTTCTTAGAAGAATTGGGGCCCCTCTTCTTTCCGAATCCAACAATTACAAAATGCAACTCAAATTGCTATCTTTTAATTTGTTCGTTCACACGAAATTTTGTATCCAATTGCTAGAGTAAAATTATCAATATCAACATCACATTAATAATACACAAATCTAATGACTTAAACTGAACTATCAAATCCAAAGAAACCCTAAATCCTAAAAATGATAATTAAAACAAGAAAGTGGGGAGTGATTAGATAACCAACAGTGATGAATCTCATGTTGTACTGCATCCTCGTCTGGGCTTCTTCTTATTGTCTTTGCGTGGCATCTGTTCATCATAAATAATTTAATCAATAATTAGATCCCACCACTCATCACCAGATCCACTCTTCATGTTTCAAGAATCGGCGTTTAGAAGGCAAACAAGGTGCACTCATCCACATCGTTGTCATCTTCAAGCAGCAAACCCAAACACCTAGTCTGTAAAAGCTCCATCATATATCAATTTTCATATCCATCGGAGCAGCATCGTCGTTGACAACCATATTGGCTATGTGAATTACTGGCAGAATTGTAAATAAAACGAATAAACGCCTAATTATGTAATTGTACCTATAAAATTCGGGTATGGGTTTGTACTGTAGCGCATGGGCCTGTGCTGCATGTCCTTATATGTACAACTCTAATCTTACTTGATTTATTAGTGTTTTGTAGTGTTGTCATAGATATGTATGTCAAATTCTATAAAAATTTTGAACGTTGGAGACACAAAAACGGAACTGAGTTGGACCAAACAGAAATACTAAGAGAATTTGGTCCTAGAACAACTAACGCACCTGCACAAAGTTGGTCTCTCATTAGTCCTTTTAATACAGAGTTGCAGTTACTTGATGATAACTCCCAAGTTTAGGTTACTTGATTACCAGTCCCAAGCTTTCTTGATTTATATCATAAGGCATGTATGCGCTTAGGGTATGTCAAAGTTACAAGTGGTTTTTATCCTTGCTGGATTTTGGGAGTGTAAGGCATTCGCCTGGCAGTGGTGATAAGTTATGATTGGCTGGAGGCCATATGGTGGTTATGGTCACCGTGAAGCTATAGTCTTCTAGGTCGTCGTTGGCGTCTCAAACCCTGTTCGGAGATTTTGGATTCATATTGGTGCGGGTTTGGTTGGCCCTTCTCGGAAGTGCTGGCTATTTTGCCTGTCTCCTTATTGCAACATTACGATTTCTCCCTAGGATTTGGAAGAGATCACCTCCAACCAAGGACAAAAACATCGAGTATCGAGAAAATATCGATAGTCCAAAAATTGAAAATTTCGACGGAAATTTTGAAAAATATCGGATAATATCGGGAATATCGGGAAATACAAAAAATGAAAATATTGCGGATATATCGCCGATAATATCGATATTTCCGTTCTTGCCTCCAACATAGGAAAAAAAATCATAACCCATTAGATTATTAGGGCACTGGTGTGGTATTGATTAAAAGAACTCCGATGATCAAGTCAGTATACTTTTAAGTTTAAATAGTGGCTAAAGTAGATTAAATTACATTACCTTTAAGATTTGGCTAGTGCATACTTATATACGAGTCGTTCGAAAGAGATTAGAGCCTTTGGAGGACAAGAAACCATAATGCTAAGTCCTTAAGGGCTAAGAATTGTGACATTGGACTAGTTAGGCTCTCCACTTATTATTATCCGTAAGAGTATGTAACGTAAACAGCCGTTTGTACACAAGTAAATCCATAAAAATAACGATAACAAATTAGTTTTAGAACTCTACTTTAAGTTATTAAATGTAATTTTGCTTGAATAAAAATTTCTGACGTATTTCAATAAAAAAAATACATACTCGTTAATGTTCAACGTGGCAGAATGTACAACCAATTGGGTCTTGGATTTGGTGTAAACTTCGTGCAGAGGAGTTTAGCTACCTCTGCAGCAGCCACATTCACTGACTCATGCGACCTGGTTCACATTACTTGTTTAGTCTAAGAACCAGATTGGAAATGTGACATTAAAAAAAAACACCTAAAACAGTAATCCCACGAGCAAAGAATCAACCCGATTAATTATTTAACAATACAGAATTTACAAAGTCAAAGCAAAGGAATTCAAAGTTCAAAGCACCAGGACCAAGGAATTAGAGCAGTAAATCACATGGTGGCCATGTTTATGTTTTGGCTTTGGCCAGTGGCCAACACCCAACCCCAAAAATGTAGGTAGAGAGAGAGAGAGAGAGAGCTTCACAGTACTACTCGCAACTCTCTTTTTGGGTTTCGCAAGCTGGTTTTGGCGTGGAATATGGCTTTGGTACGACAATGCATACCATCTGTTCGACTTAATTCCCAAGAGAGGTGCTATTTACTATATTGCTTATATACTAATCGCTAATGATCTCCTCCTTCCTACTACATGTGTGCCACTACTGTCTCTTTCATAGGCCAAGAATTTCACTAGTGCAGAATTTCATATGCTTCATACTTGGATTTCACACTGTTGATCTCTCTGTCTTCATGTTGTAAAACATGAACAGACCCTTCTCGGTTTAGGCCCCTTTTTTGTTGGTTTCCTATTGTTCTATGTGCTGTGGCCTAGATACCCAAAAAAGGCATAAATAAACAAACCTGTAAACCATATATAAAATCCATATATCCGTAGATAGAATCCATATACAACTATGTTTGAATTTGTTTAATAGGTTGATTTATGGTACATTAATATATAGATATATTAAGTAAATTAATTTTATGCAGAGGTAGATTGACTAGTAAACTACCTCAATCGGATTTCGAGCTAGCTTATGTACTATAGAAAACTAATCTAAGAGTTGGTTTACGTTTGATGTACTAATAAGCTAAGGTATCGTAAACTTTTATTTGATAGACTAACTCTGAAAATTCTTGTATACACCAAAGTGTATATTCACTTTGGTGTTCTTAGCCGTTGGATCAGCAAATTCTTCATCTAATCATTCATACTCCCTGCATGCACACCGTTGGATCTTCCATTTTTACATGTTAGCCGTTGGATCGCCCAAGTACATATGTACTTTGGTGTGTGCAAGACTCTCTCGACTAACTCAGCCTGATCTCGAGTTAGTCTATAACTATAGAGAGATGTTTTATTATTGTAAAGAATTGATTTATCATTAATACACCGATATATTAATGTAGGGTACACTCTTTTTGATCGACAATATTATGCGGAGTATAGTTGCAGATGTAGAGGGTATAATCCTATAATGTGTAGCATATTAGCATAGCAGCTAGCTACCAACTGCATTATCATGATGACCTTGTTTGGAGCTTAATAGCCTAATAGAGATGGCGGAAAGGTTAGGCAGCAGCTTGTCCTTTAATATTAAAAATCTAAACCCACTTAAAGCACCAGTACTAGTACTAAACAATTAAATAGGTGATTGGCTTTACAAGAAATTGAGGCATGCATTGGTTCAAAGTTTCAAACCTCCTACTAATTTAAAAGGACTTTTGACCAACACGAACACCACTCCCTAAATGCCTAAGTTTGTAGTCTCATTATTAAACAAGGAGTTGCAACTATGAATGCTTGATTAGAAACATGGTCCTTAAATTCATAGAATTCATAGTCCACGCACTAGACAAATAGTTCATCACTGAATACTAAGCCTAACCTAGAACACCATGTTCATAGTTTAAATACAATTCTGCTAATGGTACTTTCAATTGTTTAATTTCTCAAGGTTTTTAATTATTTTTTGAATCGTCTTATTTGGTATATTCTTGCCTCAAATTTTGAACAACCTACATATTCCATCACCCTAGTTGATGTTCACATGTTCCATAGCCTAATCCATACAACGAAAATTATTGTATCCACCGAGCTGAATATTCACTTTGGTGTTCTTAGCCGTTGGATTGGCAAATTTCTCATCCAATCACACATACTCCTTGTATGCACACCGTTGGATCTCTCACATTTACATGTCAGCCGTTAGATCGTCCAAGTACATATGTATTTTGTTGTCTGCAAGACTCTCTCCCATAGCATTACCTAATAGTAGTTTTAAATTTTCAAAAGAAGTTTCGAGCTAGAGCCTTAATTGTGTGGTTTTAATAAAGGAAAAGTAGAATTAATTGAAAAGGACCTAGTAGCAAATTCAATAATGAAAATATTTTGAGTATGTCATACACCCAAGATGATCGATCTTTTGTTATTTTTAACCTAATTGACGATAAAATACCTCATTGTCTTTTACAAAAAGGGGTAATTCCGTAATGATACATGGGCAGGGATTACAGAGATTAAATTTAGACCATAGTAAATTTATAGAGTGTCAATTAAGCTAAACAAAAGTTCGAGTTCAGATATAGAACGTCAGTTTTGACCATATTACACATCATAACTCATTCTAAAAGAGCGCGACATAAAGAGTACAACCCAAGTAGTTCCCACATATTATCTAATTAGTGTACAACGAAAGAAGGCTACAACTTTGGAATTGAGAAAACAAAAAAAGTGAACTCAAAGTTATGGTCCAACTGCAATTTACTAAAAAAAAAAGAAAGACAAGAAGTCCCTAGGTTTTTAGGCTTAGTGGACTTCATTGTCTTTCCTGCTTTAGCCAGATCACCTTCTATTGGTCTACAAAGGTAAGACCCACTTGGGTCGGCTAAAGTTGACTAGCCCAAGCCCAAAACAAAGTCCACCAAAGCCGTTTATCCAGCAAACACGTATCGTCAGACATCTAAGACGTGTCACCGACAAGATATATATCATTAGGGGTAGGTTTTTTCATTTTCGGTTCAGTTCTTTCATTTTCGGTTCAGTTTTCGGTTCACACCAATTTCAATGTGACGAGAGACTGGATTCTAACCTTTCGGTGCACTCGCCCAAACTTAAACTTCATTTTATGCGGCTTAACATTTGGGCTATGGTGGATTTGTGGGAGAATTTGAGGTGGTGTAGTAGCAGTAACGATGTGGGTATGAGTTGGGTTGGTCACCGCCTGCGTTAAAGTGAAGCTTGCAGGTGGTGTTGGATCTGGAATTTGGGGTTGTGGCTTGCAATTGGGAATCAGTGGAGGTTCAGGTAATTGAGGTAATTGGGTGAAGATGGATTACCAGTAATTAATGAACTTGGTGATGAAGAGACCGTCGTCGTCGGTGGATTTGAGTAACTCAATCGCAGTAACATCGAATCAAATGTTAAGTTTGGTTCAGTTTACATTGATAGGAGCATATTTGTATGCTCCGATGTGCTTAATTCTATATTAATTCTCTCACATTCCATCTTTATTCGAGTTATTTATGTCGTTTTTTGGTTTATAGGACTCTTGGAGCATTGAGGAATGAAAAGAAGCAAAAAATGGCAATTAAAAGCTACATTGGTGAAGCTGCCTGTGCAGATCAGTCCACTTCGACAGATAACTGGTAGCAGCTCAGAATGAGTTAGAAGATGTACCATATATGGATGGAAAGCCCCGGATGTCTATTTTCCGTAGCTTTTGAAGGTTCGTGATTTGGAGTTTTCTAGAAGAAGTTATGGCTGTTTAAATGAGCAAAAGTCAATCTGCCGCGAATCTGGAAACCTAATTCATTTAAGATTTGTGAATTTTCCTCATGGGCTTCGACTCCTATTGGGCTTGGACGAATTAAACCCTAATTTGGGGTATTTGAACATCTCTTCATCAGCTGGGATGATCATCATACCTAGAGACCCGTGACTCTATCCAACTTTACGTTTTCTTAGTTTTCTTCCTTAGAACTTTATGATTACATTCCTAGCCATGTTTGGCTAAACTTCTTGTAGTTAGGGCTAGATTGAAGCCCTAGACATAAGTATTTTGATGTTTTGATATTTGGATTTTAATCAAGTTTTGCTTCCTAGATGATAATGATTTCATTGTTCGTAAATTGTTGTTCTTCTATATGTTTCTTTGATTGATCACCTTAGGAGCATGTATTAGGAATGACGAGCCATAAGCATGTGCGTGACAACCAGCCATAAGCATGTGCGTGACAACCAGCCATAAGCATGTGCGTGACGACCAATATCATCATGTGTTTTATTTGTGGTGCGACAAGTGCCACAGTACTTGTATGATCGCCATTCGCCCCGTCGTCGTTTCTTTCGTGTCAGGCCCGTATCTCTGCCTATCAAACACCCTTCTCCGTCGTTTGTATACAATCAAACACCTCTCTCGTCGTCGATTTACTATCAAACCCCTTTCCAATTGTCGTCGATTTACTATCGACAACATATACTTTTCCCGTCGTCGATTTACTATCGACAACGATACTTAACAACCGTCGTCGTTTACTTTCGACAACGGATACTTTTACAACGTCGTCGATTTGCTATCGACAACATAGAATTTTCAAAAACGTCGTCTCGATTTACTATCAAACAACATATAATTGCCCAAATGCACCCGTGAAAGATCATTTACCTCGCATTGCACGCGTGAATGATCATTTACGGCACGCAATGCACGCCGTAAATTTCATTTTAAAAAATAAAAAAAATACATCAATTTATTCCCTGTTATTTCAATGTCATCCAAACATTGCAATAAAATTGTACATCAAATTGCTATGAAATTTAATTTATATAAAAATTGTTCAATGTATATACAATTGCTTTGAAAGCAATCACAAATGGTTACAATAGAAAAATCATCTACACAAATGCTTTGAGAGCCTTTTCCAGCCATCCAATATCATCTTACTTGGGGAAACAGATCAAGAGGATTCTTGGGCATTGGATTTGGTGCCTCTTCCTCCTCAGCTTCTTCTTTGGGCTCTGCCGGCTTCTTTCTTTGACTCCTCATTGGCCTTGGGTTTAGCAGATTCTTTGGGTTGCTATAATAGTCGCCTTGCTTGCCCTTAGTGTACCCATGGCACACCATGGCTGCCACCAAGAGTGCTTAACAACCAACACAAATGACAAGATGGATTTACAAATGCAATCAAAGTATAAAAACAGCAAAAACAAATAAGAAACAAAAGTAAGCTCACTATAATATGTTTATGTTCATTTTTATGATAGGAATCAGTTCTAGTTGACCCACATTTGAGCAATCAAAGTAGAAAGGCCAAGTGCCCGTTTGGTGATCATTTCGGTTCTTTTTTTTTTAATTAAAGAGGGGAGGGAGGAAGCTTATTCAGAATGGAACATAAACAGTACAAATTGAAAACTGAAAAGTCTTCTTTTGTTTTATACATTCTTCTTTACTTCTCCCCTCCTCCCTCCCCTCCTTGCTACTCTCTATTCTTGAAAGTAGAATAATGAAAACATAATGGTGACCAAAGGCAGTTAAGGCACTAAGCTACTCAGCTTACTAGTGAGAAAAAATCAAATTGACAACAAAATAAAATAAAGTCTAAGGTGCGTACTCGAATGGGAAGGTGCACAAAGCCCACTTACAAAACTTCTCTACTTCTATATCTAGGTAAAGGGGAGGCTCTACTTTCAATTATACAACAAGTAAAATTGAATCGAAGGAAAAAGGAAAAATAAGGTAACTCGAGTTTCCAATTTATGCCCTAGGTGGTAACTATAGCAAGTAAAAAACCATTCTTGCCATACAGTGTCAAATACGAAAATTAAGGGATTGAAAATAGAAGTCTTTGTGAAATATGTGTGTGTTATAGATAAAAAGTAAAAAACCCTCTGAAGAAAAATTGAATAACCAGGAATTATCACAAAAAAAAAGAAAAAAAAACTAGTAATAGAATAAATAAATGCAAGGAAATTACACAAGATAGGGGAAGTATTTTCATCTATAAATAAAGAAATAATTCCTATTCCGCAAACCATTACTCACAAAGTCATACTATCCTTTCGAATAAGTTCTACATTTAGATCAAAATAGATCAAAAAAAAACCACTAGAGAAGCTAAGTGAGAACACTCCTATAATCACCAAATTCACCAATCATAAACACCATAACCATTTAAAGCGCCAAAAGTCTCAAGAGCCAAACACCATTTTAAACAAGTAATCAAATCTAACAACAAAGATAAAACTCAAATAAAGGAAAGAGAAGAAAAAGAATGAGAGAAGATAACTCAATTACTGCAAAACCCTTGTAACTCGGCGAACTTATTAACTAACAAAACTCATGTGTTATATAAAAATACATAGATGAAATTTTTCAAAAAAGAAGATGTGAGATGGAATCAGTAGACAGAACGGGACAAATACAACCGCCATCTGTGGATACCCATCAAGGGTTACAGAATGCCCAACTAGATTAATTACTCCTTTCAAAAGAAAAAGAAAAAATCCAATCATGAAAATGATTCATCTTCATATATAGTTATATACTAGTCTAATAACTTCATTCATAGAAATATATACCAATACGTCAGTGATACCAATAATGAACCCAACTGCTTTATTGTCTAAAACCCATAATCAATCATACACACAAGTCCTGTAACCTTAAATCTAAGAAAGATAAAAGCTAATTTGAAATTTCGACAACTCCAAGTTGTTAGGTTACCTGGAAATTTCGATTATTCGGACCGAAGACCCAAATCTGGAGCCGAGATGTTCGGGTCGTTATTGGCGGAGGGGATCAGAGGAGGGGCTGGGACAGATGCCAAATGGTGACTTCTACTTAGTGGCGGGAGGTGCTGGCGGCGAAAGGTTGAACGGTCAGGAGGAGAAGGGGACCTAGGCTCGGGTCGGACGGGGAGGTTTGGTGGAGGTACATGATTGGACGCTGGCGTTGATTAGGTTTTCGATCTCGTCGATGTCGTATTGGGAAGAAGGGTGGAGTGGAGCGGCAGCGTGGACATTTTCGTTCTTCGGGAATATGGATCGAGAGAGATTGAGAGTGCAGGGGAGATCTACTTACTCATGAGCTATTTGGGCCGGGACTTGGGGAGGGAAGGTTCTCGCAATGGAAATTTGGGATTAATTGAAGTGGACTCGGAGTAATGAAGAGAGGGAAAAAAAACGTCCAAGTGCGGGAAAAAAATTGGGTGAAAACTTTTTGGCGAAAAAAAAAGGTCTAGCTAAATTTTGCGAAGTTCATCAGATAACAGTTATTTGTCGTCTGAAATCTACCCAAATTTTTAAATGAAAACTACAACGAATTACGCACATTCAGACAACAGATTTAATTTATATGTCGTCTAAGAAATTCAGACGACAGAAAACACATAATATGTCGTCTGATGTGTGTCGTCTGATGCATTTTTTGGCATCGTTTCTAGGATACTTAGGATACATATCATGTTCTAGGATTCTTGCTATGTTCATATTCTGTTAGACCTTAATAATCTCTTATGTGTTAAATTTGAGCATATATCAAGCCAGACTGCATGTTAGGGAATAAGTTATGACATTCATACCAAATGCTTAACATACGAAGTAAGAGAGAATGAATGCGAGAATGCATCCATATACCAAGGACCTTTCATGAGCATAGTCATCCATGGGGATTCAATAACTGGTTGATTTAAATTCATGACATTAATATATGATTGTCCAGTGGTGGATTTCGAAACCCTAGCTTCTCATTCCATTGATTCACAAAAACCTCAACAATTTCAGTTTTCTATTTTCGTCATTTATTTTCTATCCGTTTTTCATTATTTATTTTCGTCAACCAAATTATATCCGAATCGATTGAAATTTTGTGTGAGTCGTCATTAGTGTGTCTAGAGTCTAGGTATTTAATTTCATAATTTTCTGGATTGTTTTAGTCGCTCTGACGTTCGTGTCTTTCTGTTTAGGTCAGTATTGAGTCATTATAGTATATTTTCGTCATAGATTAGCAATTAACACACAATCCTCTGCGGGAGACACCCTTGCTTTCCTATACTACCATCGACTAACTCTTGTGTTTGCAGGAATTAATTGAGCTATTTTTAGGTGCCTATTTTGGTGCTTGGAAATACCTTATCATACATCTACAACAGAAACCATCACAAACACCATGGTTTTATAGCGAATAAGGGAACGACCAACACAACCTCCACTAATGCCCATCAAGAATTCAAGATAACTACCAGACTTCAGCCAAAACTCTAGCTAGATTTCAACCATGACCACCGTTTAGAGTGATGACGTTGCCAAGCCAAGAATCTTCCAACCCATCCTAGACCAATCACCGACCATGACCGAAAAGTTACCCTCTAAAACATTAGTCTTCGACACCACAATCACTCTTAAAGTTACCCTCGCCAAGCTCCACATTCTGTGATAAAGCAACCTAGAAGTACAATGCCATGGAAATTACCATCGCAAAGAAAAAGAAATTAACAAACCCCATACAAGCTTGGTGCTAGGCGCTGCAAAGTATGTCTCAATCTTTGATGATAATCTCCCAATTGAGTTATCATAGCCATACTTTCCCTCTAAACCTCAACAAAGCTACAAATAAAACTTATCTATTGTCGTATCAAGATGTAATTGTAAGATCTAAAAACTATGAAATGAAGTATGTAACTATTTTGGTATTTGCCTTAATCTAACCAAACAAAGAAAAATAAAAATAAAAAACAATTTAAGATATTTAAATAGCTAGGTCATTTTCATAAAAAAAAAATCCAAAAAAGAAAACCTAGATACAAAAAACATGGTATGCAAAAGGCCAAGAAAATGATGTATACTAGTCGCGACAGAACGACATAGAAAAGTTGCAATCCTCCGATCTTAGGAAGTGTTCTCAATCATAACAGACATAACACCACACATGACATGTCTCATGTCCGATCTCTCCTCCAGCTGATCGAAATTGAAAGATTTGTATTGATTACAACAATTATTCTTTAAAACTTTCAAAAAAGAAAAAAAAAAAAATATATATATATATATATATATATATATATATATATATATATACATTAATTTCTCTCTTTGCCAGTTTGCCTACACCGATACGTTAACACCTGCAATAACAGCTAACCAATCCAACCTCTGATTGATACACAGTTCTCTCCTTTAAAAGCTAGCCAATCAATTAAGCTGAAGAAAAAAGCAAACCAGAAAAGGACTACTGATCGAATAAGCTTAGCTAGCTGAAGAAGAAAACCTAGCTAGCAATTACTTTCATATTTACAAGAGAATCTAAAGCATCGATCTTTGCTGCTGCTTATACAGTTGCTGCTGCTTCTGCTGCTGCATATTTACACAGCACTGAACGTACAGCTATACAGAGGATACAGAGCAAGCTAGCTAGGTCTACTCCATTCTAAGCTTTCACATGCATTTACAACTCGGGCCCTACGTTTTTTTGGAAATTGTAACAGTGCCTGAACGTACTGGGTTGGTTTCTGGGTAATTTTTGCCCAGAAATGCCAGATTTGCAGAGGCAGAGTAGCGTAGTAGGGAGAGGTAGTGTTGAGGTTAAAAGAGAATAGAAATGACGAGTCTCATATGTAACTGGGAATGATGTATTCATTATTCAATTTCTGTTTTTCCTTGCGTCTTGATCTGTTCTGGTTCTGGTTATATATAAGATTGGGAATGTAGAATACGCAAATTGAGAACCCGAAGCCAAGAAGAGGAAGAGATCGACAGTAACTAAGTTAATCTGGCTGCACCTCGAAAATGAAATGGAGGGGTAAAATGGGAAAAACACTTCGCTTAATTATTATAATCGATTTCACCGCTTATTATAGCAAATCACATGCATCAGATATTTGTTGAGTGTTACGGTTCTGTTGCAACAGAGTTGAGTATCAGATAAACATGTGCAATTTTTATCTCAAAAGATCTCGATACTATTAGTAGTAAACCATGAACGTGTGACTTTTTTTTTTTTACATTCTTGATTTGCATCGAATTACACAACATTAACAAATTTGTCGTGACTTGTGTGCTAATAAATATTGATCTAGGGTGCCAGTTAAGCAATTTTCTTAGACAAATATTGATAAGGTAACAGAGAGGTCCGATGTATTTTGAAAACTAATATCACAAGAGCAAGTGAGCAAATAAATCATGTTGGCATATTTGCTTCTCTTCAAGGTGAACCCTACGTGCGTGTACAAATTACACATACGTAAATATATTGTGTACTAGAGGTTACAATAGACGTCATGTACGCACACATAATCGTTCATCAACAAACCACACGTATCAAGTAAATTAAACCGGCTTTCGGTCTTATAGCGTTTGAATTTTCTTAACGTACGTACCCTTCGTTAATTCATAATGTCATTACACCATCCCGTTGAAAGGGAGGGTAAAACCGTAAAAGTAAAATGTGAAATCTAGTAGAGCCGTGAAGCCGAGCCGAGCCGAGCACGGGGCGGAGCCGAGTTGGAAGAAGTAAATGCAGAAGAGGAGGATTTGGAGGGAAGAAAAAGAAGAAGACGATGCTCGACGTCAGCATACTAACGGCAAAAGTTGTCAGCTACCGGCTAGCCTAACGCAGACAACACTAGGTCAGGTGAGCCCCTCTGATTAGCCGCGGAATCTCTTTTTATTTTTTTTGGTACGGCCCAATTTAAAGCCCACTGAACACCCCCCACCACGCCTCGGTCATTATTACTCCCTCTATCTTCTCGCAGACACTGAAGTCGTCTGGCTGGCACTCAGTCACTGAGCTCACTCTCAAGCCGTACACGTGTCGTGATGATGGCCTTCTGTACTTTGGACTTTGGAGTTCGGCCGATGACGACGGCGGTGGCGTCACTCGCGGCTGCTACGCTGGGCCGTGATTATGTCGTTTTCCTTAACAAAAAAGAAAAAGGATTAGGGTTTTAGGGTTTTTGCGCAAACCCTAATCCACAAACCCTAGCAGAGCTTACATCCCAATTTTTTTTTGCGCATGAAAGGGAAAAAAATGAATTTATTAAAAATAATTTATAAATTAGAAACTTAGCCACGTACATTGTCACTATAATATTAGAGTTTAAATCTAGAACCACTATTGTAAATTTGGGAACTTTAATTAGGGTGCACTCATTCAACGGTCATGAATGCCCGAATATGGTAGGTTCAGGTGATGGTAGAAGTTCTCCAATTCTACATGGTAAAGTTGAAGAATAAGATAAATTTGATGTGACCAATGAACTTGACCACATTCAGACAATGGAGTCTTTGGTTCAACAAAATTTTGGCTGCTATTGCAATAATTTGAATGCAAAATTTCAGAGCTCGAACTATATAGGACCACTTTGGGTGGCAGCTGGCTGGGTGTGAGTTCATGCAGCTACAGATTTGGCTTCTACCTCATTTTGTTGAAAGTAAAATCCCATAAAAAACACAAAAGAAGCTTGTAAAGAAAAAAAAATGCATAATGAATAATGCATCAAATTAATCAGTAAAATCACATGTGAAAGCTTTTTACCATGTGGGAATCATCAACATTCCTTCATTACAGGGATTGTCTCTGGTGAAATTGTAAGTGAATATAGGATCGATCAATGTCCCTCCAAATTAAAATTGACCCCACAATTAAAATTTGAATGTAGACTTTTGCCTCTTCTCAATCTTTGCTTCAAATTTAATCTTCTGGTGTTCACGTGGTATCATATACTGAGGATCATGTAATTATAGTCGGTTCCTTGAGCTGTTCCAATCATTATGATTTATGATGCAGAACAATTTAGCAGCAAATGAAAAAGACTATTCACAAGTCACAACACAAAGCTTGCAGTGAATATATCTTTTAGTATCTGTGAGTTCATGATTTTGAAGGATGAATGATCGAAATGTATAACATGCATGGACCCATTTAGGCAAACCACAATGGTATCATGACTTAATGGCTCAATAGTTCACATAACGACGGATTTATGAATTTTTCTTTATGCGAAAGTGAGACACTTTCGTTTAATTTATAAAATATTATGTTAAGTTCAACGACATCTACCCAAAATTTGGAAACTTCCGAACTCATGCATACTGAAAATTTGTATGTTTCGACTGTAATTGGTTTGCCTGAAAATTTCATCGCCTTTGTGCACTACTTGCTAGCCAGCTTCTTCTGTCTACAATTTAATAATTACGACGTCGCGTCTGGCATGTTGATCGAGTGCGACGGCTTGCAGTGGCACCCTTTAAACCCGCTTATGGCGGCAGCAGGTAGTTGAGGTGATGAAGAAAGAAAATGGAGTCTCACTAGTTTTAGTTCATGTAGCCCCAAAGACAAAGACAGGGCGAGCTAATTAATCACGGATTTGTGGCTTTTGAATGCTTTACTTTCTGCTGCTTTTCAACTTTCCAGACTAATGTAGTTTACTTAGTTTAATGGAAATAAATAACAGATGTAACCCCCTTAGATATATAGCTATCCAATCATATAGTATGCGCCAAAATTAGGTCCAGTTTCACTATCACGAGCTACAATAGAATAGACATTAGAAAAAAGAAAGACGTTACTGTAAGGCTACAGAGAAGGTCACTCACGTACTGATTAGTGCATGGTGTCTGAAATGTTTTTGGAAATCTTGCAATGTCAAAGAGTAGGTGAATAAGGTTGACAGTTTAAGAGTTAAAAAGGTCCACAGTGGATTGAGCCCATCTCTATCCAAGTCTTCATCCCCAAGGCTCAGTTTTTGTTCCAATGGCTCTTTTGAATGATTCAACTGTGGATTAGGTAAACGCTCTTATCTTATCACAATCATCGTTTTAGTTTTATCTGACGGAATGTATTTGTTTGTAAGTACTATACAATCAACACATAATCAAACAATCTATAATTTGACGGATTTTTTATAAGGATAATTCTTAAAAATAAATATAAATGACGAACGAATCTGATTATTGAGTTATGTTACGAATTAGTCTGTTCACATTTTAATACAATGTAGACGTCCACACGTGAATGAGACTGATATATATATATATATATTTGCATCTTGTATTCAAAATTGATCCCAATCTGATTAGGACTAGTGGACTACATAAAAGTGAGCATGTGGTTTAAATTTTGGAAGATGAAATAACTGTAAACCAGATTGGAATGTTTATTCATTTGATTGGCAATTCATGGCACAAAGCCTAGTTGATGTAGTTGTTAGCTTTCTGGACTTCTTCGATCGAAATGTTGTTGTAATGGCTATTGATCCAGAAAATATGAGTAGATTCGAGGCAGTATGTTTAAGGTTTGTTTATGGTACATCAATGTATCAGTACATCAAATAAATTATTTATATATAAAAGTAGACTCGTTCCATGCAGTAGTAGACTCAATGGCTTGGTTTCAAGCTAGCTTATGACTATGAGAAGCTAGTTTACTATTGAGCAAATTGGTCTACCATTGATGTACAAATATGTTAATATATCGTAGATTTCCTCCATAGAGGTTGATAAGACCAAGATATATAGATTTTGATTTCTAATCTGGCACCCCATGTACTTGAGGTGTTCTTTTTTTTAGTTCACCTTTCCTAACGATTTAGGAAAGGTGATTTTGCTATTATTTTTTAAAGTTCACATTTTTGACGAAACACTTATTGGAAAAAATATTTATGTTTTTTTTTATCCTTAAAGTTTACGTTTCCGGACGATCGAATTGTTCTTTGTGACAAGTGTTGCCGCATTTTTTATTTTTTATTTAATTTTCTTGGTCAATAAATTATTTAATTTTCTGAGCATTGATAGATCCTATTGGGCTTCCAAATAAGATGTGGCAAACAAGTTAAGTTGGAGATTCGAATTTTTGAAACAACAATAAACGGTCAAAAATCCGTGAGTTATAAGCACACGTATTTTGATGAAAAGTAACACTTTCAGAAATATTCTACAATTTATATCCGAGAAACAAGAAACACTTTATATTCCCGTGATATCGAGTCGTATGAAGTTTTGAGCACCAAAAGATTACGTTATTTTAGGTTTTGCATGTTAAGCAAAAAAAACATAATTATAATAAGATCAAATGTTACTGACAATTTATTCGTCAGAAAATGTGTTTCTATTTTTTTAATTTAATCTTTATTGACGAACTATTCGTCGGAAAAAGTTTTGTTTTTTGTTTTGTTTTAAGTTCACATTTCCCGACGAATTAGTCGTCGGGAAAGGTGTTTCCGTTTTTTTGTTTTTTAAGTTTCCCTTTCCTGAGATTCTGTGAGATTAGATATTTCCTTGGCCAAAGATGCCCATTTTTGTATTCGTTAACGAATACGTACACATTTCTGAGAAACTTAATTGGTACGTGGTGTTTTAGGACAACATATATATTACTAGACATCTATGCCATATCTACTACCTCAGCAAAACTCTAAATGATGCTGAGCACTTCAATTACTTCACAACTGCAGAGAAAGAGTATGCTAGTGCTTGTCTTCAGTTAGAAATCAGACAATATATATATAGTTCCAACTAATGTTCTAATTAAAACATTATCGTATTAATTGCAGAATCAAATTTGATATTGAATCAGACGATGCCCTACAAATAATAGTACGTTGAATCATGACTATACAATTGAGAATGATCCAATATCAAACTCGATCAGTTAATGCAGATCCTGTTCCACACAGTATCTATGTGTTAGTTATATTACTTATATGTATATTTCAGCAATATGATACAGACCGCTATAATGATCGTTTCAGATAGAATTAATTAGTTTACTCTATTTAAGAGTAAGTCTAATAAGAGTAAACTCAGTAAAGTAAAAGTCTATAAAAGAGTTCATATATTATAGGGCATAAGCATATATTGCTTATTATTCCAACATTTTTCAGTACGTGAAACGATTTTTTTCCCGTTTCATGTGCATAACTGCATACCATAGCAAACTAACCATGCATCAAACTAACTTAAGCAGTACTCGATCGGACAAAATCGTCTGGTTATTCTGTTTAACTTTTGGTTAATGTAGTCGACCTGCTTAGTTAATCAAGCAGTGTCGTCGGAGCGCAAACTCTGTTGAACTTCAAAAACTAGTTCCTCTACGCTCAGCTGACACTCCAGTCCTATCTGCAACAAAGCAAATTGGCAAACAAAATATCAATGTATGATTGCAATTTCATTATGCAATATTCATTCATTACTAATTATGTATAGTACTCGATCAATTAATGCTCAATGGTAACCAATATCTGCTTCTTAGCCCATTTCATGATTCATGACCATGCCTCTTATATACAGAATTGATAGTGGAATCAATAGCTTAATTTAATGATTAGTGATCCTGATATGTCTGAGAATCTGTACGTATGCATATGATCATATGATTTATATACAATCAATGTAGTTCAGTCGATTTTCTGATTTTTAATAAATAAAATTTATCACTTTTAGATGCTAGCTATTAGAATATGTTCCCCCACAAATTGACTACGAGCTAGGGTAATTAAAACCCTACAATGTTTCCCAATAATATTCTCTTGTAAGTTGAAGACTGAAAATATTCTCATTAAGAATATAAACGTTGTCAATACTATATAGCTTGTCTTGGATAGCTGATGATAATGATATATATGTAGGTTTAATCTGTGATATTTATTACCTTGATCACAAAAGAGTATAAGACAGTGTCTTCCATGCTACTGATGTTGAGATGAAGGACCTCAAATGAAGACCTCTCCAGAACACTGATTATCTTCACAACTTGACCGGGAGTTCGCCGGGATATTATCTTCAAAACCACATTGGACCCCGAGATCTTCGCTTCGACATCTGCCACCGGAGAGTTACAGCATGCTCCTAGTTCCTTGACCACACGGTCATGGTTTTGATCAATTAACCCAAAATTAAATTTAGGGCTTTGATCAAGTTGGGGCGGCAGTAGTAGCAGTGGCTGCCTCGGGCTTGGATTAGGGCTAGGGCTTACGCTCTTCCTCCTCCGTTTATTAGATTCCAAAGACTGCAAAACTTGATGCAACTCCTTGATGAACTCTATCACACCCCCTATGATTGATGCTTGGTCTCCCTAAATTAATAACAAAATCAACACCGACTTAGATTGAATCATATATAGTATTACGTACAGTAAGAGACTAGAGAGTAATTAATAAGCAAAAAACGCATGTTATCGATCATGTAGCTAGTGATTCGCGATTCTTTGTTGGGTTTTCTCTACTTGTTTTTGTTTTTGCCAGAATACACGGCTAGGATTGAAGCGAGCAAGAACAAGCACAAGGGAGATATGTTCATTTTCTAATCAAGATGTGATATACCCTTTTGATGTAGAAACATGGGGTTAAAGAGCGTAGAACTTTGAGGTGCTCGTTCATCTGTTTCCTTCTGTTTCTCTCCACAGCTATGTGAGACATGGTTTTGGTGATCTGGTCCGTCCAACAAACGAAGGCTTATCTATCGATTTCTGAGCTTTTTGATCCTCTCTATCTCAGCCACTTTGTTTGAACTCGAAAACTCTGCTATTTATATATACATTGAAACAAGTAAAGGGTTTAGAGTCTGCTGGCCGAAACCACCTGTTGGGTTCATAATAAATGCTCTATGTCTCACTCTCGTGAAGATCTTTTTACTCTATTTCTGTTTGTCTTGAGAGAGAGAGAGAGAGAGAGAGAGAGAGAGAGAGAGAGAGAGAGAGAGAGAGAGAGAGAGAGAGAGAGAGAGAGAGAGAGAGAGAGAGAGAGAGAGAGAGAGAGAGAGAGAGAGAGAGAGAGAGAGAGAGAGAGAGAGAGGGGGGGAGAGAGAGAGAGAGAGAGAGAGAGAGAGAGAGAGAGAGAGAGAGAGAGAGGAGAGAGAGAGAGAGAGAGAGAGAGTATTACTACGCGTCTGACGTTTATGAGATTGGGTCCAAGTACGTGCCCCGTGCGAAGTAAACAGAAGGAAGATAGAGTAGTAAGATCGAGTGTAGTACGTAGCAGTAGTTACTTATGCCTATCTTTCATTTCTCATGCATGCACATTTATAAATCTCTACACTCTTCTCTCTATAAATCATGCATCGCATGCTCACCTCTTCATGTTCTTGTGTAACTAACTTGTATTAGGTTTTCCATAGCCACAAAATGATTAAGGAATGGAAGTGAGAGACACCAACAGAAGCTATATTTGGTGGTTGTGGCTGCAAGTTGATGATCTTTGATCTGACTTTTGCCTGTCTAGCTAGCTATAGGATCGATCATGTGCTTTATTAAATGAGAAATGCTAGCTAGCTAGTAGCAAGTTTTCTTGTTTCTGCCTTCTCCTATTTTATTAACTTCCTTTGTCGATGCATTTGGTAACGTCGTTTCATGATAAGATCTGTTCATGTTTTAAATTATCTTTCGATGATCGTTTGATTGTTGTTATTTCAATGTTTAAGCAAGATATTAATTAAATTGGACTGATATATAAAAGTTAAATGACTAAACGAATTTTGATTTGTTTGATTGTTTTTATAAAGTTGATCACATTGCAGAATTAGGAGGGTAACCTAGGATGATCTATTAAGAAGGTACCTAGAGGGGGAGAAATTTTCTACCAGCATTTCTCTTGTTAAATTATTAGCAAGGTAGTGCTCGATAAAGTAATTTGGGATACTTCACATTCTCACATGTCCCTGCTCCCTGCTTTTGCAAGGCACGTGTGACGAATTTTGAAGTCATATACATGAATAACTTATATTAGGTTACGTAGATCATGTGTAGCCATTAGACATTCACATGTGGATGAACCTGACTCTGATACCAAGTAATTTAGACGTCACAACTAAAACTAATTGTCAAGATTGAAGATGCCCAAATTCTTATAAACACATTTTGCAAGATTCTCATTTTTTCAATGTGTGATACTTCACAGTACTCATTCTTTCCCTCTACTAATTAATTTGGGTGGGTGTTTGATTAAAACAAAAACAAAAAGTTGGGTGGGTGTTTCCGTCTACTAAGACACCGGGATGATACTGGGACCTCGAGTCTTAAAAAGACAGAGAATGTCCATCAACGTCACTGAACTAGTATGACATTCTGGGGATATTAATACTCTAGTATGTAAATAAATGGGGTTCATGCCCAAAACAATTATGGAGTAAAGAATGAGAGAGAAGGAAACACAGAGCAAGCCTTTACAGCTAGCTATTAATTCTTGTTTAGGTTTTGCAGAAGAAGCACTTGAAAGTTGTACGAGTTTGGGTGTTTATTGTAAATATCATCCCCTCGTTGACATCCATGATCCATCCCAAATATTTAGATTGCTTCAACTTCAAGCACACTCAACAGACACCAGTCATGAAATAAGTCTAAGTTTCTCCCATATTGATTAAACCCACAAACATATATACACTGTTTATCATGGTAAAATACAGGCTAGCCCTAGATAAAAGCTTAATCCAAATTGAATTTCACCCTTCTTGCTTCATTGCGTCTCTAATCGTCTTCGCTTGACTAGTTTATTGACCTATATCCTAATTATTCACAATCTCCTTACAAATTTTAATCACCAGCATCAGGGCTCATCCATTTTTCTTTTTGGTAACTATGAATGTTCCATACCACAAAAAAGTTTCATCTAATTTTGGTAACATAATAAACTATGAGATTCTTCAAGGTATAGTATAGCCCTTCCTTCCCGTATAGTTGTAGTCCTTCAATTTGTCTTGTTCTCGTCATTTGCTACAACAGAATGAAATCAATGTATAGACGATCAGAAAAAAATTTATTGCAAAATATGAACATGGAACACAAGTAATAGTGCACATAAGAATACTTTCTTGGAGTCGGAAAAGTCCGAAAAACTGCACAATAGTCTCATACCAAGAAAATGAAATGAAATTCTGTGCTTCACTTGGACTAGCTGAAGCCTTCGTTAAATTATACCGGGCAAACATTATTCTCAAAATGTTTTCTACATTAATTATTTTTTCTTTCATGGCCCGCATGTAATAGCATCAAATGATTTAAGCTTAAATCTTGCACCTTATGTACAAAATCTGAATGCTACACTCGATGGGCTACAGACCAAACAATTCGTAACATGCATTTACCACAGAAGGCTTCTTTACAGAATTCGTTAAAATAAATTGAGAATTAACTCCATCAAATCACCAACTATATCAACTTTGCAAACAGAGTATCATTAGCAACAAACTCTATGCTCAACGTCAGAAGTTCTACAGGTCAGCATGGAAAGTCTATAATGTTGGGCTCAGAAGAATATAGGTATTTCATGAAAACAAAAGTATGCATGGTTCAGCTATTTTAGGCAAAAATTTATAGACCTAGTTGGATGTAAAGAGTAATCATATAATGGCGCACCATGAAGGGACCTTTCAAAGGTCTGCAGTTGTGACATGAAACCAGCATTAGGAGATGCCTGTGGTCGTCTGCTCTTCACATGTTCAAGAGCTTGAAATAGACTCATACCATGCTTTCTCATCAGATAAGCAACAACAATAGTCACACTGCAAGGTCAAACAATAGGTAAGTCCAGTTCTATCTGATTAAACATCACAAAGTGAAATAGTTCCCAAGTTCCAATAATATGAAGTTATAAACAAGCAAAGTGTTTTCACCCAGACTTCTAAACCTCAGATTAAGTTTGGAACCACTAATGTTGATGAGGCTCAACTCTGATTCCTAGATAACAGTCTAGAGTTAAGTGGTTTAACCTCAGTTTGCGATAGTAGAACATACCAAGGCGATATATCAAAATTTATAACATCTATTTTCAGATTTCATTAGAATTACATACATACAATGAAGGCACTATTATATACAAAGAAATACAAATTTAAAGCAGTATCGCCATCTTTCAAGGACTCGCTTTTATGGATGGGATAGTGCTTAACGCTAAATTGCAAGATTCCTCTGTTACAGCTAAGTAGATGAACAGAAACAATAGTCTAGATATGGAGAGAAAAATTACCTCCTGGATTTTCCCACAAAGCAATGAACCAACACACCACCACCAGATCTTTTAGCTTCTTCAATATAATTAAAACACTCATCAAAGTGCTGTTTCAAGTTTGTCGATTCTTTGTCCATAACTACCACAATTTTCAAAAAGCACCAAAAGATAAATTCAAACTTCAGTTTCACAATCTTGGCTTGAAAGTAAAATTACAATATGCATTAGATGCCCTCAGTTTAAGGCAATAGTTACTTTATAAAGTGGAGCCTTGGGGATAGAGTCATAATTGGTGCATGATTATCACAAAGCTAAACAATCATCACAGCTATACAAAACAAAAGGATAGATCATACCAGTAGCAGACTGAGTGAAAGAAACAAGAAACTTCGAGACAATAGATTGAAGTAAATAATCTCAAAAGGTACTATAGTTGAGTAACCAAGAAGCTATGTAGTTTGATAGAAAATGAAAAGAGGAGAGACCATTCTAACCATTCAAAACCTTATACACAAATTCATTTGGATATGCAGGGGCCAATGAACTAGCCACAGTCAAAATGTGTGTGATATTTAAGTTTTTAAGTTCGTCCTTGTTATGCGCAGCTCCAATGGAACCCAAGAAGAGACCCTGGGAAATGAAAATAATAAAAGCAAATGACCCTAGCTGCTGAATATAGGGGAGTAGAAACAATGCACAGTTAATGATATAAAACTGATTGTGAATTCATATGAAGGACCTCTTCAATTTTGCTTGGAACATTGTCCTCTTTACAGCACCTTGTCACATTTATAACTCTCAACAGAGCAGATATTTGTTTCCTAAAGGAATCTTCTATCGGATTCATCACTAGTGAAAAACTTTCCACTCCCGTCAGCACTTATTCCCCTACAAGGTAAGCAACCGAATGAAAAGACAGTCAGACTCATTATATTGTATCAGATTCCAAAAGAAAGAAAACCAAGGAACATCACGTAACTAACAGAAACAGGTAAAGTAAAAGTCCAAAATGTAATTAAAAAGAATCAGATCAGAGCTCATCATATGACATAGCATATGATCCCAAAAGAAAATCTAATAGCTTTTGTATTTGAAGTTTGAACCCTTCAAAAAGATGGTCTTAGTAAACATTTTTTTTCCTTTTCCCTTTAGCCCATTGAATTACACTGAAACAAACCCACAGGCTGGTTTAGAACATTACATTGAATTTTCTGAAATATTATCTTGACAAAAAGCAAATCAAGTGCCGAAGGAAAAAAAATACCAGCATTGACTTATTGCAATGGAAAATACGTGAAAAAATTGACATAAAGACTTCCATAAATTGAGCATTTCAAAAAATTTGATTTTAAGCCCTAATTTACAGAGATATGAATACGACCAAATAAACAACTAACAGAGAAATAGCTCAACTCAGAGTTAAGAACAAGCATGCAATCTATCCTTGAACTAGTTAGTTTGGCACAGTACTAATATTGATCACATAGGCTCCGAACTGATGGAACTTTAAGGATACTGGCTAACAGAGAATCAGTTGTGTGAAAGTGAAGATGTGGTCAGTTTGTTTACACCAATAGTTAGATACTTAGATGTCATTATTGTCATTAAACTCTATTGGCATCAAACTCAAACAGCTTCTTTCTTTACTTCAGCAGAGAAGATCATGTGCATTAATTTAAGGATGAGCTCTTAGAGATCATATGCTCATGTCCTTTACTTCGGTAGTCACACGTCGTTGTCAAACTCAAAAAATCAAATACTATTTTTTTATTTTATCAATAATGAAATTCAACATAAGTTTAGATGTGATGTAAGTTTGTCCATGCCAAGCATGCCGCGCAATAAACAAGAACCACAACAAACTGCAATCCACAATAAACAACTCACTCACCTAACCCAACCTAAACGTGATCCTCTCCTCTCTTACAAAATCTGTTTCTTCTCTTACAACTCCTAATGGAGTTGCAGTTGATATTGGGTTAGGGGGCTGATTTGGCTTTCACTGATTTCTGATTTGGTCTATTTAATGCTGAGAAAGAATTTCAAGTTTAGAGCAATTGCAATCATGCCACTGTTTCCTCTCTTACAAGTTCCCATTTTTTTGTTTGAACTTGTAAGCGAGAAGAACAGTGCCATGATTGCAATTGCACACAAACCCAGAAAGGCTTCAATTTTGGGGTAAGATTGATCTCTTCCTCTAGGAGATGGTTTCTGCTTAACCCATAGATACCGATTCAATACATAACAGCTTCGATCAAAGCTTATTCTTTTGTTAGCTAACTTCACAAGACAATAACATTTGCAATAACATTTTTTTTCTTCCAAATTTAAATAACTATTTAAGGTTCATGCAAAGATTGATTCGTTGGAAAAACCGTAGATGAGTTTTGAAAAACAGAGAGTAGATCGAAAATCGCAAAATTAGAGAGCTGAAATGGAAGAAAACTCACCTAACCAGCTCCAGCTGCGAGTGCACACAAAAATTGGGGGTCTGACTTCTGAGAATCAATGAGTCATTTGATCGTTGTGTATAGGTTCGCACAGTTAGATTTTGGGGGTTCGTTTTCAGTGAAATTTGAAACTAACCCCTAAACTTTGAGCATATAGCACTTTGACCCGTTAACTCCCAAATATTTTTGTTTAGCACCTTAAATTATAAAAAGTGTGTAGAAAAAGTCATAAAGGCGGTTTGTGATGAAATGCCTAAAAACGCTTTTCAAATTTAATAAAAAAATTTTTATAAGAAGAAACATTTGTTAAATGTTCTTCAATACTACTTTCAAGTGCTTTTAAAACTCACTTAAAACATATTTTATTTTTTTAATATTTATAATTATTATTTTTTAATTAATTTAACAATTAATCTCGAAAAAGTAATCTTAAACAGGCTCATAACCTTGTTTTTATGTAATAAGTTGTATGTATTCACCCCGTGATTGTAATCAGGCAACGCATGAACTTGCTAAGTACGCGCTTTTATTTCCTGATTTTCACGTTTGAGTTTGTTCTAGTCCAGTTTGGCTAACTCATATACTTTGATGAGATTTAGCCTCTGATCTTTATTAATAAAGTTTAGGGAAAAATACACTTTTAATCCCTCAATTTTGATTCGTTCGACACTTTCGTCTCTGTGCTTTGAAATATATCACTTTCATCCCTGAACTTCAACACCGACTATCACTTTCGTCCCTGACCGGAAAAAATGGTGCAAAACCTATACCAAAATGTTTGCACGGATGAGAGGAGTAACTTTTATAATTGGGGCTAAACTCAATTCGGCTTAGAATGGCTCGAATTAACCCGAAAGTCGGTGGTTGCCAAAACTTTAATCGTAAAATTCTCCTTCGTCCGGCGGCGGTTTGAGGCGAGGTTGGTAGCGTTGAACTCGCCTCAAGGAGGGTTTCAAAGCTCAGTATGTGTTGTCATTCGAATTGACAGGAATCAAAGGTTTATTTGGTGAAAACTTTGGTCGGGGACGAAAGTGATAGTTTTTTTCAAAGTTCGGGGACGAAAGTGATATATTTCAAAGTTTGTAGACGAAAGTATCGAATGTGTCAAATTTCGGGGATAAAGGGATTTTTTCCCAAAATTTATTCAAAAAAAAAAAAAGGCTCATAACCCAAAGTCCCTAAACAGAAACACGTGTTCTTTCCCATCGACAGTTTCCCGCCATTTTTTGTGTCTTTGGCGCGCAAATATATATAAAGTAAGGAAATAAGACGGTAGGCCCCGGTAGAGAGCATTTTTCACAGCGGCCGCTCATCGATTTCTGAGGTTCTTTGATTCGTTAACAAACGATCGTTGCCGTAGTTGCCATTGAAACCAGTACCGAAGACTCCGGCGGTGGACGATTGTGAACAAATTGCAAAATGTTAGCGGTTCGATCTCTGAGGAAACCCGCCGTCCACGACGACGTCCCCGCCCTCCCTCTTTACCGCTCCGCCCCGGCGCTCGATGTTCGGCTCGAAGAGTTTGAGCTTTTCGCCATCGATCGTCTCCGAGGTAAAGCTTTCGTAGTTTAAATTCGGGGTTTTTAACTTCCAAGTTTTGTTAGGTTGCTGAGAAAACCTAAATGAAAGAACCAACAAATGCAAGGCATGGAATTCATAATGTTATAGGATCTTCAATGTTCTATTGCAATTTTTTTTTCCGGATTGGTGCAGGGTTTGTGCATAATTAACATTGTGCGATTGGGTGTTGTGGTTGATTTTGCATACAATGTAGGAAAGTTAATTATTCGCCTTCTAGAGTCCGAGTGTTTGGGCGCAAAAAAAATTGAAATTCTTTTCAATCGAGTCCAGTATAGCTGTATAGCTCCGTTGGAATTCTTTTTAACCGAAAACCGAACTTGTACAATTCAATTATTTTGGAATTGAATAGAGAGGATTAAGTTCTTGAGTGGAGTTCAAATTTTAGGGGTTAGTTGACAGAGATCTACATGAGGGTTGTGGAAGTTGATGGCAATTAATGCTTTTTTGCAGTGCTTAAAGGGATATCTGATGGATTATCACGAGGGAAGAAACATGAAGAAATGGAGAAATTGGTAAAACCATAGTTACAAGTTCAATTTCATTTCATTTACCATATTCCACTCTTTAGCATTTAACGCGCAGGCATTGTGCAGGTAAGGGATCTTTGGAAGGCAAATATGAGGCACCCTCAGGCATCCGAGGTCATCAACAAGGACATAATATCACACTTTGTTCTGCGTCTTGTTTATTGCAGAACGTAAGACACTATTGCTTTTTGTTACAAATTGTAAGTCTTTTGAAGATTCTTTGTTTTGTCTAATTTTACAATTGTTGTTACTTTTTTAATCTGCACATTAGAGAGGAACTGAGGAAATGGTTTCTTTCCATGGAGACTGCCCTATTTCGTCACCGTTTTCGAGATGAAAAGCCTGAAGCTCAGGTAATATGTATAGTTCTTTTGAATTTCTGAAAAAAAAAAGAAAGGCTTGGCTCATTTTGTTTCTCAGTTTTTGATAATGTTAATTTCATAATTATTCTTTTGGGTTTACAGAGGTTCCTCATGGCAGAATTTGGTCTAGCGTACAGGAAAGTTGATATATCAGAACTCGAGGTAGGTATATGCCTCGATTTGTTTATAGTACTTTGAGCTCTACATGTACAAATGTGCATTTGATTTTAAAACCATTTGTGAACTTTTGTATTACATGCACATAATTTCTAAACCCTCAACATCTTGTATATGTTGCAATCACTAATTGTTTTATCTTCCTTTCACAGAGTATTATAGATAAATTGGCTCAGGTTGCGCGTTCCACTGGTCAATCTTCTGTACCCACTGGTAAGGGAAGAGTATCTGTTGACTTCATAGGTTATTGTATTCGATAAGCACTTTGGTTTTTTCTGTTTCCAGCATGTATGGTCTTTGACAATACTTGAGCCAATAAATTGTCTCTGATAATTGTGAATCGTGTTAATGTTACTCGAAAGCACTGTTAAAATGTTCTACTGTATGGGTATGTGCAGTAGTGAGGTGTTTATGGTATGTTCGTAGGTCTTCCATTTAGCATGCTCGTGAACTTGTTTTGAGGATATGCGCATTGTTTCTTCTTTAAAGTACGATTCCAGACAATAATAATCTACTTTCTAACTCATTTCCTTTAACTTATTTCTCTTCTTTTGCAGCTGATGCCATATTTTACAAGGTGTGTTCATCTTTATTTGTTTTCTATTCTTAACTTTATATTCTTTAGCATATTATTGGTCATGAATCTTGAGCATTTATAAGTTCTCCAACTTCTTTGTATATGGTGTCCACTATCCATAAACCCTATCTGAGGTTCCAGTTGGTCCATATGGTGGTCCTCAGGAACAAAGTCACATTTCCAATTGGTTCTATTTATTCCATGTCTTGCTTTGTGGATAAAAGCAATTGTTAAGAAAATTTTTTATGACGAATTATGAAAGTTTATCTTGCTATCGGCTGTCCTGCTCTTTCAAGATTTGTTACCATGAGAGTAAATGATTGTTGATTCTGATGGTTAGAATTGTCCTAATGCATATTCTGGAATGTTTAGGAAGGACCTTCCTGGTCTTATAGTCTTCAAATTATTAATATGTCATTTACATTTCTGCTTTCTTATTTTTGTCTTATGTTATATCTTATTCCCCACCCCTCACGTAGGTACCATTTGAAGAAGTTCCAGAACTTGTAGGTGGCCGTAGAGTATTCATTAGCAAGGGCCATGCATATATAGCTATGAGTCAGGTTAAAGTTAATTCTTTCTCTTAAATGTCGTACTCAACCCAAAAAGTGAGGATTATCCTTACTCATTTTCCTTTATTGTATTCTCCTCCCCCTCCCTCTTCCCCAACAATAGGTGGTTTCCCTTGTTGCCACACATTTCCGCAGTCAGCTGTCAAAGGCATTGATGTTGACAAACAGGTGATTGTTGGTTACTCAAAATTCAGAGAGTATTATATCCTTATCGTTTGAAAGTTTAAAAACTCGATGGTTATACCTGATATTTAGTTATTTACTTAGCATCTTTGTTTTGTATACTCAAGATAATCTAAGTCCTGAGGTTATGGATTTTAAAATTATCTGAAGCTTGACCTTCTTCCTTGCAGAAATTGGACAGCAACTATAGTAGAACAAGAGAAAAATCGGTTGACCCCCGTGAGTATTGGATTGCAAACCTTGCAAGCCAAAATATTTCAAGTGTGCTTTTTGACATTTTTTTCCTTACTATCTGTTTAGATTGTTGAAGCCCTATCGACAAGCTACCTGGGTCCGGACTATTCTCAGGTAGTTCATTACTTGTTTTATGTTGTCTATTCTCATTACTTGTTTCATTACTTGTTCTGTATTCTCAGGTAGTTCATTTAAGTTGAAGTTTGATCAGTTTGTATCTCTTTGTAGCCAAAAGAATTTGCTGAGATATCCTTAAGAGACATTGATGACATAGCTAAGAGCTCGTTTCCTATGTGCATGCGCCACCTATTTGAAAAGGTAAAATGTCAATCATCTTTCTTTTGTTTTATGGCTTGTTATTTATACGTCTCTTTTACTTCTACTTTTTTTTTCTTAATGCTATTGTATGTCTCTTTTTCTATTATTTTTTAAATCTTATATATGCAACTTGTTTGCAGCTAAGAGAGGAGCACCATCTAAAGCATGGAGGGAGAATGCAACTTGGTCTCTTTCTCAAGGTTTCATACATCTCATTTTAACATGTTATTCCATTTTTACATTATTGGTCCATGGGGCATCAACATCCATTGCTTTTCATGGTTGCTCACACACATATACACATATACTATGGCACTGCTTGGGTTAGTTTGGTGCATTTGATGTCTTTATACATAATATAGAGATAACATTTATTAGTTGTCCTTGTTTATGTTCCAGCTGCCACTTTATGTTAGTTGCATTACTATTGACGGTGATTTTGAAAAAACCAGAGATATCGATTTAATTGTCCTTGTGTATGTTTTAGCTGCCACTTTTATGTTAGTTGCATTACTATTGACGGTGATTTTGGAAAAACCAGAGATATCGATGTGTGAAAGTGTCAGTTGACATTTTATAAGCACCACACTAATAAGATAAACTCTCAAAATTTTGAAAAGGATCATGAATCTGACATTCTAAGTGCTTCTTTCCCAATTGGTTAACTGTTTACATAGTAGTATTTTGCTTAACCTCCATGTGCAGGGTGTTGGGTTGAAGCTGGATGATGCGCTTGCATTTTGGAAAGCTGAGTTCTCAAGAAAGGTGAGTAGTGTTTTCAGAGCATTTCATGCACTAATTCTTCATCACCGTAAGGGAACAAAGTTTCAATTTAATATTTAATAACGCATGTTATCTGCCGTCAAGATAGCACTCTATTTTCAGCTGATTATCCATATTGTAGAAGGAGAGTGGATTTTGATTTGAAAAAGTATACGAGTATGATGCTTTGCTGCACCATGCCTGGTCCTTGATTTTCATACTTTTTGATCTGATGCCTAGTGTTTAATGTTGCACTAGGTTGGTGCTGAGAGGTTTGACAAAGAATATTCATATAGCATACGCCACAATTATGGAAGAGAAGGAAAAAGAACGGTATGACATCAAACTTAACATTCTCAAGAGTATACCGATACTATATCATTGATTCTTTTCGAGATAGTGTGAATCCAGAATGATGAATCAATGCCTAAATTGTTTTTAGAATCAGATTTTAGGATCAACTTTATATGTTTCAAGGTGGAATATATATTAAACAAAAATGGAAACTTCAACATAATTATTGGTTGTTAGAGATTGTTCATCGTGTTACTTGTAGATTACTCAACTTTTAGTTGTTTTTTACTGTTTAAGACTCTGCAGTTCCTATTTATGGTGCTGTGTGTTATGATCACTATCAAATCCGTTTACTTTCGGGCCTTGCAGGATTATACGCCTTATTCCTGCCAGAAAATCATCTCATCTACTCCTGGTGTAGGAGATCATCATGGATGCCCATATCGACATTTCAGGTAACTTCTACGACAAAATTTCATCACTTTCATCACTTGTATTAAACCAAGTAAGGTTTTCAGCTGCACTGGTCACATTGCTGATCAACACCATCTAACAGCACAGTTCTGGTGTAGCGCCAAATGGTCATTCCATTCCTCACCACCTTACCATATCCCTTTTCGATTTCTGTTTCTCCTTTTATTCCTCGTACTCTAATTGCATCTTCTTCCCTTGGAACAGTCTTGCTCATGAGTCCCGGCTATTTTAATTTTGGAAATACTCGGGTGATAACTTCTAAACTTGTATTTGTTCTCATTAACAGTGAAGAGAATCTGACAGCAGCTCTCAGTAGGATGGGAGTTAACAGCCGTGCAGTTGGAGATGTAATGAACAAAGTGCGGAATAAACATTATCAGGTGAAAAATGCAACCAGATACATGCATAAAGGTTTATTTTAGGTTCTTTTGCTCTTGTTCTAGCATGATGTTAATATAACATGTATGGACTACTTGACAATGCGTTTCAGTTGGCATGCACCTTGACGTTTGAAGCTGTCCATGAGTCATCATGCGATGCTGGGATTAACCATCCAAATCAATACTTTTCTGACAGCCAAATCATTATGACGTCGAAGGTACATTAATATTCTATAGATTACTATCAAGGACTGAAAAAATCCGCTTGGAGCATAAATGCAGACATTTGGTTGTATTGAATATGTTGATTAATGCATGATGTAGATGAGGCAAATTATACTGCAGTCTCATTGCAGAGTTTGCCTTAGACTCTCAAAACCTTAGTGAGTTAGTTCTAGTACATGCTTATCCGAGTTTTTCGGTTGCAGAATCAATCTACAGCGAAGGACACACAAATGGAAATAGAATCTTGACGAGAAGGAGCTCTTAGCTCCATTAATCTTCAAGTGTTTCGGCTGCTCTTCAGCTCAGCTCAGCACGAATTTGATGTGATGCAGGTCGGGCTGAACTAATCAAGAAGCACATAACATAATGTAATGTATGGTATACTCCTTGCAACTTGTAAGGATACAGAACGAATCCTCCTAATGTTTTTTTTTGGTTACATGGGGGTCTAAAAGACCCAGAACAACAAAAACACAGAAGGGCAACTAGCCAGATTGGTTGCAAGCAACCTTTCTGGTTCGTAAGGTTTCCTCCAAGTCTTCAAACGAATCCTCGTAATTTATAATTCATCTGTTTTATTTTTTTTGAAAAGGTAATTCATAATTTGGCTTCACTAGTTCATGAAAGTTTGACTAGTAAGTCGGTAACTGAAGGGCCAAATTTTTTTCGCTTCGAATATTACAAAAAGGGGGCTCTCTCTCGGTTTGGTTCTCAAACTGTAGGAAGTGAGTACTGAGTAGTTTGGGAATGCAGAAATTGAGAGCACAAAAATGCACAAATTGGGTGGGATAAAAAAATATAAATGAACTGGTGAGAATGAATATGGGACATGAATGGAAGAGTATGGTCTAAATCGGGGGCAAATTTGAAATCTACTCCTTTTTTCTTTTGGATAATGAGTCATTGGCGAGACATTATTATTATTATTATTTCTAAGAAACTCCCTCTGATTACTATGAAGATCATAAGAACAAAATCCATGCCATCAGTAATCAGAATGTACAACAATAATTTACATAAAAAGTTATTGGCGACAGTAAGGGTTTATGCAATTTGACGTTTGATCATTAGCAACAAGCTATAACTTATATGCTCAAATTCAAAAGGCTAAATGGTAGTTTGTCTCCAGAGAGTTCAGCTATTTTAGAAAGAACATATTTGCTTTTTGGTTACATTTTCTTATTTGTATAAATGTACTTTAAGCACCTACTATATAGTGAACCCTGAAGAGACCTTTCAAAGTCCTGCAACTGTGAAATGAAACCAGCATTAGGACCTGCCTGTGGTCGTTTGCTCCTCACTTGTTCAAGAGCACGAGAAAGGCTCATGCCGTGCTTTTTCATCAGATAAGACAAAACAATAGTCACACTGCACAGATACAAAAAAGAAAAGAAAAAACATTAAAAGCAATGTTCTGTCTGATCAAAGGTATACACAAATTCTATTAAAAAAAAGAAAAGGTATTACACAAATTGATGGTATTTCTAAGTTCCAATATATATAAGCAATCAAAGGGTTTCATTCAAAGGTGTATTTCCTTTGGAAATTGCGAACAGTAGCAAGTGACTACTGGTTGACCAGCCCCTTTTAGAGAGATGGTACAAATCAGCAGTGCTCATTGTACACGCTCCTAACTTAGATTGAATTTGCTACTATTTAATGAACTAACATTAATAAACCAATATCTATTTGATTAGAGTTACACAAATCAAGATATAAACAAGTATTTCATTCAAAAGTGTATTGTCTTCCCAACAGTGCATGTTTCCTAACTCATTTGAAAAAGGCTGTATACAGCATTACTCTGATAAAGGTTCAGCCAAACTTGGCTAAAACGACCTAAGTGGACCTTTATCTAAGTTTCTTTCTTTTTGGTCAAAAACAATTGATCTAGGTTAGTTTGACTTAATACATCTAAATGTCTAAGCATTTATTTTCAGAATCATTAGTCGCAGATTATCTACTACAAGTTTGACAAGAAAGTACAAGGATTCACTTGTTCACAACAAATTGACAGTGCTTGACATAATATTTTTTCACTACAAATAAGTAGAAAATCTGGAAACAATAACCTATTAGGGAGGAGAAAAGTCACCTTCTTGATCTTCCCACAAAGCAATGAACCAACACACCACCGCCAGATGCTTTAGCTTCTTCAATAAATTTGAAACATTCATCAAAGTGTTGTTGTAGGTTTGTGCATTCTGTGTCCATAACTACCTCAATTTCAAAGACCACCAAAATAAATACAAATATCAGTTCCAGAACCTTGACTTGAAACAATTATTACCACCAATCTTAGGTAATAGGTATGAATGCTCATAATTTCAATGCATTAGATACTTAATCAGGTAGAGCCATGGACAGCAAATTAAAGGCTGGTGAAACCAGACATTATGAACTGGGAGGGAAAATGCTTTCAGAATGGTGTGTGTATGTTTCTCATATACTGGAACGAAATAGAGGAATGGAGAGTATAATAAAAACATTTAGACTATAAACAGTTTATACATAATGCTAAGATAATTTGAAAATCTCTTCATGATGCTAATTATTAAAGAGCTAAAAACAATCCCAGCTTACAAAAGAATGGTTATATCATGCAAGTAGCAGCCTGAGTGAGTGCAAGAATCATGAAACTTGGAGACAATAGATTGAAGTAAATTATCTCAAATACTCTGTAGATTAAAAACCTTATAGATAAAGAAAACAGAAAGCCTAGTTAGATCAAGGAAGAAGACTCTTACCATTCAATACCTTATACACAAAATCATTTGGATATTTAGGTGGCAAAGAATTAGCCACTGTGAGAATGTGCGTAACATTTAACTTTTTGAGTTCCTCCTTGTTGTTTGCAGCTCCAACAGAACCCAAGAAGAGACCCTGGAAAATGAAAAGAATAAAAACAAATACTAGCTGCAGAAAAAAAGAAAAGAAAAAGGGGAACAGAAACAATGCACAGGGAATGGCGTAAAACTGATTGTGAAATTAAAATCTAATAACCTCTTCAATTTGACATGGAACATTGTCCCATGTAGAGAATCTGTCATTCATAGATTGCAATACTGATGCAGCTTGGCTCCTAAGAGAATCATCTACCTGATTCATTGCTAATCACAAGAAACTTTCCACGCCGGTACGCTTATTCCCTTCAAGAAGAGCAACCAAATGATAAGACAGCAACTTGAAAATGTAAAATTCGCATCAAACTGAACCAGCAAACATCTAGATCATCAGATATGAGCAATATGAAAACAGAAAATTCACTAAGATTAGGAATTGCAAAACATAATTAGGTTATATTAAAAGAGAAGGAAAGACATCACTCAAGAATCTCCAATAAGCATATCAGAATTTTCAATTAATCCCACGCTACCATTATAAGCTTGCATTGCCCAAAGCAAAATTTCTTAAATTCAAAATCAAATCTCTTAAACAACCACTCCTCAACAAACTCAATTTCTGAACTCAAATTTCCAACAATGAACCAGGTCTCCATAGTCAAAATACCAGTACACCACCAATTCATACAAAGCCAACAAAAAATCAGAACTTGAATTCCTAGTTCAATAAACTTTAAAAGTAATAGGATGGGAAAGTTCACCGCTTGGCTTGGCCTAAACGAGAAACGCGAGAGAGAGCAGCAGTGAAAATTCGCATGCATCAAAAAGCAAGCTTCGCTCTTTCTTTTGCTTTCTGTGTCAGAAAATGGTTTCTGATTTTCTTTGCGTTTGCTATTGCTAGGAAGGAAAATCGGCGGCTAGAGAGTAGGACAAAACTTGGTAAATGTCTAAATGCAAAGTTCTGTCTTTTTTTTTTTGGGAGTGAAATCTACTCTCTCGAAAAACTTCGTTTTTGGTCCAAAGTCCAAACCTACCTAGAAGTGCTTAAACTTTAAAAATCGTCCCTTTTAGAGATGAAATATTCGTTGAAACAAATTTCACCGATGGCTAAAAATTTGTGACTGGTGGTCATTTTACCGACGAATATTTCGTTGGAATAAGTGGCGATTTGCATTTTTTTGGTATCACCACTTTTAGAGACGAACATTTAGTTGACAAAAGTATTCTTTTTTATTTATTTATTTGATTTTCTTCTCTTTTTCTAATTCTTTTGAAACTTTGTGTCATGCTTATACATCTTGGAAATGATTTAGGCAATTAAGAACTCACCATGACCAAATAATTTATACATCTTGCTATTTTGAACATTTGTGTTAACCTTTCAATTTTTTGCACCACAAATGTCTAATCTTTAACTTAAATACTTATCTAGTAATATATCAATTGATATACATAAGTGGGCTGGGCCGGGGGCTTCAAGTCCCCGTTAGAACAACGGGAGTTTTAAACAACAAAAAACCCCAACGCCCGGTCCGTCCTCCTCTCCCAACCTTGTTTTTCTCTGCCCCCGCGGGTCGGTGCGAGTGCCCTCGACAGGTCTTGTGCCTTGACATTTTGCCCCTCGAGATTGTTCCGTCGCTCGGCGGGGCTGTTTCAGTTCGTTGCGTCGGCCTTTGCACAATCTTGTGTGGCGGGTCGATCCGGGTTCGTTCTTGCTACGAATTTGGGTCTTCAATGAGGTCGGCGTCTGGGTTTGTTAACAAGATGAGATTTGGGTTTAATGTAAAGAGATTTTAAATTTAAAAAATGAATTAATTGATGAAGGTGTTGATGTTCTTGGTTGAAGATGAATGTCGTGTTCTTGGAATTGCATATTGCTTTCATGATTATCAAATGGAAGGTTGAAGATAATTCTATTGCCTATTGCATCTTAGCCTACTGGCTATTGATGGTCTTGGTTGAAGATGAAGGTCTTGTCATTTTCCGTTCATGAAAACCCAAAATCCATTAAACCCACATCTCAATTTTGGAACTGAATTTCTCTTTTTCTTCTTCTTTGGGTTCTTTTTTTTCGAAGGATGTTTTCAAACCATAGAACGGATAGGACCAGAGGGAAAAAAAAAACGCGAAAAATAAAATTTGAGAATAGAGAGAACAAAAGAGAGGAGGAATTTCGGGTTTTTTATTTCGGGAAAGAGGAAGAAGTGATGTGCAGGTTGAGGAGAGAGAAGGAGATGGATGCAATTACTTTGCACGTGAGGCAGAAGTACGAGCATTCATGTGGTCTGATTTGGTATATCAAGTTTTGTTTGTTTTTTTTTAAATCTATACCGTTCTCTTAATCTAACGGTGGATTTTAAAAGTCCTCAACTGGTCCTTATTATAGTGGTTCTCATTAGAGAAACTCCCCATAAGCATATGCATTCATCTCATAGCAGGTATTTGAATGCCAACAAGAAGGAATTGAGGGCACCCAATACATAAACATAAGCCAGTAGATCGCCAAGCCACTGATGAACAAAGACGAGCTTGTTCTCGCCAGTATCACAAAGCTAAGCGTACGTAAGTGGTATTACATGGCTTTGTTCTTCTTCTTTTTCTCCAGTTGATTGTCATTCTAATTTTTATCATTCAAGTTGGGTATTGTTATTAACACACCCAGACACAGAGGGAGAGAGAGAGAGAGAGAGAGAGAGAGAGAGAGAGAGAGAGAGAGAGAGAGAGAGAGAGAGAGAGAGAGAGAGAGAGAGAGAGAGAGAGAGAGAGAAGTGTGTGTTATTAACACTTTGGGGTGACCCTTTTGGATATAATAGGAGGATCTAAATTACTCAAAGGGTGACCCTTTTGGATCCAAAAACTAACAAACCACACCCAAACTGAACCGATGCTTGCGGTGTAATTTTGGGTTAGTTTTTATGATAAACTGACAAAAATTGATCCAAACTGCTAGAATATACTTAGTTAAAATTTATATTTTTATTATAAGTAGTTGATTCCTATTAGATTTAATTTCTATTGTAATTATGTGACAATTGAGGAAAAAATTTCGTTCCCGGGTGGGTTTGGCCCATCCCCGTTGGTGCTAACTTTGCGGGGCAGGCCGGCTTATGTTTTAAACTTACTCGTTTTGGAGCCGTGGTCCTCCTCCGTTACCCTTCTCCCTTTAGCTAACCTTGTTTGGTGTTGCCGGGGGGGTTGTTCCAGCACGGGGGCCGGGTGGGGCCGGCGGGGGGGGGCCTGAGGCGGAGCGAGGTTGCGCCCGTCGGTTGTAGGTTTGGTTGGTGTTTCCGGGTGGGTTTTCAGGGTTCGGGGGGGCCCCCGGTTTTCCGGGGGTCGGTGCCTTCGTGTGTGTGTTGTTGTGTTGTTGTCTGCTTTGCGCCCAAGATTTGGTGTGTTCTTCGCTCGGGTGCAGTGCGCCCTTTGGGTTTAGGTTGTTCGGGTGTTGTTGTAGCGTTTGTGTTCTTGATATGCTTGGTCTTTGTTGTCGTGGTTGTCCCCCTAGGGATTTCAGGTCGGCCCCCGAGGCAGGTCGATCCTAGGCGTGTTGGGGGGGGGGAAAGGGAAATGTTTAATATTAGGTGGGGGTGGTTGGTGTTTTTTGGGTGTCCTCGGTTTTTCTAGAGGTAGAGGTTCGGGTGCATTCTGTGTTGTGTGATTGTTGTGATTGTTGTCTTGCTTATGATTGTCTAAATTGTATAAATTGCTGTGTGATTCATTCAATAGCTTATAGACCGTGGTGTGCTAGATTGACGCACACTTTGGGTTTTTAGGATTGTTCAATTGAGTGTTGTTGTTGCATAGTTGTTTGTGTTCAATTGACAATTGCTTGAGTCTTTGTTTGTCGATTAGTGTTTGTACAACTTACCCTTAAGGGAATTTCAAGAAGTATGGGTCAATTATTCATGAAAGTCAACGCGGTTAAAATTAACCGAACTGGATCGAAACGAACTCATATGTCGGTTAAACTGAATTGTTAGTGCAGTTTCGGTTTTGAAAAATGAAAAACTAAAGTTATTAGTTTAGTTAGCTGTTAGTATTGAAAAACCAAACCTATAGACCCAAGTCCACTCTAAACCTATAGAACCCACCATAGCCAGGTATGTTACTAAGATAAGGCCCAATTAAGCCAAGGTGGACCAACCAAGCATAAACGGCCTAGACTTAATCCTTCTGACCTCGTCGACGCGACTAGCCCATCTGGTGACTACCCTCGTTGAGAAGGAGAACCACTCAAACCAAAACACACATCCTAAGCCAAGAATGCAAAAGCCCAACCGTTGCATAACCACATCGTCAAAGCTTATCGTGCCACAAAGACCGATTGCGTCCCTATCACTATATCACTAATTCACTATAGATTTGACTATTTGAGCCATGCCAAGAGACCAAGAGTAAACCAAACCCGAAGACACGATAACCAAGCTCTTTGAGGAGCACCTAGACTCCACCACCTGCCGCACCCAAACACAAAAGTGACCCACAGCTACTAGAGTCATTGAAGCCACCAAGCAACACTTGAGAATTGGAAGACGAAGCCAAAGTTGTAAGCGCCAAAGTTGTAAGCCAAACCACCACCTTCAAAGCCACCAAACCCAACCATCCCAACCTTCCTGCTCGATCACAACCCGATCACCACCTCTAGAACATCAAGCGAGGAAGCCCAAGACCGTATCTGAACCCCATAGGGTCAAAAACGGTACCACCAATCTCACCCCACAAAACCACCTGGAGTCTCCAAGGATGGGAAAAGAAAACCCCAAAACACTGATGATAGACACTACTCGAATGTTAGGTTTAATTACTTATTTTAATTTGTACATAATTACATATATGAATACCTCATTATGAAGAAAAATAAATTTACTCCGCAATAGGCTTGAGTTCTCTTCATACGCTTACAGTGATTTCTAAGTCAAATAAAGTTGTTTGTTTCTCTAATTATAGTTAGAAATTAGAGAAAAAAATAGTTTCCAAGGAAAGCCAAGAAGGTAATTTATTTTTTTTAGGTGGGTGTGAACTGTGAAAGTCTACTCATTTTGGTCAGAAATGCTTTACATAATCTCTGATAATCTTTTTTTTTTTTTTTGGTTTAAATCTCTGATAATCTTTTGGATTGAGCTTTTTCTGAATTATTATTAGAGATATTCCCAGAATAAAAAAATGTGCTCAATTCCTAACTCAGATAAACAAGATAAACACTGGGAATATCCTAGTGGAATTGGACCACAAGACAACACCAAGTCTAGTCACCCACATCCCAAATCCCTTATCCATTCCAATTCCAATTTTATTAGTCGGTCAATCAGCGGCGGCAACCCTCCGCATCATATCACCCACTACTAGTAAACTACCCATTATTCCCTTCTTCCTAATTTTGCCAATTTTCTCTCTGGTGTTCTTCCATGGCTGCTTTTCTGCATTTCCTTCCTTCTTCTCATGTGTTCCTTTGTATACATATCACAATCTAAACCCACCTACCCAGAAGAACAAGGTGTCATCTTTCATGTCACCAAAGATGTATCAACCCTCCAGTACGTGACCCAGATCCACCATGGCACTCCACTCCAACCCACCAAGCTTGTACTTGATCTCGGCGGTCCATTCCTCTGGCTCAGCTGCGCCTCCGATTCTGGGTCGTCATCTTCCACAGCTCTGATCCCTCAGAGCTCAATCAAATGCTTATCAGCAAAGCCCAAGACCCATCATCAAAAAAGCAAGACCAGCAAGTGTGAAACTTTCCCAGAGAACAGAATCACCCAAATGTCCACACAAGGGGATTTGGTACAAGACATTGTAGCTGTTAAAGTCATTGATGGGTCAAAAACAGAGTCGATCGCCACCTTTGATTCCCATTTCTTATTTTCTTGTGCACCCAAATTGCTTTTGAATGGCCTAGCAAGTGGTGCTAAAGGAATGTTAGGCCTTGGGAGGACTCGGATTTCAGTGGCCTCACAAATTGCTGCAGAATTCAGCTCCAAATTGCAGTTCATCCTCTGCCTGTCTTCATCAAACGGGGTCGTTTTACACGACAACGGGCAATATGGTTCGTATTTTGTCTCCAAAATTTCAGACTCACTCACATACACACCCCTAGTCACTAACCAAGTTGACTCACCACATGAGTATTTCATCAACTTGAAGTCAATTAAGGTCAATGGGAAGCGATTATCTCTGAATTACAAAGAGGGTCTTGGAGGGATTAAGCTAAGCACTATTGCTCCGTACTCTACTGTGCAGAGCTCAATCTATGCTATATTTATCAAAGCTTATGAGCAAGCTGCTATGGCTATGAATATGACTAGGGTTGCTTCTGTGGCACCATTTGGACTGTGTTTTGGTTCAGAAAACATGGATGGCACTCTGGTTGGTCCAAGAGTGCCTGTTGTTGATTTGGTGCTGCAGAGTGAGATGGTAAAGTGGAGAATTCATGGTAGAAACTCCATGGTTCAAGTGAACAATGAAGGTATGTGTTTGGGATTCTTGGATGGTGGTTTGGAGCAGAAGACTTCAATTGTGTTAGGGGGTCATCAATTGGAGGATACTCTGTTACATTTTGATTTGGGTGCTTCTGTGTTAGGATTTAGCTCTTCCATGTTAATGGATCAGAAAACTTGTTCTGATTTGGGATTAGGTTTTGGGTTTGTAGATTCATTGTAAAATATGTATGTAAATGAGATTTGCTTGTTTGAGTTTTTACTTTTTAGTAGAGACAGCAATCATCTTATGCTAGAAGGTTTTAATTTTTTGGCTACATAATGCAATCATCTTGATGACACATTTTAGCGACATAGCCACGGGCTAGTGATTTAATTGTTTTTTTTATATTCGGAATGGTAGAATTCTGATGCCTAGTTTTGGTTCCCCTACTTAAACTTTGCAATCATATATTCATATTTGACCATTCTCATTGAACCTCTTTGAATAATCATCTCTCCAAACTGTGAAATAGATTGCTCTTCTTTACCTCAAAGATTTTGACATTGTTTTATAGTGAGTTGATAGCAATCTCTGCATACAAGCGTAATGCATTTACATTTTAGCCTTCTCACTGCATTTCATCTAGTATCATCTTCACATGACTACATCGTATTCACAATCTAGTTCAAATTTTAATCACCAGCACAAGGTGAAAGCTAAACACCACATTTTTGCATCTCCTTTTTACACCAGATCAAAGCGAGGTTCTTGCAATATACATTAAGCACTTCTTTTTGGAATTGATTATTAGAATTTGAGAAGGTTTATGCTCAAAAAAACTATTTACAGTAAAATTTACAAGAAAGAGATTAAGAGAACCATAGCTTGAGGACTCGGATTTCTGTGGCCTCACAAATTTGTGCAGAGTTGAGCTCCAAATTGCAACTCATCCTCTGCCTATCCTCATCAATTGGAGTTGAGATATATTAAATGATCTATGAGGAGTTTCATTTAACCACAAAAAGTCAGAAGCTTTTCAACAGCTGATAAAAAAAGAAACAAAGAAAGAAACCAATGCATGTTTCCATAGGCAGGGGGTGGAGCTAGAAATCCAAATCAGGAGGGGCATTTCAAACAATTTATTTTATTGAACTGATATAAAAATAAAAAAATCAAAATTTCTATTTGGTTAATTATATTTTTCCTCATTAAGAATGGTCAACAATTGTTCTCTTTCTTTATTGAAGAATTTGAAGTTCTCAAATCACCTTAAAAATAAGAAAAATAAACTAAAATAAGGTTACAATATACACAACACACAAAAAATAAAAAAATAAAAATAGAGAGAAAATTTATCATGTCTTGGAGGAGATGGAAAAAATAAATATGCAATCGTGTTTCAAAGCTTGGGAAGCTCCAGTTGCGGATGCATGTTTCAAAACATGTTATGAATTGTTGACGCTGATTTCCATGTCTGGGTCTCAGGAAGCTCTAGTTTGTGGTGCTTGTGGTTCTAAAGGAGGTTAGGTAAGCATTCAAACTAAGCTAATCTATGCCCAAAACTAGAAGGCTTCCGGGAACAGAGGAGGTTTTGTTGAAGAGTAGTTAAATTGTTGATGTGAAGTCTAGTTCCTGCTTGGCTCTAGTTAGTAATGCTTGTGGTGCAAATAGAGGTTTTGATGAGCATGCAAAACTGTAACTCATCTATTATCTATTGGTGGACTTAAGGGAAGAGAGGAAAGCTTTGTTACAATTTGTGAGTGACTTAATGGTGGATTGAAGCCAACGTCACTAAAACAAATGTTACTTTAATTCAGAGTTAACTAGCTGAAGAAGATGTTTAACCCTTTGTCTACCTCTAAAGGAGGGAACAATGGATATTCTACTGTCTGTTTCGAATTTTGTTCTCATGTGCAATAAAAGTACCTTTCATCTGTGACTATGAATGAGATAGAAATGATAAAATTATAGAATTCTTCACTAATTCATGTTCAGTAAAACAAATGCTACGTCGGAGTTACCTAGCTGAAGCAGATGTACATGTTTAGTCCTTTGTCTACCAGAGGAGGGAACATACACATCTACCTCTATGTCAAATCTTGTTTTCATCTGCAATAAAAAGTACTATGAAGGAAATGGAATTGCTGAAATTATAGAATATTTTTCGCTAATGTTCTGCGAAATAACTGATGAAAAGAAGCTTAGTAGAAGCTTAACAACCTAGCTAATAGTCTTTCTACTATCAGCCTACATGCATCTTAATTAATTATCAATGAATATGTGAACTAAGAATGTTATTTTAGGGCGCTCCTTTATCAGCTCAAGCACACAAGCATCCCCTACTTGCAGCCCATTTTCAGCTGCAAATTTTGTCCAACCGCGGTAGAGTTTTGCATGGATTTTGTTCGAGCTTAAGAAGACAGAGCACTTAGCAGACCATGTTTTTCCATTTGGAATCTCTACGTTGACTTTGCGAGAGTCGCCTATTCCACAGATATGTTGACTGACAAAGTGTCCATTCATTCTCTGCATACATTATGATGATAAGTAAATAAAGGAAGCCAAATCTGCATCATCTCTTACTTTAGGAACTGGGGGGTTGTTAAGAAAAAGCTTACCAAATCCCTTATCAGGTAAGAGGGTTGTATTTTGACAGCAAGACATGGATGGTTGGATTTGAACCTCTTAGCTCTTGTCAAGGCGTCAAAATCTCCTGTCCAATTTCCATGATCCAACTCCATGGTAAGCCCCAAATAGAAAATAGATTAAATCTCAATAAACATCTTAATGCACAATATACTACACAAACTTGAACAAAATTTTCATACGTAAATACCTTCACTGAACTCGGGTTGGCTTGATTTGAATGGATAATCTATCTCCAAGGCACTCTTATTGAAAATACGTACTCGGAAACATGAATCTACACCTTCGTGGGTTAAAAATATATAGAAGCCTTGTTCTAGGGAATAAAAGTTGGCAAATTCTAGCCATCCTTTTGTGAACCAAACACTGCCATTAATCATTTTCAGTTCCATTGGCCACACTGCTCCATTCGGAACAGTGAGGACTATTGAGTGTCTCAGGAAATCTTTACAATTTACCGCAACATAACCTTCAATTTCCTGTAATGAATAACTTCCTCAAATTAAAATGTAGCATGCACAAACACATTAGTGCAGCAAAGAGAACCGGGAAGATCATTTATAAGGCAACCAATTGTGAGGTTGAAACTCGTTACATTTTGCCTAATCAACCAACGTTAAGTTTAAATTTTTTAACATACAGAAACACACAGGCTGCGATGAAAATTATGGAACATGCAATTGATATGGTTTGGTTTACATGTTTTACTCAATCAAAAAGGTGCAAAAACAGAGTTAATCAAAACCAGTCTCTGTTAATCATAGATCGAGATCAAGGCATTTCTGCTTAAGTGATTAAGTAGTCACATTAACAAGATGGCAAACGCTCAACCCTTTCTTCGTTTCTTCCTCAACCCTAAACCCTTTTTAATGCTTTAAAAAATGAATATAAAAAAAGTGAAGCTAAAGATTGTAACAATATAACTAAACCATCAATTAGCAGTAGCAGATAAAAAAGAATTCAAAGAAAAGAGAAAGAGCATGGAAGACAGAGCACTTGTTTTCTCTTTCAAAAGAGAGAAGAATTCAAAGAAACATGTAAACAAAACATAGCAAAGAGCATGAAAACATAAGTTAAGAACATGAAAAAAGTTCCAACTTTGAAGTTGCACCAAGATGAGAAATGCAGCCAAGGTTTGAACTTTACAAATTGTAAAGCAGATCATGAGAGGGAATTAACTTACAAGCTTCCCATCTTCAAGATCCTCATCCAGAACAGCCTTGAAGAAGCCCGGGGAAGCCATCTTAAGTCCTACAACAAGTGAAAACGTTAGAGGCTTTTGTTTGTGAAGAAAAAAAAAACAATTTGCAAGAGAGAGACCTTGTTACAGACTGTGTCCAATGAGATAGTCAATACACATATTTATAGGAGATAACTGAGAAGTAGACAGCTGTTACTACTGTAAACCGTACGTTAAGTACAATTTGCAAGAGAGAGACCTTGTTACAGACTGTGTCCAATGAGATAGTCAATACACATATTTATAGGAGATAACTGAGAAGTAGACAGCTGTTACTACTGTAAACCGTACGTTAAGTACTTGAAACAGCCAATAAGAGTGGAGGCACCATTAATTGACCTTCCTGCATGGTTTGTATAACAAGGTGTAAAGGCTGTGCAGAAATCCCCAGTGTACAACTAGCCTCACCATAAATCTTTCATGTTTCAAGCTCAAATAAATATGAAGTGCATTGGTTTGAACTTTGTTTGGACTTGAATGATAGAAAGAGTTAATGTCTATGAAGAAATGTGTGGTGCAGATAAGGGTAAAAGATATCTCAGCTTTTTGAAAAGAAATCCCATTTCAGTGTAACATATCTCTTCTGATTCAGAATCTGATAGCAATAATGTGCAGTACTTAGACGTCTCCCTATATGGCTACCACACTATAATAATATGGGAGATTCTCTAGTGAGGACCACTATAATGAGCATTTGGTGAAAACTTTTCGATTAGACCTACTCAATATTTAAATATTTATGAGTAGAATGGTTCAAAATTGACAGATTTGGTTCATCCATTTATTTGGTCTAATTCGGTACCTTAACGATTTCAAATTTTGTTGAAAATTTGTATAAGTGATCTACTCATGAATATCTTAATATTGAACGGTTGATTTCTGAGTTGTGATCGAAAAATAGATATAAAAACCATTAATCAAAAAATCATCACCAAGTCCTCATTATAGTGGTCCTCACTAGAGAAGCTCCCTAATAATGTAGTGTAAAAAACCCAACAATAGATACAAATCTACCGTTTACTTCTACAAATTTTCAATGAAATCGAAAATAGTTAGGTCATCTATAATTGTGATTTACCATTTATGAATATGAATGGTTCAAAATTGACAGATTTGGTTCGTCCATTTATTTGGTCTAGTTCGGTACCTTAACGATTTCAAATTTTGTTGAAAATTTGTAGAAGTGATCTACTCATGAATATCTTAATATTGAACGGTTGATTTCTGAGATGTGATCGAAAAATTGATATAACAACCATTAATCAAAAAGTTATCGCCAAGTCCTCATTATAGTGGTCCTCACTAGAGAAACTCTCTAATAATGTAGCGTAAAAAACCCAACAATAGATATAAATTGGTCAAAACTCAAAACCTGCAACCTGAAGAGAAACGTACTTTAAAGCTTTAGTGTTAGTTTATTGAGTGTGAATTTTGGAAGTATAGGGTCAAATTTGGAGAAGAAGCTAAAAATCAAGACAAGTTTCTGAAATTTATGGTTTGGAATCAACCAAAGAAAATAACTATGAAAAGAGAGAGAGAAGTAGGTCATGACTAAGCACAAGTCCTAAAACAAAACGAAGATATCAATTAAAGCAATTTAAAAGATAGCAGACTTGCAACTACGTACATACGTATACTACAAATGGCCCATGTTAAATTTAAATTTAATTGAGAAAGTTCTTAATTCATTGTATATAATTATATATATAGCCATATTAGGGCTGCCAATTCCGACACGACCCGATAACACGACTCGAAACCCGCACGAAATAAAGCGGGTTGAACCCGCACGATTAAAAAACGGGTCATTTGCGGGTCAACCCGCCAAAACCCGTTTAATAAATGGGTCATTTGCGGGTCAACCCGTCAACACGAAATAAACCTGTGTAACCCGTTTACTAAATCGGTTGGGTTGGGTTATATATAACTCAAGTACACGATCCATTAAAAGTAAGTAATAATAATTATATATTAGGGTTGAATAAGTCTTTTTTCACTTTTAGGGTTATCAGTTTTGCACTTAAAAAATTAATACTATAAAATCTACGTCTTAATTCTGAATTAATTGACAGCCCTACACAAACCCTAAACCTCCTCATCTTGGCATCGGCGACAAAATATTTTCTCCCATTTTGATTCTTTTTCAAGGTATATAGTAATACTTGGAAGTCAATTTGTGGTACATAGAAGCACCATCTGTGAACTTCTTTAGTACTATATTTGATGTACTTTGATCTATTCTAAGTAAATGTTTGTTATGCATGCTTTGATCGATATATGTGGGGATTGAATTGTTTTATTTCATATTATTAATATTGGGAGTACTTGAATGTCTCAGAATTTTTGTGTGTGACTTGAAATATATATATTTTTTTACAATTGGATTTATTTATTTATGTTTTATTTATGAATCATATATTTTTTTTTCTTATGATGTGAAGAGAGCATGGTGACGTTAAGTAATTAATATTACTTTCAAGATTTTAATACATTTTTTTAGTTAAATGGGTCATAATGTTAACCCATTAAATAGTGTAAATAGGTCATTAAACTCAACACGACACGACCCATATATTAAACAGGTTAGGCGGGTTGTTAACGGGTTACCCGTTTATTAAATGGGTTGGGTTTGAGTTTGGATTTTTGACACGATTATTAAATGGGTTGGGTTTGGGTTTACCTTTTTGACACGATAAAAACCTTGACACGACCCGAACCCAACACGACACGACCCATTGACAGCTCTAAGCCATATAGCCTGTCAGCTTGATTCATCATCATCTCATCAAACAAAACCAAAACCTTGAAAAGTTCTTAATTCCTTGTATATAATTATGTATATGGGAAAAAATAACTTTTAGTCCCTCAATTTTGACTCGTTAGACACTTTCGTTCCTGCACTTTGAAATATATCACTTTCATCTCTAAACTTCAACACCGACTATCACTTTCGTCCCTGACAGGAAAAAGTGGTGCAAAACCTATGCCAAAATGTTCACAAGGATGAGAGGAGTAATTTTTATAATTGGGACTAAGCTCGATTCAACCTAGAATGGCTTGAATTTGTTCCGAAAGTCGGTGGTGACCGAAACTTAAATTCTAAAATTCTCCGCCGTCCGGTGATGATTTGAGGCGAGGTTGGTGGCGTTGAACTTGCCTCAAGGAGGGCTTCAAAGCCCAGTATGTTGTGTTTGATTTGGCCGGAATCGAAGATTTATTCGGTGAAAACTTCGGTCAAGGACAAAAGTGTTAGTAAATGTCAAAGTTCAGGGACCAAAGTGATATATTTCAAAGTTCATGGACGAAAGTGTCAAATGAGTCAAAGTTTAGGGACTAAACGTGTATTTATCCCTATATATATAGTGATAGCTTTTTGGTTGCGAAAGAAATTTTCGTACGTTGTAAAAATGAGTTCTTGGTGGAAATCAACAATGCTATAATATAATGATCAAAGGATGTCTTGAAAAGGTGAATTGGAAAAGCCTTTATATTTCAATGTTTCATTATTTTATATTTTTCAAATATTTATCAATCTTATTAAAATATCCTTGAAAAAATGAATTCTTTACAAAATTTTGATGTTGAAGTTAACAACCAAAGTGAACTACATATTTGAACTTTAGTGATCAAAATAATATTTTCTAAATATCAGCATACGAAATATACTTAATATATTGTCTAAAGATTATGGATATTTCCTCCTCTCACTTCTTCATCGTACAAAGCAAAATGCACGGTACAACAAATTGGCTTCCTCATTTTCATTTTGTTAATAAGAGAAACAAGTACAAACCACTATGAATCTAAATGGAATTGGGTGAATCAAGAGATTTCTCTTATGTCTTGTAAATCATTGTGATTTTTTTTTGTACCAATTAAGAAATAAGTTTAGAGGAGGGAGACCTATATACACCCACATCAAGAGAGAGGCCGGGCATACCCCAGACTTTTTTATATCAAAATTTACAGAGGAATTTACAGATCGTCCACCAAACAAGAGATCTTTGACGGTGAAGATCGAACTCAAGTTGGAGCTCAACTAACAACATACCTTTACAAAGTGAATTAACCATGCATTGTTAGTGTGAATCATTGTGATTTTACAACTCATCCCTAATTTTACCAACCAAATTTTAGTTGGAGTTATTTATTTATTGGAAAATGTGGAAACAGAACAAAAAACAAACAACATGAAATTCAAAGTCGGACATTAACGTGGGTATGTTTCGCTGGCATGGCAGCAGCACCCAGTCGCCACCCTTGAAATTCAAAGTCTTCCCTCTTTATCCTCCACCTGAAGGGACAATACATAAGTTCATGCACAATCATCCCACCCACAATCTCTCAATATTAAAAGACTTACTTTACTCATTTTGGGTTAGAAATATTCAAACACCTGTAAGTTGTAACACCTATATAAATTAGCATCTCCTCCTTCCACTTCAAGCATCCACTGATCCATTGATTAACTACGTTCATTAGAGTATAACAATGGCTTCCTCATCATTCCATTGCCTTTTTCTCTTTTGCTCATTAGCTTTCTTCTTTTTCATCACTCCCTCACTGGCTAAGACATCTTTCAAACCCAAAGCCCTAGTTCTTCCGGTAACGAAAGACTCGTCTACCCTCCAATACATTACCACCATCTACCAAAGAACCCCTCTCGTCCCCGTAAAACTAACTGTTGATCTCGGTGGTCAATCACTTTGGGTAGATTGTGAGTAAAGCTATATCTCCTCCACATACAAGCCCGCCCATTGCGGATCCGCCCAATGCAAACTCGCCGGGTCCAAGGCTTGTACCACAGAGTGCTACAGATCTTCCCCAAAACCGGGTTGCAACAACAACACGTGTAACATCTTCCCGGACAACCCCCTCGCAACCACACTCACCGGGGACGGCCAGCTTGGTCAGGACGTCATTTCCATTCAATCCACAGATGGGTCTAATCCGGGTCCGGTCGTTTCTACTCCCAACATCCTCTTCAGTTGTGGTGACACTTCTCTCTTGGCAAACCTTTCTGCCGGTGTTAAGGGCATAGCTGGCCTTGGCAGACCTAAAGTCGGACTTCCTTTCCAATTTTCTTACGCTTTTGGCTTCAATAGAAAATTCGCCATTTGCTTGACCTCTGCAACAAAGTCGAAAGGTGTCATATTTTTCGGTGACAGCCCTTATGTATTCCTTCCCGGCATTGATGTCTCGAAGTCGCTTATGTTCACCAAATTGATCCTCAACCCGGTAAGCACAGCTGGTGTTTATTTCGAAGGCGATGCTTCTTCTGAATACTTCATCGGAGTAAAGTCCATCAAGGTCAACGAAAAGGTTGTTCTTTTTAATGCTACTTTGCTAGCCATTGACCAAGAAGGGTATGGCGGCACAAGAATCAGCACATTGAAGCCTTACACGGTTTTGGAGACTTCCATCTACAAGGCTGTTGTCAAAGCGTTTGTGAAATCACTCGCTCACATACCAAGAGTGAAACCCGTGGCGCCTTTCGGAGCGTGCTACGACTCGAAGAAGATCGGCAACACGCGTGTCGGCCCGGGTGTGCCTGCCATTGACCTCGTGTTGAGCAAGGGAGTGTTGTGGAGGGTGTTTAGAGCAAACTCGATGGTGCAGGTGAGCAAGGACGTGTTGTGTTTAGGGTTTGTGGATGGGGGTGTGAGGCCAAGGACTTCTATTGTGATTGGAGGGCATCAAATGGAGGACAATCTTCTCCAGTTTGATTTGGCTAACAAGAGGCTCGGGTTCAGCTCCTCCTTATTGTTCCGACAGACGACTTGTGCCAACTTCAACTTCACTTCCGGTTCTTAGATTTGAACTTATTGGGGAACATAGTGAATTAATTGGCCATGCTGCTGCATGTGGTTTAATACTTTAGTTTTTATTAATTTGCATGTACTTTTGTGTTTTTCTTCAATAAATAAAATGGTCATCCTTATCATGTACCTTTTCAAAATCTAGCTACATGGAATGATGGAATTAAAGAAGATAATTAACATTTTAGTACTGTCCACTCGAACAAAAATAATACGTTTTATTGTTTTTAAGGGTGTTATAAAGGGGATTTCCTTCTCGGCACCAAAACAACTGATCTCTACACTTCAGTTAATTGGCCCTCATCGTACAAAAAAAAAACAATGAAAGTGTAGACATAGTGTCTTTTATTCAAAATTCAATCCTTTAATCATGATACAGCCACAAGATAGATGGAGTGTCGTAGTAAATAATAAAACATGCTTAGCTTTAACTTCTTCTTTTTTCGGACAATGTTTAGCTTTAACTACAACGATGAAAGTAACAAGGACTAAATTAAAAATTAATGTTGTAAGCATATATTTGGAAGCACTTAATTAATTGTTAGCACATGTTTGGAAAGGACCAAGCAAGTTGGCTGTTCTTAAATCTTATATTTCATCCTAATTTAGATCTCCTCCTTTCACTCTCAAGTCCTCCTTTTATATAGTAATTAGTTGGCTAGAAGACTTAATTAACGAGGCACTCCCAATTAGTCTTCTATGAATGGATTTTAAAAGACCAGAAACAGCTATAAATTGGCATATGCGCGCCCTCTTTCAGTATTTCCACTCAAACAATTAATTGCCATGCAAGATACGAAAATGGCTTCCTCATTTCATTGCCTTCTCTTTTGCTCATTAGTAATCTTCTTCCAAATGATCATCACCCCCTAGCTAGCCAAAACATCATTCCGACCCAGGGCCCTCGTTCTTCCAATAGCCAAGGACTCTTCCACCCTCCAATACCTCACCACCATCAAGCAACGTACCCCTCTAGTCCGCGTAAAATTAACCCTAGATCTCGGCGGGCAGTTCCTTTTGGGTCGACTGTGAACAAGGCTTCGTCTCATCTACCTCCAAGCCTGTCTCGTGCGACTCCACCCAATGCACTACTCTTGCAAGGTCCAAGTCATGTTATATGGACTGCTCAACTTGCGAAAATGGTACGTGCGGTGTTCTCCCCGATAACCCTCTGGCCAGCGGAGGCATAGGTGGCGGTAAGCTTCTTCAAGACGTTGTTTCGGGGATCCATTCAACGGATGGGTCTAATCCTACTAGGCCGGTCTCTGTGCCCAACCTCCCTTTCGGTTGTGGTGACCAGGGGCGGAGGTAGAGTTCAAACTTTAGGTGAGCTAAAAAAAATTTCATTAAGCATTGAGAAAACTTACAAAACCGAAATGGAGGACTTGCCTCACATTGCAAACATATGGATCAATAGATCATGGACTATTGGACTAAACAAACAAAATTGAAAACATAATTTTTTTAGAAATTTGATAAAAAAAAATTAAAAATAAAATAAAATTGAAAACTGAAACATCAAACATATAAATTGCTCAAAGAGAGAGTTGAAACTTGAATGGGGGAGACAAATAAAAAATTGAAAAATACCTTGAAACTGCTACATTAATCAGTGCGTGTGCCTCACACGCTCACTCTCTCAGCGTCGCTTAATTTTGAAAGGAAGTAAGGAACGGGAGAAGTAGAAGTTTTGTTACTGAAGTTTTTGAATTTTGATAGAATACTAATAGGCTTCTGATAGAATAGGGATAGTCTAATAGGCTTTTGATAGAATATGGATAGTCTAATTAATAGGCTTTTGATAAGATATTAATTGTCTAATACATGTGAGAGAGTTCAAAGAACAAAGCCCACGGGAATGAATTAGCAAGGTATTAATAATTATTCAAAAGATCAAGTGTGCTCTACATACTATAAAAACAAATTAAATTTTTTTTTGCCCAGCTTTAGCTGGGTTAGCTACCACTAAGATCAGGGGCGGATCTTGCCCAGCATTACTCTGGTGGTGACACATCTCTAGCTTGGCTAACCTTTCGAGTGGTGTCAAGGGCATGGCTGGCCTAGGCGAGTATGGAATTGGACTCTCCTCCCTATTTTCTGCTGCCTTAGGATTGAATAAGAAATTCGCCATTTGCTTGCCATCAACAACCAGATCATATGGTGTTCTCTTTTTCGGAAAGGGGCCTTATAGTCTCCTTCCTGGAAGTACTGATGTCTCTCTCACTTTTACTCCATTGATCCTTAACCCCGTCAGCACCGCTGGTTCTTATTACGAAGGCGACCCACCTTCAGAATACTTCATTAACATAACGTCAATAAAGATCAATGGAAATGTAGTTTCATTAGATACTACTTTATTAACCATTGATGAAAATGGTTACGGTGGCACGAAGCTTAGCAGTTAGCACTGTCCATCCCTACACGGTCTTGGAGTCCTCAATCTACAAGGCTGTGGTTCATGCATTTGTGAAAGAACTCTTTCATAGTCACCCACGTATTCAAGTACCAAGAGTGGCACCTGTAGCACCATTCAAAGCATGCTTCAACACATCGAAGCTCGGTGCACGCGGATGGAGGTGATGGACCGTGTGCCTCCCCTTGACCTTGTGTTGCAGAATGAGAGTGTCTATTGGAGAGTTTTTGGGCCAAACTATTTGGTCCCGGTCAAGAAGGACGTGTTCTGTTTAGGGTTTGTGGATGGAGGTGTGAGGCCAAGGACTTCTATTGTGATTGGTGGGCATCAGTTGGAGGATAATCTTCTGGAGTTTGATTTGCTTAACAAGAGGCTTGGGTTCAGCACCTTACTGAATTGTGCTACCTTCAACTTCACGTCTCATGCTTGATAAATTAAAATTGCCGATTAACGAGCAGTGTCTTCAAACCATTGCATGAGCTCTAACTAACAAGTAACAACCTAGCTAGCTAGCAGCTTAAAACTAATTAATTAATGTATATATATATATATAATTATATATATAGTTGATTAATGGGAGGAATTATTGCATGGTCCCGGACCATGCCTTTATGGTGGTCCGGGTGAATCTCAACCATCCATCAAATATAAAATATTCGTATGATCGCTTACTCATAATATTTTATATTTGATGGATGAGATTCACCCCGACCATAAAGTGGTCCGGGACCATGCAATAATTTCTCGATTAATGGTGGCCATGGCAAGCTAGTGCTTACAATAATACATATATATATATATATTATTAATAACCATCAGAAAGATTCTCTCTGCTCAATCGATAGTAAATCTTGATTATTATTATGGTCAGAAGAATGCAATATCTTGATTAACTAGCCTCCAAGTGCTAGATCACGTTCACATTGTGCGAAAAGGACATGCAGCATGGCCATTTAATTCCACGTACATGAAGCACAAAAGCAATTAAATCACAGCAAGATAAGTTTTTTTTTTGTTAACAATTCAGACAGAGCAACTCCGTTAGGTTTCATTTTTTCTCTCTAACATAGAAATATATAAACCCTTATTTAGATTCTCTGCTCATGATATGCATACATTTGAATATTACATTCACTAGTAGTAGTATATATTCAAAGCGCCAGATCTATAAGTATATATCCGAATCTTTCACAGCATGCATATGCATATGCACATGCAATTGGATAGGCTTCTGAACACTCCCATCATGATGAAAAAGTTATAGAAATACATGCAGGAGAATAAAAATTGATTGAATCACAGTACATGCATGAGGCTTTACTTTGGTACTTAATTAAACAGAAGCAATAAGAAAAGATTAAACATCACAGCATATATGGTCAGCTAGCCACTCGATGTAATCAAACAGATGTAAAGTTGAAGTTAGCGCAACTGGTTTGTCGGGCCAAGAGTGAAGAGCTGAAGCCAAGCCTATTAGCAGCCAAATTAAACTGCAATATATTGTCCTCAATCTGATGCCCTCCGATCACAATGGAAGTCCTCGGATTCAGTCCTCCATCCACAAACCCTAAACACAAGACCTCATTGCTCACACGCACCATCGAGTTTGCTCCAACAATCCTCCAGTACACGCTCTCGCTCTGCAACACAAGATCGATCGGAGCAACAACCGGTCCGGCCGGTGTTCTAGCAATGTCCTTGGCGTTAAAGCATGCTCCGAAATGCGCGACAGATGCCACTTTGGGGATGTGGTTCCTCTCGAGCTCTTTTACAAATGCATTCACAACAGCGTTGTAGATTGAGGTCTCCAAGACAGTGTAAGGAACCACGATGCTAATCGCCGTGCCACCGTTCCCATTTTCGTCAATTGCTAGCAATGAGGTGTTTAAGGACGAAACAACCTTTCCGTTGACCTTAATTGACTTCAAGCCGATAAAGTATTGGGAAGAATACTTTTCTTCGTTATAAGTCAGTCCAGTACTAACGATCAATGGGGTGAAGGTGAGAGACTTGGACACATCAATACCTGCCGGGAGGAAATGGTAAGAAGACTTGCCGAAAAATACGACACCGTTTGAACTTGTTGAAGAGCTCAAACATATAGCAAACTTTCTTTTGATGCCTAAAGCAGCAGAAAGTTGGTATGGAAGTCCAATTTTGAACCTGCCAAGGCCAGCCATGCCCGTCACACCACTCGCAAGGCCGTGCAAGAGAGATGTGTAACCACAAACGAAGAGGACGTTAGGAGCGGATACAACCGGACCAGGATTCGACCCGTCTGTGGAATGGATCCCCGACACGACGTCTTGGCCAACCGCACCTCCTCTGCCGTCATTGTTCAAGGGAACCACAGTGTTGTCCGGGGAGAGATTACACGTATTGGTCGCTATAGTGCAGACGTTGGTGTTTGCAAGCTTGCATTGGGCGGATTTGCAATGGGAAGGCTTATAGGTTGATGAGACAAAGCTCTGGTCGCAATCCACCCAAAGATATTGACCGCTGAGGTCAACGGTGAGTTCACCGCGACGAGAGGGTTTCTCTGCTTGATGGTGGTGACGTATTGGAGGGTAGAAGAGTCTTTGGCTACCGAAAGAACGAAGGCTTTGGGTCGGAATGAAGTTTTGGCTAGTGAGGGGGTAATGATCATTTGGAAGATCACTAATTCACTAGTACTAAGCAAAAGAGAAGGCAATGAGAAGTGGAAGCCATTGTTGTATTAATCTTTCTCTATTGCTTGTTATGCTCGAAGTGGGAGGAGGGCATCACAATTTATAGTGTTTCCACTGATTATTTTTCAGATTTTGATAAATAAACACATTTGTAATGTGCATGGTTAATTTGAATAATAATTAAATCTTTACTTAATAGTACATCGCTATGCTTTTGGATCGGTCAATGTCTCATGGATTCTAAATTAATATCTAGGGCTGTCGGTGCATTGCTGAGTCAACGTTTGGGTACGTTGTTGCTAAATCTCGAAAACGCCTGGAAATTTCTAGAGGGATTTATATATTCATGCCATGCTGAACCCACGTACGTTGGTCGACTTTGTCTCTTTGACTTGGAATTTAATGTTACTTGCCTTGGAGCTTCTGTCACGGTAAGGTAAAAAAAAAAGGAAATATGACTCAGCTAAAAGTATATTCTACATAATATAATTATGGCTATCAACATTACTCCCACCATACCCTATAATTAGAGCCAAATTTGCACCCCAATTTATCAATAACAAATTATCCAAAAGGCCATTTTGGGTGGCCTCATGATTAAAAAAGCCACCATATATTTTTTACCCAAATAAGGCCACTAATATTTACAAAAATGCCACCGTATCAATATTTACAAAAATGCTACCGCATTTTTTTTTGCTATTATTTACAAAAATGCCATTACATACGAAAACAACAATAAAGCTATTGTCAAAGCACACTAAAGCTACTGTCTAACGACAATAAAGCTACTGTCCAACGACAATAAAGCTACTGTCAAAGAATACTAAAACTATTGTCCAACGACAATAAAGCTACTGTCCAAAGACAATAAAGCTATTGTCCAAAGACAATAAAGCTATTGTCCAACGACAATAAAGCTACTGTCAAAGCATACTAAAACTAACATTAAAGAACACTACTATCCAAAAATAATAAAGCTACTGTCTAACGACAATAAAACTACTGTGCAACGACAATAAAACTACTGTGCAACGACAATAAAACTACTGTCCAACGACAATAAAACGTCAGTGGCATGAATCGTAATTTTGAAAAAAAATAATGTCAGATAGAAAGAGTTAAAGCTACTGAGTGGCCTTATTTGGAAAACAAAGCTATTGTGGCCTTTTGAAGAATATGGTCACCCAAATTGGCCTTATGGGTAATTGGCTCATTTATCAATTCCAAGTTTCCAACGGCTATTAATTGATTCCAACTGTTAATTTTTAAATAAAAGACATGTTATGTTTAACTAAAAAACAAAACAAAACAACCTATAAAAACTGCACATAATTATATATTAAAAAAAATTGACCAAATATATTCAATATTAGGCTCAAATGATAATCATATAATTTTTATTCTTAAAAAATTTATAATTATAAACTTTGAAATAAATAGAATTTTTAGCTAAAAATTATTAGGGATACAAATGAAGTTGTTTCTTTCTTTGAAGGACAAAATAGGAACAAAATTTTAAGATAATAAAATATAGTATGAGTTTGCTTACCATACTTGATAGCCAAATTTGATTGCCAAGAGGTGGAACGTCAAAAAACTTTTTGGGGTGTTGTGCATTGGCTTACGGTGGGAGCTCCACATACTCCATATTTGGGTTTTTAGCATACTGTGGCAGAAGCTCTATTAGTTATCATGGTCATTTCCCCAAAAGGAAGTAGAGACCTCAATATAAAATAATACACAATCAGAAATGCATGTGTTCATTATTTAATGAGAAACACCTCAATTTATCGATCTATAAATTACGATATGGATTATATATCATCCTCTCCCATTTCTTCATTAAGCCTTTCGTTCGACCCATTGAGTATAAAAATGGCGTCTTGTTCATTTCATTCCCTTCTCTTTTTCTCTTCGGTGATCATCTTCCACATGATATTCATCATCCCCACCCAAGCCAAACCATCATTCCGACCCAAGGCCCTCGTCCTTCCCGTATCCAAACACACTTCCGGCGCCATCCAATACCTCACAAGCATCAAGCAAAGAACCCCTCTAGTCCCCTTGAGACTAACCCTTGATCTGGGCGGTACATTCCTTTGGGTAGATTGCGAGAAAGACTACGTCTCATCCACCTACAAGCCCGCCCGTTGCGGATCCGCCCAATGCTCACTAGCAAGGTCCAAGTCTTGTTTTGAGTGCTACTCTCCCCCTAGACCAGGCTGCTACAACAACACATGTGATCTCATGTCATATAACTCGGTGCTCGGATCCGCAGGCAACTTCGATCAGGTCGGTCAAGACGCTATCTCCCTCCACTCCACAGATGGGTCTAATCCTACCAAGCTCGTTTCTATTCCCAACTTACTCTTTGTTTGCAGTCAAACATTTCTTTTGTCACAACTTGCAACCGGTGTAAAGGGAATTGCTGGCCTTGGCAGGACTAAAATCGGGCTTCCTTCCCAATTTGCTTCCTTTTTGCTTCCACAGAAAATTCGCTGTTTGCTTGCCCTCATCAAGAAGATCATATGGTGTCGTATTTTTCGGGGACGGGCCTTACAATCTTCTTCCCGGTATTGATGTCTCCAAGTCTCTTATTTACACCCCGTTGATCCTCAACCCTGTAACTACTTCAGGTGCCTATGTCGAAGGAGAGCCTTCTTCGGAATACTTCATCAATGTAACGTCAATCAAAATCAACGGAAAGGTTGTTTCCGGATTCAACGCTTCGTTGCTGACAATTGACGAAAACGGGTACGGAGGCACAAAGATTAGCAGTGTGAATCCCTACACCGTCATGGAAACCTCAATCTACAACACTTTCGTGGATCTGTTTGTGAAAGAACTCGCCGGCGTCCCAAGAGTGACACCCGTAGAACCTTTCGGAGTATGCTTCAACTCGACGAATCTCGGCAGTACGCGGGTTGGCCCGCCGGTGCCTGCCATTGATCTGGTGTTGCAGAGTGAGAGCGTGTACTGGAGAATCTTTGGGGCAAACTCGATGGTGTAAGTGAGCAACGATGTATTGTGCTTGGGGTTTGTGGATAACGGTCAGAGCCCGAGTAACCCTAGAACTAATATTGTGATCGGTGCTCATCAGATTGAGGACAATCTTCTTCAGTTTGATTTGGCTTCTTCTAGGCTTGGATTCAGCTCCTCTCTCTTGTTCAGACAAACGACTTGCGCTAACTTCAACTTCACTTCCATTGCTTAGATTAGCAGTTAGCGATGCTATTTCATGTGATAATAAATGTTCATGGTTGCTTTCGATGCATTGTATAGTCTCTTTTTGGTTTCGATCTCTCTTATTCCTTGTCAGAGTGTTGTTATTATTTATCTTATCCAATTCTCAAATATCCGAGATGGATATATACAGTATTGTTAAAATGATCGAAGTGGATAAGCATGACTGTGACTACAAGTTCTTATGAATCATTAATCATGACCTCTAATTCCTTCAATCAAACGCATGGATGCAAATGGTTACGTTCTAAAAGAAAAATATATTGTACGTTCCATTGGATGTAAGACTTATATAATAATTATTTCATACCCATTTCGCCTTATAAACAGCTGGTACCAAACAAATGTGAAATGTCTATCATATATGTAGTTTTTTTTTTTTTGAGCAATCTATCATATATGTAGTTTAGTATAGCCTCAATAATCTCCTCTAAAGCTTTTGAGATAAACCCTACTACCCTTAACATATGTTCTCCCTCATAGTGGTTAATTAAGTAGGACGTACAATATGGAACATTATCAGTACAATGTAGGAAAACCCTAGAGGTGTGGATCCCAACAATAGTATTAGATTTTGGTGATTCGGTTTCGAACACGTGGCTGCATAATCTTTAATGATAAACGGGTCAAATGATTCAAGAAGGGACGTTCATTGAGAAAAAAATTGTGACTTGAAAAAATGAGGAGATTGTTCAAAATTTGGATCAATCAAACACAAATGTCCCTAATTTGCATCGAGGCAATTTTCAGATCACAATATGATTGAAGGGATTACAAAAACCAATTCTCCAATCAAACACAGTATGAGTGCTATTTTTCATCAAAATGTATGTGCGATAGCTCACGAATTTTGACTATTTCCTTATGTTTCACAAAAACCAATTCTTCAACCCTTAGGGCTAGTTTGGTACAGTTTCGCTAAAAAATAGTAAACTACAGAAAAGTCCATGACATCTTTTCATTTTTCTTTAAAGTCCATAACATTTCAATTCATGCATATAAGTAAACTTTTTTACTCATAAGGACAAGTTATTCATAAGTTGACATGTGGCATGTGATGAATTACATTTTTGTCCTCCTTTAAGCTTTGAGTTAAAAAAAAAAAACCAAAGTATGTTCTGCCATATATTCATGCAGTAGCAGAAACATATATCAGTGCAGTAGCAGAAACAGTGCAGTAGCATAAATATATATCGATGCAGTAGCATAATCAACCATGACAAGTATGTAGTAGCAGCTGTCACCACAAGTATTCAGTAGTAGCTATTAAAATAAGTATGCAGTAGCATCGATCTAGACTAGTATGTAGTAGCATATCGATTTTAACTAGTATGGAGTAGAAGCTGTCAGCACAATTATATTCATGTAGTAGCAGAAACATATATCTGTGTAGTAGCAGAATTGGTGCAGTGGCAAAAACATATATCGATGCAGTAATATCGATGCATTAGTAGAAACAACCATGACAAGTATGCAGTAGCAGCTATCGCCACAAGTATGCAGTAGCAGCTATTAAAACAAGTATGCAGTAGCATCGATCTAAACTAGTATGCATTACCAGCTGTCAGGACAGATGCAGTAGCAACTGCCAGGACAGATGCAGTAGCAACTGCCAGGACAGATGCAGTAGCAACTGCCAGGACAGATGCAGTAGCAACTGCCAGGACAAATGCAGTAGTAGTTTCCAGCACAAATGCAGTAGCATTTTTCAGCACAAATGCAATAGTAGTTGTTCAACTAGCTATTCAAATATCTAATGCAAGAAAAGATAATTTTGATGCAATAGCAATTATTCAACATGAACTACATAAACATATACAACCTATTGGCTTTCTCCGGATCAGTATACAAACTTTATGGATAACCAATTTGATTTTCCAAAAAGAAGAGTAAGATTAAAAAATTCCCAGAGATACTCGATGGTTTGATCATATATCAAAACTTTACAAAAGATGAAAAGTCCAAACTAAAAAACAAACAAAGAAAGAGAGATTCTCCAAAGTTTAACCAATGGGTCAAGAGATCGAGAACAAAACCAATGGGTCAGCAAAGATAATTTTGCTGGAAACCTATTGCAAAAGAACACTAAAATAGAAGCCGCACAGCCACGCCCAATCGAAGGTGCATTTCGATTTCAATCTCAGTGATCATATTGTTGTTGTTGATGTGCTCACAATAACAAGCAACAAACAAAAAAGAAAGAAAAAAGGCAAACAATGACACCATATCTGAATTCGATCAAGCTCCGATGACGACATCGTTTCCAGATGCGAGTCTGAGCCTCACCTTACCTTTTGAGTCTCCTACCACCGTCGTGCACAATCGAAGGTACATTTCCGGATCCATGACGACTTGGATCTGCTCCAGGATCTGTTGAAAGGCCCATCCTCCAGCTTCGATGAGCTTGACTTCGAGGACGACCTCTTCTACACCTATATGGACATTGAGATGTTCAAATCCAAGCTCGTAGATAGACCTCTAAGCCAAAACTTGAGGATGTATGCAGTTCCTCGTAGACGGAGAGGGGAGGAGAGGTAAACGCGAAGCTGAGGCACCAGTATAGCAGTCGTTGGGTAAGTAAGCCTATAATGGCAAATTTGTAAATAAAACGAAAAATAGTCTGACTATGTAATTGCACCTATATAATTAAGGTCTGGGTTTGTACGGTAGCACATGGGCATGTGATGTATGTCCTTATGTGTATAACTCTAATCTTAGTTGGTTTATTAGTGTTTTATAGTGTTGTCATGGGTGTGTATGTCAAATTCTATTAAAAAAAATCAGATTTTTCGTACAATTTAAGGTCTTAAAATGTTTGGTAAATTAGTAAAAAGGAACTTTAATTAAAAATTACGGGTCAGTGGAAGCAGATTATAGAAGCAACTCAAATGTTACTTTTAAAAGCTGCTTTAATTCACAGTTGATTTTTTTAAAAGAGATTTTTTTTTAAGTCACAACAATCTCAAACTAGCCCTTACTTGCTTGCCACATCTTATTTAGAAGCCCAAAAACATTCATAAATGCTCATAAAATAAAACAAACAATGAACAAGAAAATATTTAAAAAATATGGAAACACATTTCACCACCAATAAGTCTTCAGAATATTTTTTTTAACAAAAAAATGCGGAATCACTTTAGGTTTATTTTATTTTTTATAAAACCAATAACAACGTAACCTTTTGGTGCTCAAAACATCATATGACTTGAAATAATAGAATTATAAAGTGTTTCTCATCCCTCAAGCATAAATTGTAGATAATTTCTGGAAGTGCTATTTTTCATCAAAATGCATGTGTAGCTCACAGATTTTGGACCGTTTCTTCATATATGTTTATAAAAAAAAAGGATCAAATCTCCGATCATAACTTGTTTTCCGTATTTTATTTGGAAGCCCAATAGGATCCATCAATGCTCATGAAATAAAATAATTCATTGAACAAGAAGATTTAAAAAAAAATGCAGAAACACTTTTCCCGACGAATAAGTTATCAGAAATTGTTGTTTTGTTCTTCTTCTTTTTTTCAAACAAAAAAATGTGGAATCACTTTTGGTTTTTCTTATCTTTTTTTTTTTTTTGACAAAACCAATAACAACGTAACCTTTTGGTGCTTAAAACATTATACGACTTGATATAACAAGATTATAAAGTGTTTCTCATCCCTCGGGCATAAACTTTCATTAAAATATACACATTATCTACAGGTTTTTTTACCGTTTTTATTTTAAAAAAAAACCAATTGATTCTCCGACCATAACTTATTTGCCACATCTTTTTTGGAAGCCTAATAAGATTCATCAATGCTAAAAAAAATTAATTCATTGAATAAGAACATTAAAAAAAATTGCAAAAACATCTTTCCCGACGAATAATTCGTCAGCAAATGTGAAATTTATAAAAAAATAAAAAATAAAAGCGGAAACACTTGTCCCGTCGAATATTTCATCAGGAAAAGTGAAATTAAACAAAAAAGGTATACATTGTTTTCGACGAAATATTCGTCGGGAAAAGTTGTTTCTTATTATGTTATTTTATCTTTTTTAATATTTTCTTTACAAAACCTAAAACAATATAACCTTTTCGTGTTCAAAATGTCATAAGACTCGATATCATGACCTATTTTCAGTACTTTCAATAAGGCTCTTTGTATTTTCATTATGTGTTTTTTTTAAGAGGATCAAAGGATTTCACTCCTACCCTCATGGTGACTCAAACCCATGACCTGAATCTTAGGTAGTGGGTGCTCTAACAACTGAATCTTATGTAGTATTTTCATTATGTGTTTAATGTGTACTGCTTGTTAATACTAGAGAAAAATATAAACTACAATTTTTTTTTCTTCTAATGATGCCAGTAAAATTTGAACTCATAAATCATAACCTTTACAGATAACCAATATATAGGCCACAACTCACAGACAAACGACATAGAAACTACAACTTGAACCAGTAAAAGGTTAGTCGTGTTCACTTGAAAACAAATAAGCCAATAAGTAACAAATATGCTCCAAAGCTTTCTTTGACCAAATTTGGTCTCAATTATTGGAGAGCTGAACATCGTATTGTAACATTGCATTCCGCATGCATGAATAAAATTTCTAACCTCTCCTCATGAAGAAAAAAGTATTACCAAATGGATAATTTAAAACAAAATCCATGAAGAAAAGGCTCTCCAAACCAAATGGGGACATAACTAGGTTATATGCTTATATTAATGAATAAAATGACAAATAACCTGAGATGAAAGTAGTACGTACTCCTAGTCAAAATTCCTCGACGTTTCCTAGTTTTTGCCTCCACGCCCATCCGAATGGTCATACAAAATCATTCAAGCAATTCCCCAACCACCAACAACCTCCAATATTAAAACCCTAGCAAGATTCCGAAATTATCCTATAAATTATTCTATATATATATAGACCACATGCAAAAATATACAAACCCCGCCATAACGAAAAAAAATTAGGAAAAGCTAGAGAAGACAGCTTTTTAATTTATATTTTGAAGAATCAAAGACTCGAGCAGCTTTGGATTTGCTTTGTTGGTGAAAAAGAAGACGCACTGTGGAAAGAGATAGGGCTATTCATCATTAACATGATCGATCATCATAGCTTCTTAGTTGCGCTGGGTCAAGGAAAGAGAATCAGAGAGGTCAAAAGGGAGGTTGAAACCTCAATATTATAACATGCACACTAAAAATGCGTTTACTTCAAAAACAAAAACCCTAATATTAAAAGACTAGAAACAGCTATAAATTGTGATACACCCTTCTCCCACTTCTTCAATCCAGTCATCTTGAAAACAATGGCTTCCTCATCATTTCTTTGCCTTACTCTCTTCTGCTCACTAGTCATCTTCATCACCACTCCATCACTAGCTAAAACATCTTTCCGGCCCAAAGCCCTAGTTCTTCCGGTGGCCAAACACTCTCCCACCCACCAGTACCTCACCAGCATCAAGCAACGAACCCCTCTTGCCCCCGTAAGACTAACCCTAGACCTCGGCGGTCAGTTCCTTTGGGTAGGCTGTCAACAAGGCTATATCTCGTCTACCTACAAACCAGCCCGTTGCAACTCGGCACAATGCTCCCTCGCAAACTCCAAGGCTTGTACCACAGAGTGCTACTCTTCCCCAAAACCAGGCTGCAACAACAACACATGTAGTCTCCTCCCGGACAACTCCGTGATCCCCACGTCCGGCAACGGTGGTGAGGTAGGTCAAGACGTTGTCTCCCTCCATTCCACAGATGGGTCAAATCCTACCACACTCGTTTCTATTCCCAACTTCCTTTTTGCCTGTGCTGAAACGTTTCTCTTGGACCGCCTTGCTAGCGGTGTCAAGGGTATGGCTGGTCTTGGTAGGGGTAATATTGGACTGCCCTCTCTATTTGCTTCCGCTTTTAGCTTCAAAAGAAAATTCGCCATTTGCTTGCCCTCCTCAACAAAATCATATGGCGCCGTTTTCTTTGGGGATGGGCCTTACAATCTCCTTCCTGGGATTGATGTCTCTAAATCTCTTACTTACACCCCATTGATCCTCAATCCTGTAAGCACTGCCAGCGCCTATTTCCAAGGCGATGCTTCTACGGAATACTTCATCAACGTAACGTCAATCAAGATCAACGACAAGGTTGTTTCTTCATTCAACAGTTCCTTGCTAACCATTGACGAAAACGGATATGGTGGCACGAAGATTAGCACAGTGCATCCCTACACAGTCTTGGAGACCTCTATCTACAACGCTGTGGTTAATGCATTCGTCAACGAACTCTCTCACGTACCAAGAGTGACAGCCGTAGCACCCTTCGGAGCATGCTTCAACTCGACCAACATTGTCAGCACGCGCGTCGGCCGGGCTGTGCCTACCATTGACCTTGTGCTGCAGAGCGAGAGCGTGTACTGGAGACTCTTTGGCGCAAACTCAATGGTGCAGGTGACTAAGGACGTGCTGTGTTTAGGGTTTGTGGATAATGGTCAGAGCCCGAGTAACCCTAGAACTAATATTGTCATCGGAGGGCATCAAATTGAGGACAATCTTCTTCAGTTTGATTTAGCTTCTTCCAGGCTTGGGTTCAGCTCCTCTCTCTTGTTCCGACAAACAACATGTGGCAACTTTAATTTCACATATGTTGCTTAGATCTATTTAGCTGGCCATGTTGTGTATCTCATGTGTTTAATATGGTTGATTGCTTTCGAATAAGTAATAATGGAGATATTTATTAATTGTTGTTTAAGTTGTTTTGTATTTCATGTTCTACTATATATTATCGTACGTTAAAGACTTTTTCAGCTAGCTCGACTTAGAGTCACAGTATTCTTATAATCTTATCCGATAAAACTATGATGGATATATATGAGCAGAGAATCATAATGATGGTTAAGATATATTAGTCATATATTATTATTAGTCATTACACTGACAAAAACACTAGTCTTTAGAGTACTAGGTGTAGTTCCGTTTGACTAAGGCAGTGACCTGCCTAATTCAAATTAATCCAAGTTCAAGTCTTACCTTCTCATATTGGGCCAGTTTGGTAAAGCTGGGCTTTTAAGTAAAGTTGGTTTTAGCTGTGATGTGAGAAGAAGTGGCTGCAAAGCAAAGTAGCTGGGTGTTTGGTAAACTGGTTTTTTAAAAGTGTTGTGAATACTAAAAGAAGTGAGAGAGTGTTTGGTAAATTGGTTTTTTGAAAGTGCTGTGAGTTTATAAAATGACCAATATGGATATAATGTTGAACTATTTGTTTGATAATATAATGTAATTCAATAACTTTTATGGTTAGTTTAATTTTTTTTCTATACAATAAAATTATTTTTAAACTAATAATTTTCAGACTATTGTTTTCAGGTTAAATAAGTGAAATTTGAAAATTTGCACTAAAATGGTGCAAATCGGTCGCTTTTGGTGCACTTATGAAATCGTTCTGAATTCCGGTAAATTTGTCGGCGAACCACCACTCTCGGTGATTAAAATTCAAACTCCACATTTATTTTCCTTGTTCATTTTATTTTGTTGTTTCCTTTTTATTTTTATTTCAAAAATAGTTTATAAATATAAATATAAATTATTTTCTTTTATTATTTTTTATTAATAATTGGGAAATAATTATTTGACTTTTTTGTTTTATTTGTCCAGATCAGGGACAATTAGAGGATCCTCTCTTCCCCTCCATCCTCTTCTTCTTCTTCCCCGACCTCTTCTTCTTCTTTCTTTTATTTCCTTCCTTATGTTTTCTTTTCTACACCCACTCACATCTATTTTCCTCTCTGTACACCCACCACCGTGGCCACTACACCAGATCACCATCACTCCTCCGCCGGCGTCGATCGCCACCCTCGATTGCCGCAACACCAACTGCTGCTGCAATTCACGAGCTCCTCTGCTCAAATCGAAGCACACCCGTGCTCTGCACCCATCACGACACACATCATTATCAACCCGTGCCCAGCTCTCTCCGAGCTCAAGCCCACGCCGCCAGTGTTATTCTGCCCAGATTGGACTGCTCAACGTGTGCCCAGCTTAATTTCTCCGAGCTGAGAGTCGGCGATTGATGTGTTGGTGTTTGAGAGAGCTGAGAGAGAGGGATGAGAGGCGTTCTGAAGAGGGTATGGTGAGAGTGGGAGAGCTGAGAGAGAAGGATAACCAGTCATTATGTTAAAATGGAGAGGGTATAATAGTCTTGTCGAAAATTTCATTTAATCTTGGAACAGTGTAAGCCGCATCTCTTTTGGCAGCAGCTTTTGAATGCCACCTTGGAGTGGCTTCAGCTTTTTGGCTTTAAAAGCCCCAGCTTCCAAGAAAAGCACCTATTATTAATTTTACCAAACACCATTAGGGTGATGTGCTTCCAAGCACAACTGCAAAAAAGCTTTACCAAAATGGCCCATTATTTCAACTTGGTGTCTCCTCCCTTAGGCCAAAAGCCTCCTTGTAACATAAAAAACTACTAGTCTTTAATGTTAGTGCAATATTTTTGTATAATTGACATTTCCTAAGCACAAATCAAGAGTCATATTTTAGTGCAATAAATTATACTATTGGAACCTCAAAAGAATGGAGTGCTCGACTCAAATGTTCAACTCAACTCAACACACTCAAGAGATATGTTTGCATACATATATGTTCAGAGTTATTCTAGGATTGAACATTCTTTTCTATCACACTTAGGACGTATTGTTGTTGCTTTTCAATCCTAAGGTGCTAAGTCGTAATTTTTAAAAAAGGTTTTACCTTCAATGATTTAATTGTGAGTTAATTTGATTTGTGAGCTTTTAAATAGCATTTATATTTTAATCCATGTTAATTAGAAATTATTTTAAAGCTCATGCACAACAACTGTCTCGATGGTTTGACGAATAAGAAAATTACAGGTTCACAACGTATACAAGAATTTTGTTATCTGCTGTCTTGATTAGGATTGAAGTTATAATGCAATCCTAGACTAGGATTGAAACAAGCATGCACTCTTAAAACTGAAAATTGAAGTTGTTGGCCTATTGACCCAATTTTATTAGTTTGGGAATACGTATCTATTATGTATTTTCATTTAATTAGTATAATTTAGTTTAGTTAACAATTGTTAGATTGTTGTCTCGACCTCCAACCTCTTTTTTGAGTTGTTTTCTATAATTCTCATTACTACCTTGTACTTTAGGGGTATAATCAATTCAGATCTTGAACTTCTAATTTCATCAAAATGGTCCATGCACTCTAAATTATTATCCAGTAGGTCCATTTAGAACACGTACGTGTTACCTATCACGGGTCGACACGTGTCAATTTTTTTTTTATTTACACCAATCATGGGTCGACATGTGTCATAAATGGACCTATTGGATAAGAATTGAGAGTGCATAAATCATTTTGATGAAATTAGAAGTTCAAAGACTGAACTGATTAGACTCTTAAAGTTTAGTCTCAATTACATTATACCAAGCTAGTTACAGTAAAAAAAAAGATTAAAAACTAAATAAAAAGTATTTAAAACTCGCTTGCTAAATAGCATTTCAGCTATTTTAGCTTGAATTTGGTTAAAAGGTAGAGAGGCTAGCTTATTGAAGTTGCTTTGGTTCAATAATTAACCATCATCGTGTACAATTTTCACATAGACATTAGCTGGGATCATGATGGTATGAACTTGTCCACTCTGAGAATGACCTAGTTGTTATCTATTGCCTGTGCACAAAAATTTGAAGAGGTTGAGATTTTGATATCCTTTTAGGAAAACTATCAAGATTCTGATGACGATAAGGAAAAGATAGAGCAACCATACACTACATTATGGATTAATGTTGGGCAAAAATTAGTTCACCTTTTAAGAGTGAGATAGGTAAGAAACACAAACTATTCCACTTTCCAAGCACTCACAAGAATTGTGTTGAAGACCCAAATATCTTTTGCCATTGAACCTTGAGCCCTTTTTAACGAGCCAAGACTGTGTGTGAGCAACAAATCAACCTCCTCATATTAACCAATTGACTATCTATCTGGGCATGCAAGAAATACGTACAGCTTTTCTATTGTACATGTTCTTTGCACTTCCCCTTTTTCAAGCCCAAATAAAGACTCAGTTTGAAAACAATTTCAAACTGCAAAGTTAAAACTTTGTGTTCCCTTTTAGACAGTGCATGAGAAGCTTGATCATGAAAAGCTTATTTGAAGAGGCCAAATCATCACCCCAAACTTCAAACTCCGCATCGACTAGCTGCCATTCTAAAGAAGATGATCAAGAAATGGGATCTAATGCATTGTCAAACAGTGCAGATCATCAAGTCTTGAACAACTCTCCCTTCTTCTGTTTTCCACTCGGAATGAATCTAAATCTTGTGCGCGCGGTAAGAAAAAAAGAACTTAGCATTTCAACATTCTCTAAATTAGTCTCCATATCCTCTTGAGTCTGATCCTTAATAATGTGCCTGGTGATGTAAATTTACACCACATGATCAAAACAAGGCAATGGTTGCAAGCATATCTTAATAGCCTAATAGCAAAAAGTACTTGCTGATATACATATATAGTCAAGAATTGAAGAACAAAGAAGCTTGGAACAAGCATATAATTAACATCTACTACCAAGCCTACAAGAGGCTAAAATGTTAGTTCAGAAAAACAGAAGCTTGGAACATGGTCTCTTAGAAAATTTTAATTCAACCATGTTACTGGTAACCTTAATTCATTGAAGGTAGCTTCTGAAAACATTTTGGTTTATTGTAATGTAATAAATAAGCAGGTTTTGGCAGAGATGGTTGGAACTTTTATCTTGATGTTCTGTGTATGTGGGATCATAGCAAGCACAGAGCTGCTGAGGGGAGAAGTGGGTCTTCTGGAGTATGCATCCACAGCAGGTCTAACAGTGGTAGTTGTTATTTTCTCTATAGGCTCCATCTCTGGTGCTCATGTTAACCCTGCTGTCACAGTAGCCTTAGCAACTTTTGGTCACTTCCCATGGTCCAGGGTACTAATACTCAAACCACTAAATTCTAATTTGTTTAGTGCGTTTAATTAATCATCAAAACTGATGTTGTTTCCTGTAATTTCTAAAGGTTCCTCTTTACACAGTAGCACAAACATTGGGTTCTGTTCTGGCAGTATTCGTCGGAAAGCTTGTCTATGGCATAAAACCAGATCTCATGACCACCAGACCATTACAAGGCTGTGTTTCTGCCTTCTGGGTGGAGCTTATTGCAACTTTCATCGTTATGTTCCTTGCTGCTTCTTTGACACATCATGCTCAAGTTGTAAGGAAAACATTTCCATCTCTAATTGTTGTTTAATTTGCGCTTGAATTCGTTCAGCTCTGTTTGTTGATAACACAGATTTCACGCGAGGAATTCTAAACCTAATACAATTAACAAAATTGTATTAGATATTAGGCCTCTTCACTCATTGCCATTGATTTATGTACGCGTTTGGTTGTTTGCAGGTTGGTCCTTTGTCTGGGTTTGTTGTTGGCATTGCAATTGGACTAGCTGTGCTAATCACAGGGTGGGTACAAACATTATAATTCATGCAATTCCTTTAAAATTTCTTGCATCCACGTCTCTCAAACCTTAACATTGCACCGATATCATTCCCTACTTTCTTGTATACATCTTTAAGACTATTCAAGTGTGGCATTTTATCTCAAAATCCCTCTGTGTAACTTAGGACACATCCCTCTTAACATACTCATTTCTGATGAGGCCGGGGTGATTATGTTTGACTCATGCAATTCTTAATTTCCCTTGCTACTTGTTTACGTACCTTATACAAATGTTATTTGGGTATGCATTGCAGGCCTGTTTCAGGAGGATCATTGAACCCAGCAAGGTCCCTCGGACCTGCGATTGTTTCATGGAATTTCAAGGACATTTGGATATACATTTGTGCCCCAACTATTGGAGCTGTTGCAGGGGCTATCCTTTTTCAATTTCTAAGAATTCCACCCTGCAATCCCAGCCTCACTTCCTCTCCTAATACCTGTCTACTTGGGCAATCCATAGGCTATGGAGCAAGCTAGTAGCTAGTGCACAAGAATATGATGTAATTGAACTTGAAGTTGCTGTCATGTACTCTGTGAAATTATCTCAGAATAGACATCAGCTGCAACTGAATTAAGCTCAAAATTAAGCACAACTAGTACTATCCTAGAATAATTGGTGACGATAGTTTCTTACCAACTCTCTGAAATAGTAAACAAAGGCTGGAGTTGGTGCATACAAATCTGGTATCTACCAAGATTTACAAGTCCTATTTGGGTTTTTCCCCTTGAAAGTCCAATTTGTTATGTAAATATATAGTAGATGAATTTTTGTCCATTGATAAATTTCATCTGTGGATCTATGTTGCCCCAAGGGAAACAATTGAACTCCCTTCACTTCATGCTCCTAATTTAATCTTTCTGAATTTCGAGTTTCGAATTGGGTAATTAAAATAACAAGATACCGGCCTGCAACACAAGTAGAGAAACATAAAACAGTAATATCATATCAAATAGTAGACCTTTAAAATCAAGATCAATGGCCGAAAGTGCTCACTACTCAGCATGCTCCACAGCTCGTTGAGAAGGTCACAAGTCCTTTAAAGTGGAAAATTTTTCAATACACGATGTGTACATACAGTGCCAGACCCAGACTTGTTCCCATAGGGGGCGATTTTTTTTTTGGACAGTGGGCTGATAGTGAGTAATGGACTGACATGATGTGGGACTGTGGAACTGTGGGGGCGGAGGCCTAAAAACCCAAATCAGTAGGGGGCGGAAGCCTAAAAACCCAAATCAGTGGGGGCTTATACGATAATTATAGCCTAAAATTTTGTCATCTAGCAATTTTTAGCACCAATTCAGCTTAATAAAATACATCTGAAAAAAAAAGTCAGGGGAGGCTGAAGCCCGCACTCGTCTCTACGTAGGTCCGACAGTGTGTACATACATGATGCAATTTAAGCCGTTCAAACATGGTCAAAAAAATGGATTAGTATTTTTTTCTAACATTTGAACGGCTGATGAAAGGCTGTGTAGCTACACGCCGTATACTGAAGACTCTTCACTCCAACGTGTACAAAACTCTATCCTTCAACAAACTATTAAACTCTTTTACTCATTAATTTATGCATGTCAACCTAGTGTTTCTCGTTCTTAATTCTACCTTTTAATAGTCTCAACCACTAAAACTACAAGTCATCACGTTAACATTCAAAATTCTACAAAGACGACATACTTATTCATGGAAAATACATCCAATTAAACCCTAGATTTGTTTTTGTTACAAATTAAACCCTAGGTTTTTGACTTATAGAAACATAATAGTTGGTACATTTTAAAGCTAAAGTTTGAGAACCTTAAAAATAAAAATAAATAAATAAAATAGTTAAAGTTTGAGAGTTGACTTTCGAAAGGAAACATTATTCTTCTTAGAACAATTTTCAAGTCCATCCCCCCCTATTTAACATATTTTCATACTATAATTTTATAATCTAACTGTTCATATTATAAATTATCCATTATAAATCATCTCTGCAAAAAAAATCAATCGAATTGAATATTGTTTAAGTATCTAACTTAATGAAACAAATGTACAATTCTAACAACGTACAATTACTACTACTATGATGAACCATCTATTTATTTCATATCAATAAATGATCAAAAGATCTCTTATTCGATTATTTTTTTGCAAATGTGATCTATAAAAGATAATTTATAATATATTAGATTATGAAATTATAATGTGAAAATACGTTAAATAGAGAGGTAGGTGAATCCGTTTTCTCAATCAATAACACCTACATAAACTCTACATGCTGAACCCTAAATATTAATTATATATCATGGATTCTAATTAAATATGTATTATATAATGAGAAAATTAAGAAAATAATTGGGAGGAGTAGCATCTTCCTCCCTTAATTGGTCATACTCATCATTATTGAAGCATCCCTTGGTAAAATTCTCACACCTTCTGGAATATATATTTTTTTGGTCATTGACTAATTCATATAATTAAAGATTCAATTCACTCAATTTTATAGATAATGTTAGCTTGAATTCAGCTTGATCAATGATCATTGCCTGAGATAGAGCCGACCCCTGAGATTCTTAAAGACTCAGTCACTGTCAGCCAAACTTCAAATAATGCAAACCTTGACGTGGAGAAAACCATGAACATCACATCAATCAAAATCTCCTTTCAACCCAAAATAACCAAAATAATTTAAACAACTTGCTCCAAACTTTGCTCTCAGTGCTCTATAAATATGTATGTAATTCAAATTTGAGAGTACATAGATTTTCTTATCAAATTAATTAATTAAACGGCATAAGCATTAAGTTCCAAGAGCCTAAGACAAGGTTTTGCTGTTCCATACACCCTGGAATGATTACATTAAACTCCAGTTTAGTCTTTCCTAGTTGGATGATTAACCTTTAATCACCTTTTTTGTCTTCCATTTGCTTTCACCTAGAATAGAATAACCAAAGTGGTAATGCACTGCCACTAATTATTAATCGTCTTGATTAAGATCGGCTTCCCACTTTGATGTGTATATTGTGTTTTACTCTTTTATTTTATCTGGAACAATATCAGATATTTTCATCTTTAGTATATATATGAAGTTCATTTGTCATTAAAAATAGATTAAATGACATGTTTACTTGGAATGAGAATGAAGAAATTGATTCTAATTCATGAGTTTTCATGTGTTTACTAACACATACATGAATAAGAATGGTTGTGGATTCTGCGTAAAAATTGGAAATTTATTCATGATATCCGGAGTTTGATTACCAACGAGGGATAAGTATTAGGAATGAATTTCATCATAATGAATTCCGATTCATTCTCATTTTCATTCTAAATAAGTAAACATGTCATAGGACTTCGTCATACTAAAAAATGTTCTTTCTTAAAAAAGTCTTGGATAAAACTGAAAAAGTTTTTGAATAATTTGTGTTCGAGATTATTAGCTAGGTTCAGTTTGGTTAGCAGAATGGAGTCTTTAATTAGAAAAGGGAAAAATATATCGATTTAGGAAAAACAAACCTAATAGGGTTGAAGCCAAGGTATCATTTTTCCATTTTTTGGGTCCTATATATATTGATCTCTAGCTCCCATGGTAGGAGACATGTACGTATGGTTTTTAGGGGGATATTTGGTCGAAAGACTTGCTGACGCTCATCCGACTAGAGGAACGGAGAAATTAATATAGTACAAAACTTATTTTCAAGCTCTACCTTATTCTTATCGTTCATAGGGCGATCATGAAGATATTGTTTTCTCAAAGTTACATTTTCCAAAGAAAGACAATCATATTCCTAAATATTGATTTTGCCTTATTATCAATTTAGGAAACAAGTGAAGAGTTTATTATTATCAGAAAATTATAAAGAAGTTCCAAAATATTGATTGACAATGTGTCAAATATGCCTCGGCCTGTTTGTAACTTCCTCTTTTATGCATTTTATCGAACACTTATCCAAGAAGAAGTCAAATAGAATATAGTGATTGCCAAATATGGCATTAAACACCAGAAAGTCTTGAAACCTCTTATACTCGTATCCTCCACTTATCGTTCATCATTTCTAGGTCTAGACTGTTTACACTTGCGTTAGCTAAACCCTAATATTGTCAATAGTTGCCATTATTATTGTCTACAAGACTTACAGATCAGGGAGAAAATGGGAATAAAAAAAAGGAGGGGGAATAATAATGTATCAGAATGGACAAAATAGATACTAGCCATAATTTTTTTTTTTAAGAATGATACTAGCCAAGTAGCCATAACTTTGGGTCATCTCAAACAATGTGATAAAATATCCCATATGAATATATGGTACATTGACGTTTCAATTACTTTGGTCCCCTAATCACTGGTGATCATTCCATCATGCTGTGTGAGTCACATAAATACACAACAATAGGCCAAGGGCATGATGAGGTATCTTGCACATAACCATCTCCATGGTCGTTATATATGAATTTGGAAGGTACCCCATGCCATGGTCAATGGAAAAGGAAGATTAGGCACGGATACGATATTTCAAAGAGAAAAGAAAAGAAAATGAAAGTTGTGCACAAGTCCTAATCGAGGGTGTGTACTTGTGGTTGAGCAAAACCCTAGCTATCTCTCTGGCCACATATTACATTGCCATTAGGGACCAGCTAGCTTAGTCCCACCAACACGAACAACCATATATCATTCTCATGAGAAAAGAAATCAAGCTTGGAATTTATTTTCTTAGTTACACAAATTGGGATTACAATTAGGTTTGTTGATTAAAATCCAATATTCATTTTGTTAAAGAAGATTAGAATGGATTGAATCTCTACGTTTCTTAATTATTACTAACACATTCCTCCCTACGTACTCTTTCTCTTAATTTTTAGGACTTCTTTTATTTTGCATATAGCGGCCAAAACTAAAATGAAACAAACTACACAAGAACAACACCGGCCCTAACCATAGTTAGGGCATCAGAGCATCTTCAACAATAAAAGTTATTTTTATTTGGTAAAATGCTTAAAAATTAAATATAACTAATAATTTTCTGACTTTTGTTCCAACAATTCTAGTTATATGTAAGTTAGATTGAAAAAAAAATGTTGAAACTGAAAAAAATAGACGTTGGAATATTTGATTTTTACATATTTTATCTCTCATATTTAGCTAAATATAGGTAGAGAATTTAACAAAAATTAAATTAAATTTTTGTTTAGATAATCTGTTGGAGCTCTGTTTTACCTTAAATTTAGCTAAATTTTAAATTTATTTTAAAATGGGTCATTTGTTGAAGATGCTCACAGAGTCCAAAGGACCTAAAACATACAAAGAGAAAAGTTTAGATAAGCTAATAGACATAAGGTCCAAGGCTTGTTTGTTAGTATACATGTATATTGAACACAAATAGAAATCGTCACCCACGACTATTTAGTTTAGAAGTATAAGTTTATTGTCTGTAAGTGAGATGTATACTTTTCTTAGTTTTGTCTAAGTTAAATCTATAAGACTAAGATTATGATTGAAATAAAATTTCAAAATTATCCTAATTAATACTTGGAAAAAAGCTAAAATGGTACCTGAACTATACCTCTATCTACTCGATTGTACCTGAACTTTATTTTTCGTTACAAATGGTACCTGAACTTTTCGATTTCGTCTAAAGTGGTACTTGAGGCCACATTCTGTCAGCTCTCCGGCCAAAATTTATATGTGAGGCATGTGTGGGTTATAATTGACATTTAATGTCAATCTTTATGGACATTTTAGAAATTTCTCACTTATGAAAAAATAAATTCAAACCTAAACACAGAAAAAAAAAACAAAAAATTACAAAAGCTGGGTTGATTGAAGAATGCAGAGAGGAGGGACTGAAGGAGAGAGTCCTTTGGGAGAGAGAGAGAGAGAGAGAGAGAGAGAAAGTAGATATGGACTCTCTCTCTCCTCGTCGCCCACTTCCGAGCACCACCATGACTCACTAGTCACCACCACCACCAATGGGTTCGCCGCCCTCCGATTAGCCAAAAAAAAAAGGAAGATTTTGGTTTTGGATTCGATGTGGTCGTCCGAGTTCTAATCTTCGTTCGGATTCAATTTTCTACGATGTGGGTCTATCTGCTTTTGCATTCTATGTTGTTTATCTTAGTGGTGGTTTGGATTCAATTTTAGCACCCACAACGTTTCAATCCTTCATCTAGAATTGTGATTGGGTTCATATGGTTTGGTCATTTTGATATAATTGTGATTGGGTTGTACCAAAATCTGGGTTCATACTCAGTATCAAGAACTGGATGGATTTTGCTGCTTTTACCAAAATCTGGGATGGTTGGCTGCTGCTGTGAGCAGTGGCATGAGGGAGAGAGAGAAGAGAGCGGCATGAGAGAGAATAGTAGGAAGAAGAAGAAGAAGCAGAGCACGGTAGAGAGAAGTAGTGTTGTTGTGGGTGTTTATGTGAGCAGAGAGAAATGGAGGAGAGGTGAAGTACATTAGAAGAAGAAGTGGAAATGGAGGAGAGAGTACGGAAGAAGAAGAATAAGTGAGGGCAAATCCGTCATTTTAGTTCATTTATGAGTCATGCGCACCTCACGCGTCAATTTTGGCCGGAAAGCTTACATTACCGTAGGTGGCCTCAAGTACCACTTTAGACGAGATCAAAAAGTTCAGGTACCGTTTGTGACAAAAAATGAAGTTCAGGTACCATCGAGTAAATTGAGGTATAGTTCAGGTACCATTTTAATTTTTTTCCCTTAAAACTTTTCTTAGTCTTGTCTAAGTTAATTAAATCTATAAGACTAAAATTATGATTGAAATAAAATTCCAAAATTATCCTAATTAATATATGTTTCCACGTACATATCTAGCTATCTTATCCACTGAAGTCGAAGCTCTGATTGAATCTAATATTATAGGCTTATCTTAGGGTGGAAAAGTAAATAGCCTTGCTTGCTGTTCTTGTCAACTTTGAGACTTAAAGGTTCCATCCCTCTTATCTATTGACAATTTTCGACCTCCAATATCTGCACACCATACTTCTGCTGTTTGTCATGTCCCGTTCAAAGTTTGGTGACTTGGTCCACCATTCCAATCACATTAGATAAAAAAAAAATTTACTTGCTTCGATTAACAGTTTGATTAATGAAATAAATAAAGAGGAGGAGGATGAAAACATATGAAAGTGAAAGATCGAGGACAGTTAATCTTATCTAGATCTAAGTTTGAAATTTTCAAAAGGAGAAAACATGTAGCCAAAATAAGTCACTCATAACGTCCTTTAAAAGATTACGTTATACGATTAGATTGAATAAGTCTTTTTATTGTCGATTAACATTGTTGTCATCACATATATTTTTGCCATACTTAACCTAGGGTTTGTAATGAAAAAAAAAATGAAATGATGAGGAGAGATGTAGCCAGATGCTACTAAAAGAATGTGATCAAATTAAATAACATTGGAAATTTGGGACACATGCATTACTAAAAGAATGTGATCAAATAACATTGGAAATTTGGAACACATGCATGCATATCATCCGTTGGTCCCCTAAGCTTGACTCCCTTTTGCAATTGGTTTGTTTAATTATACTTCATTTACCAAAACGTACAATTAAGAGTTTAAGTAGTTGGGGATGGAGGCTTTGGACCCTTTTATATTTCTATATAAGTTTTTTTCTCTTTTTTTGCCTAAGTTTTTTAGTTTTTATAATAGAAATCGTCAATTTTTATAAAAATTTCAACTAGGTATACAACATAATGATTCACCCAAAGAGTGCGACAAATCACTGAAGCAAACAAACTAAAAAAACACAAATATATATCTTCATTTCTTCTCAAAAAAAATATTCTTTATTTTTTTGAACAATTCCCAAAAATAATATTCAAGATATATAGTTGCGTGATGTCTTTCGATTCATCTATTTTGCTCAAGCAATAGTAACAAGACAAAATCAACTGACATAGCTAGCTGTAAGAGACTGATCTAGAAGAATCCATAATTTAGCAGACAAGATAGAATACAAGAGATTGATCTAGAAAAAGAACCAAGTTAATTAAGTTCATGCATGCAAATTTTAACTTTGCGTCTAAATCTTTTCTAAGCTTATATATGGGTCGGTTGATCTGGTACGTAGGCTAGGGTAAACTGTACGTACTTGGGTTTAGCTGTTTCTAGAGAATTCTGTAAACCATGGGCGTCACTGACAAGTTTTGGATTCTATCCACAGTGAACTTTTACACGTAAACCCAATCACTTTGTTTTATATTCTTCTTGTTTTCCATTTCGGGAACTAACTAAGCTAGGGTTTTATTTTTGAGAATCTTCTCTTTCTTGTTAAAGAAGTTTTTCTTCCTTTTAAGGGTGAGGTGAAGAAAAGAAAATTGTTCAACTGATATTGTTCTCTACTTTATTTGAAGAGGTTTAATTTCAATTCCACGAATTTTCGTTAGTGCTCCCTCCAGCTTGTTGGATCAAGGAGAATACTTGACTTTTGAGTGAAAAACATAAAAAAGTTTTCTCACTTCTTCCCTTCAAGTAAACCAATACGAATATTAATCATTTTACCTTTAGTAAGATATTGTTGAGAATGAACAGGAAAATAATTTTAGATTGCGATCGAGCAACTCCTTTTCTTAGAGCATCCACAATGGGGACCCAAAATTTGGGTCCAATATATATATATATACCTATATTTGGGTCCAAAAATACTTACAGTGGATCGGAGATAGCAGAATTTATACCTGCTGGAGACTCAAATATTGGACCCAAATATAAGTCCAGTTTGGATTTAAAAAAACTGAACCTATTTTTGTGGGTCTCCCTATGTGCAACTAAAAAGAGAGATTTTGGAGAGAGAAATTGACGATTCATCAATGAGAGAGAACAAGTAATGATTTTGAGTTCAATATTTATATGCCACAGTGGGGATGACTCAAATTCGGGACTCAAATTTAAGTCAAAAAATAAGTTATGCACCACTGTGACACCCATAAAAATAAGTCATTTTATACATTATTTCGATGTACTCAAATTTGGATTCCGGCTAATTTAAATTTATATTTGAGTCCAAAAAATGAGTCTCAACTGCTGATGCACTTCGAAGTTGTTATGATTGAGTTCTTATAAATAGAGATCGATCTTATATATATATATATATATTGTGCTTTTTTGAGTGGTCTTCACGGATTTGTCATCTCTAAAGTTAGTAACTATTGAGTTAAGTAAAGTTCATAACGTTCACGTCATCTAAACACTTCAACGGTTTAAATTAGACTACATCATCTATATAAAAACTTCAACAATTATCAACTCTTCAGAAGAGCTGGATCTAATATTCATTTAAGAAGCAACTAATAGAATTTTTATTATTTGGTCAATTACTAACCAGATGACCACCGCTAGCTGGTGCACTATATTCTTGTAATAAAACAACTTCTTATTAAAGGATTCCTTTATTCTTTTAGATTTTTTCAAAAGTTAACCCTATACTTGGGTCCTAATCTTGTACCATTTGGACAAGCCAGTTGCTTATATAGAATCCAAATGAATGTCAGTTTCAACCTTTAAGCCACAACATATAGCTATATAGGTGCACTTGGATTACCATCATATATATGATTCTTTACATAATCCCATCTTCAGCAGTAATTCGAAAAATAATTCATCAACAGTGCCATAACAATCCTACTTAAGTCGCAACAAATAAAAAAAATCCTCACCCCATAGATCATAGTGATTTGTTAAAAAAATGTGGATCAAACATATATAATTAGATCATATATCATGAGGTAAATTAAGTGAGACCTGTAGGGTGTTCGTATATTATTAACTATTTCACTTATTTACTCTGTTGTGACTAGTGACAAATGAATAGAAATAGCACTTTGCATAGTAAAATAGAGAATCAAATTTATAATGTTCTTAGGCTTTATATTCTAACAAGAATAAATGAAATAATGCTAGGCTCACTACAAGAAATAAGGTCTAAGGGGACATATATCTATCTGTCCCCTCAGACCTTATTTCTAGTAGTGGCTATAGTCTGTCCCATCCAATATAAAAGATGTCGACCATTCTGTCGTATACTCGTATTAATGGCAAGAGTTTTCTATCTAAACTCATTGTGACGAATTTCAACCTTAGAGCATATATATGCAGTGATAAAGGTTAAAAGATAAAGTCTAAACTAAAATTTAAGCCTTAAAACTACATTATATATTTACTGTTTTAGAATTTCTCATCATTTTATGTTTCCACCAATGAGATTTAAAGTTTAAGTAAATATTAATTTTTGTATTAAATCTGAGTCATTTTTTATGTACAAAGAGATGCAGTCAATTAATTTAGTAAAACATGTGTTGAGCCCTGCATTTTAGGCTAACCTAAAGTTATATTCAATTTAACTTTTTTCAAAAGTCAGCATGTGTTTAGCCAAATTTATAATGGTGTTGTTGGAGCTAACTTTTGGTTTGTATGACCTATATAATAGTTTAGCCTAATTTATATTGATGTCGCTGCACATGCTCTTGAAGTTTTGCTCGTAGCATTTTAGATGGTGGCAGACCCTAACCTTAGGTACTTTAAGCACGCCGTGCTCGGTTATCTACTCCACATTAGAGCTGGCCAAAGCCTTCACGGATCCGATATATATGAATTTGTCTATGAATGTTCTCTTTTGGGTGAGAGACCACCATTGTTGGTATGTTCAAGTACGAGTTCTTGGTATCAATGGAGATCGTATTCGGACTACCGTCTTTATTAATAAATACTGTCGTTTCTTAAAAAAAAAAATGGCACATGTAGGCGGCTCATTTCGTTTAATTTTTAATTGATTACTTCCTTAACTTTGCCAACAGAATTAACACACTGTAGCAAGGCTACCCATGGTTTTGGAACATGGAAGCTTGGACCCGTCTATGAATTTCTTTAACTAATTAATTAATCATATTAAGATTTATGAATAGATAAATAAATTAAAGAATAACTGGTCGGAAATAAAATATTTAGAAAAGACTTGGAATGCAAATTTCTTCAACATAAGTCATCAGTCGCTTAGGAAGATAACATGTCTATATAGGACCTTTGGCCTCTTATGTAGTATTCTATATTCTATTTTACTCAAATTAGTATTCTTCCCCAGGCCATGCTATTCAATGATATTGGAAAAATGTGGTTATTGTTGCTGATGTAACGAAAATTTAAGACATTTGCAAGTGTCCTTTGTTAGGCTCAATTATTTTTATTAACTACGTACTCCGGTTTCTTTACCGGTTTCTTTACGAAACTTTCGTTATTGAGTTAGCCAGACACTTTACATGTTTCTAGTGATTCACATGCAAATGCGTAGCTAGGGGGGTCGAGAGTGGGTAACTGCCCTCCCCTCCTTAGATTTCTTTGTACTAGTATAAGTTTGATTTGATAATTTGATCTATGAACTTGGTCTGCCTTTTATCTTCTCTTAATTAATTGGTGTTTTTGTCCTTTTAACTCTCACAGTACTACATTTGTTCATAATGAAACTTAGTTTGAGTGGAATTCCACTTTATCTGGAATTTGGCAACCAAAGAGTAATGCTTGATTTGTAATTTTGTATTACTTACTCATTGTGATGCAGCGGAGACTAGTTTGCATGTTTCTTGTTATATCTTTTCTTCTTATCGATGGCGCAATCAAAATCTTCTATACTAATTATGTATATTATATTAAAAATCTTACTATACTAATTAAGGTCATGTCTACATTTTTCTTTATATTGCCTAACCTTCTATGTTGCCTCTTTTGATATGTCTATCTGGCTACGCCAGTACTAATCACATGGCATCATCAAATTATACTATGGCTTTCAAATTAATGATACTAAAAGTATTTTCAAATTTGTATAAACTCGAACGGTGAGTTTGTTTTTTTTTTTTTGAAAATAGCATAAACTTTATTAATCAATAAAATATTACAATTCTTAATATGGACATTTTAAAATGGAGCAGTACAGACCACACAGGCCTAATCGATGAGTCTAAATAGAATGTAGAATGTGTAAAAAATTAAGAAAGTTTAAAGCAAAATAAAACACTAATGGCTAATTTCATTATACCTCCCTGACTTTAATTTTACATATTAAATCATTTGTGTCTATGCACTTCTAATTTCATCACATGAGTCTTTATACTCACCAATTTTGTTGGATTTTTGTTTTCACAAGTAGTACCTGAACTTTACCTCTATTTTATACATGGTACATGAACTTCACTTTTGATCATAACTAATACCCGAACTCTTCGAGTTCATCCTAAATAGTACATATCGTCACATTTCATCCATATTCTGTCAAAAAATAGCCTGTGAGTTGCATGTGACCCCTATTTTAGGGGCAATTTTATTAATTAATTTTTTAACGACAAGTACCATTTAGGATGAACTCAAAGAGTTCGGGTACTGATTATGATCAAAAGTGAAGTTCAAGTTTTATGTATATAATGAAAGTAAAGTTCAGGTATAATTTTATTAATTGCTAATGTAACTTTAGGAGATCCTCTTTTATGATGATGTGTCATTGACATGACATATAATTTCATAACATTTGTCGATCGGTTAGTGTAGTATTACTATAAAGGGGGGCTTCCTCTATTAGGCAACATTGCATAACACGTTTTGTTAGTAATATTGTCATTTTATGCGCACAAGTTTTCTTCTTAACTAAATAAAAATAAAAATTGAAAGTGCAAAAATGATATAAATTAATTTTATTGTACAACTCTTGTTTGTTGTAGAGATAAAAGGTTCATCTCATCCATCCAAGTCCTAAACATAATTTAACAAAAAATCCTAAAGTAAAAGGTTCATCTCATCAAAATAAAGATACAAAAGGAAAATTTATGTGAGATGTTAATTGTATGATTATGCTTTCATCTTCATAAAACGGACATATAATATTTACCAACTTTGTAATCTAGTGGCTAGTTGTGCACTATGGTGTAATCCAGTTGAATTAAGGCAGTGACCAACCCAACACATACTCGAATTCGAGTCTCATCCTCTCCAGACTTCACATTTCTCGAATTTTGGAGCATCCTCCCTCTCTTCCTCCTTGAAAAAAAAAAACAATCTAGTAGCTAGCTAGCTGCTAAGTTTGGAAACATTAATGGTAGAGTCGCAAACATGGATGACCTTTTATTTTCTTAGCAAAAACGAGAATATATTTTGTCAACACCAAATTTGACAGTAATTCGGTAACACCAAAATGCTGTCATTGTTGATTTTACCATAAGAAAACACCCCTATAATTAATAATTCTGCAACAAATCACAAAAACTGATAAAAACGGGTTAATTTCAAGTACCAACTACTCAACAAAAATCACCGACCGTTCTCTTACGTGGCACACAGACATTGGCCCAATAAACGAAGGAACTTGGGAGCGTCCAGACGCTTCCACATAGGATAAACATCCCATCTCACTCAGTCTGCCGTAAGCTTCAGTATGGACTGACCTGTAATCGTGGCTCCTCCGCGGCCCCCACCCTACCTTAAGAATCATCGCCACCTCGTGGGTCCCACGCATCACATGCCAACTCTTCCTTGATTGGATTACTAGTTTCTAATTAAAGGGCAAAAAAAAGAGAGGTTAAAACTATATGACAGACAAAACTCACTAGCATCCCTGAAATGACGATAATGCCCACGTCTCCTTTTCCTATAAATGAAATCCCACTCCTCCTTTCAAAACGATCCCATTATTGTCCAGAGCTCTCAAATTCGTCTCAAAAAGCAAAGAGAGAAGCGTTTCGTAATTTAGTGAGTTTGTTTTCTCTTCGAGTTTAGTGAGTCGAGTTCAGTCATGTTGGGTGTGTTCAGCAGCGCGATCGTCTCTCCTCCCGACGAGCTCGTCGCCGCCGGCAGCCGCACTCCGTCGCCGAAGATCACGGCGAATGCGCTGATCAACCGCTTCGTCGAGGGCAATGCCTCCGCCGTGTCCATACAGGTCGGCGACAACGTTCAGCTGGCCTACAGCCACGACAACGAGTCCCCGATACAACCGAGGTACAGTATGCTAAACCGGTGGCCCAAGTTGATTGATCGAACTTTGAATTTACATATCCGGCGTCGTTTTACTGTTAGATCATCCATACAAGTCAAATTCATAATGAAACTAATTAAGATTTAACGAATCCACCAAGGAAGTACATGATTATTTCTATATCAGATCCTATACATCATTTCAGTTGCGTTGCTTTGCTTGTTGTTCATGGTTAGCTAGTTAGAGATTGAGATATGAAATTTCCAAAAATAAAAATAAAAAATCAAGAGATTGAGATATGAATCGGCATACAAGGTTGGAGAAATCAATGATCATGATTTGATCATGAGTCCACAATCACGTTGATTGTTGATTCGGTGATGATCGTTGATATCCTTGGCGCGTGCCGCGTAGTGACGTTAGTGGTGCCTCACATGACCGTCACGCGACGGTTATCTGGAACGACGATTCTGTTGACTTGATTGTCCTCGAATGGACCACGCTCAACTCGATTGCGCCAAGTGGCGGAATCCTGAATATATTTTAGTCGTCGCCTTAATTTCACTATAAATCCGTGGATTTCTGGTTCCTGTTTCTTTTATCAATTTTAGTTATTATTCTTTATTTTTTATTTGTTAAACAGTAGAGTTTTTTTTTTTTTTTTTACAATTATTATTATTATTTTTTGAACAATAGAGGTTTTATTTTTCTTTAAAGAGAAGTTCAAAATGAACACTCTGCATCACTTTAGTAGCTAGTAATAACTATGGGCCCAACAACTATACCCATTGGGTGGATGTCTCGATCTATTACAGTGTCCGCCAATTGTATTAGGAAAGACTGCTGATGAGGATGAGGATGACCTAAGTGGGGTGTTTGGTGGGGCCTAGATCGATACTTGGATAGTTTTGGGATTGATACACTGGACGATAGTGATATAGATATTTAATATTGGAATATGCGTTAATTCGGAAATTTAATTTGTAGCATGTGTTTCAAAGTTCAAACCCCACCCATCAAGACAAGTTGGCACCCTTCCCATTGTATGTTTGTGATTCAATTATTGGTGCATATTTTTAAGAAGATTTCTGTCAAAAAACAAAATTATTGAATCATAGCATATCCAAAGGAGAATAAAGTGAACTTGCGATTGTTGTATACAATTATGTGTGTTTATCTGATTACTTAGACGTAGTTTAGGTTGTAAAATTCATGGTGCATATTAGTATGCAATCTGACTTGAATGGTAAAGTTGCAGGTCATTTGCTGTCAAGGATGAGATATTCTGCTTGTTTGAGGGAGCGCTAGACAACTTGGGAAGCTTGAGGCAGCAATATGGCCTTGCCAAGTCTGCAAATGAAGTGATTTTGGTCATTGAGGCTTACAAGGCGCTTCGTGATCGGGCACCTTACCCACCCAACCATGTTGTTGGCCATCTCCACGGAAAGTTTGCTTTCATAGTTTTTGACAAGTCCACCTCCACCTTGTTTGTTGCTTCTGTAAGTCATCGATCCACAGAGAAATGTTGGTGAAGCTAATAGTTATGATAATTGGCCTCTAATAACTGTTGGGTTGGTGTGTAATTGTGACAGGACCAATTTGGCAAGGTCCCTCTTTCTTGGGGAATCACGGCTGATGGATATGTGGCCTTTGCTGATGATGCAGAGTTGCTTAAGGGTGCTTGTGGCAAGTCACTCGCTTCATTCCCTCAAGGTGGGTAATATTTTATTAATGGTGTGCAAGTACGTTCATTTATGCAAAGATCAGGATCCATTGGTACCTGATTCTCTAGCTTTTTGGACCACAAATTATGTGGCAAACTTTAAACATCATGATGATGATGTATGAGGAATACATGAAAAAGGAAAAAAAAGCCTAGATTTTGTTGTTAACATTGGTGTTACTGATTGGTACAGGATGTTTCTACTCCACAACTGTTGGAGGACTGAGAAGCTATGAGAATCCTAAACATGTAATCACTGCTGTACCTGCTACCGATGAAGAGATCTGGGGTGCAACATTTAAGGTAATATAAGTGACTGAAATCTACTTATACAATATGTAATATTCTTTGAGTAGAAAACAAAGTTTACTTGTGTACTAGTGAGAACTATCTTTCATAGCTATTAATTGTAGGCTAGTATTAATCTTTTGAAGATGAAAAAAAAGTGTATAACCAGGGAAGTTCAGATCTTGTGTGGCAATAAAGATAGTTCTCACATTCACACTCGCACCGAAGCGCTTAGGTTTGTAATTGAAGGCAGGTGACTTGGAAGATAAGGATGGGGAGACATTGTTGAATTCTTATTTGTCGCCCTCCTGTCTCCTCCATTCATGCTTTTAGTTTGTGAAAGAAGCAATAATTTCTACTAGATTGTGACATTTCACACCAACTTTAGTGATGTTGATGTAAATTTTCAACAAGATTTCTCAACTTGGTGGGTTGAAATTTCAGGTGGAACCAGCAGTTCTTACAGCCACAAAGTAGAAGATTTTCCGGGTAGAGAAAGTGCGTCTTCAAAATCATGACTATTCATTTCAGGGAGAGAGGTTTTATATGGTGTTGAATGATGCATCATAGGCCATGTAAATACCTGGAATGGTAACTGTACGTGTTGATAGAGTGGGTGATTTGGGAGAGAGCTTTGTTTTTCTTTATCCTGTAGTTGGTTGCTTGTGTTCTAGCTTCTACCAATGTACAGCTTTGCTTTATGTTTAAATAAAGTTTGTATCAAGGCTTGAAATTAAGTAACAAATCCACCATCAATCCCTTTTAATGGTTTTTGGCGATTCATAATCCAGTCATATACGAGGTTATACAGAAAACTCTCACCGTAAACCAAAATCAATGTGTATAAGATGACTTGAACCAATCCCAGTAGTTTCTTTTGGGTACGTCGGAAGAGATTGAACACTTAACATATCCTAATTTTTTTTATTTTTTTTAAGAAGAAAATTGTATATTAAACAATTGAAATGTTTACAACAGATATCAATACATGAGATAGCCAATGAGGTCTATTTTTTACCAAAACTAAAAATGCAGGAAATAAAAGTGTGAACTTATCTAAAATATGCGTTGTCTGAATACATTTTAAAAAGTGCGAAGGTATAACGTATCCTAATTATTCCACTTTATTTTCTTAGGCTTTCTTACCTCTTGGGCTAACTCTAAGGGGCTTGGCACTCGCAGTTCGTGATCAATAATATCACAATTAGATATCCTCAACTACATAGTATGGTTTCCGTGCATTGGAGAAAACCAATTGGATATGCTTACATATATGTTGATCCTTGTTGAAGCAAATACAAATCCTCTTACAATTAATGGGCACCATTTATAATGGGTATTTTCATACACACCTTAACCTTAACTCCTTAAGTGCAACAGATTCTACTTTCATCGATCTCTGGTTATTCCCAGGCAATGCCCACCTTTTCCATCAGTAGTTCATAAAATTAGTAGGCATCTCTCTTTTAAACTCATAAAATGCCAATCCCAAGCCCGAGCAGAGCTAGCTCCCGGGGCTTTGAAATTTCTGTGCAGTGTATTCTCATTCATAATCACGAGGCCGATCGAGTTCCGGTGACTCATGATCAACTGGACAACTGCACAAGCGCAAAGTTTCTTTCCCCAAACACAAGTACACAACCATTTTCTTTCAAGTCCTTCATGTTGCCTTTGTGCCATTCCAAGCCTTATATATCTTCTTCCATTTGTGGCCTTGGCATGCCACAAAATTAAGTTGATGAGTTGCATCCCGTGCTTGCTTGAATTGTATTCCTGTACTACTTAGGATTCATGCAAATACGTACAATTTTGTTTTCGTAAGATCATTTCAGTAAAGATGGTTATATTTCCGTGTAAAAAGTAATCATTTTTCGGATAACTTACCAAAAACTTGACCACTTCTACAATAAACTGAGCCTGAGTTTATCAACCGAAAAGTGAAGTATGCCATAGGAGATGGTATGAAAGGACATGGCATTCATTACAAACTCAATTCCAGAAGTTCTTTAATCTAGTGACTGGGCCAGTTATTGTTATTGCCGTGTTTTTCTGGGCATAACCCATGACCATGTAACCCAAAACCAAATTACAATCGGAGAATTCTTGAGTTCACCCAAGGCATAACCCATGATCATGTAACCCAAAACTAAAATATAATTTTTTTTTTGAGGAAAAAAACTAAAATATAATTGAATAAGTATTGAGTTCACCCAAGACATATTCACCCCTTGCGTTAACACATTTTCAATTTAAGTTTTAACGATTTAATCGTTCATATACTATAACATAATATAAAAATTCCTCATGTAAAAAAAATCAATCAATTTGGAAACTTTTTTGCTACTCATTCATATAAAATAAATAGACTATTTATTATAATAATAATTATTTTTAGAACCGTTCATTTGTTTTATAAAGTTGGATAGTTGAACAATCTCTGATTCGATTGATTTTTTGAAGAGATGTTTTATAAAAGATAATTTAAAATATGAACGGTTGGATTATGAAATTATAAAGTAAAAATACGCTAATCATAATGAAAGTATCCCTAATCCCTAATCATCATCCTCATCCAATTATGAGGATTAGGGATTAGAGATTGGGGATACTTTCATTATGGTTAACGTAGTTTCGATTATGATGAAATTATCCCTAATCATCATCCAATTATGCCAATAAAATTTGAATCCGATATAACCAACCGGTCACAGCTCACCAACAAGTTCAAATTCGGGTTCAATTTTCTTTTGTTAGAGTGGAGTAAATATCTGGAATTTAACTCATTAAATAAGAAAAATTCGGTACCTACCAAAAAGATAAAATAATAAAATAGGTAGTTGGGTAAAGCAGGAAGATATTTGTCATTGTTTATTTTCTTTATAACAAATTAATTCGGAGGGCAAAATCGTCAGGGAGGAAAAGTCAAACGAAAAGTTATAGTTGGGACGACGAACCAAAACTGGCGCTTTTTTATAGTGGGCAGAGTCCGAGTGGATGCAAATACATTTACTCCCATCGTCGTCCCCCACTCTCCACTTCGATCCCCCAACTTTACTGCTTCATTCTTCGATTTATTTCCCCAAATCCCCAAAATACCAATTTGAAAGGTTCGGCTTTTATGTTTAATTTTCCAAGTATTCTCTGAAATAATTTCTAAAGTATGCAGCTTTCCCCTTTTCTCTTGGAGTTTCAGTTCAAATGGTTGATGGTCTGTGCTTACCTAATTTGTTTTGTTTTAGGGTTTGGACCGTGGTTGCGTAAAACCCAGAATCGGAGAACAAGCAGAGAGGCAAAAGGTACCAAATTTCGTTACTTTTATGTATGGGAAAATTCTTTTTAGGAGTTTTCTTTCTTCAATTTCAATATTTTGATGTGTAATGTCTTTGTGGGAATTTGGTGTATGACTTGGAGAAGTTGGTGATATAGGCTGTTCTTGATTTTTTTTTGGTTAGGGTTTCAGTGACCCTAGAGTTTGATTTAGTGAATGGTGAACTAACTTTGTCTATAGGTAGGTAGGTAGGTATGGTATGTGGGTATATATATACACAAGTCGTTTGTGTTTTTTTTGGAAGGAGTTTCTTTTCAGGGGTTGGTGTAGCTGTGTAATATGACTTTTGTGTTGTGTAGCATTAGGCTTTAGTTGGCTCCCTGTATTTTGAGCTCTGGAAGAAAATTGTGTGCAATTTATTTACTTGTTTGGGTAGGTCTACTGTCTACATAGGTTTTCGGGTATGAAGTGTTGTTTGATTTGGCAACCGACGATTAGTTTTGTGTGGAAAGGTCTGCCAAGTGCAGTTCGTGCTTGTCTAATTTGGGAGCTATATACTTATTATTTTTCCAAGTGAAACGTTTATGCATTTCCTTGTTTAGACAGAATACTCACTTTCAAATAGTCTCGATTGTACAATGTGTAATATGGTGAAAGTTCCTATGGTCTACGTGGGGTTTTGAGTAAAAACTGTTGTCTTATTTTCGTAGCCAGCGATTAGTCTTGGCTGTGAAAATGTCTGCCAAGTGTAATTTGTGGCTGTCCAATTTAAATACAGACTCGTCTAATTCGTTCTTGTTTCCAAATTAAAAATTTCTTGTTAAGGTAGAATACTGGATTTCAAATAAAGTCTCGGTTGTGCAACGTTTAATATAATGGAAATTCCTATGGTGGTCAGCTATTCGGATGAAATAAAAGGTAAATAGGTAGTTAGAATAAGATTGGTTGACTAACTGGACTTAAATGGTAGTAAGAGTACTATAATTACTTGTATGGCTATGCCTGCCAGACCTTATAGGGGCAATTTTTGTTAAAGGACTCAAATGTGATTTCAGTCGGAGGAGAAGGTAGTCAACTTTGAACGGATTTTGTACATTGATTGTTATCAAAGCTTAGTTTGACCATATGATATTGATAGGTCTTATGGTTTTCAATATAATTCTAGATATTAGCTGTCTGAAGTTGTATTTTGAGTGACAGCCGGTTTTGAAGACAGGGTTTTGTTAGATATGTTGACAACCGGCATAAAAACTTTGTTGGATCGCAAACATGTATCAGGGAACCAAAACTCTATAGTTGATGATCAGCAATCTCTCTAATTTTTATTTTCCTTTCAGAATCTTGATTTTTAATATTCCAACCTTGTACCAGGATGGATCAGCAAGGGCATGGGCATCCAACAACAATGGGAGTGCCGGGTAGTGCAGCACAAGCATCATATGGTGTGAACCCATATCAACCTAGCCAAATGATGGGGATCTCTCCAACTGGATCGGTTGGAATGATGCAATCTCCCACACAGCCGGGAGGTCCTTCTGCCCCTTCTCAGCTTGCACAACACCAAGCTTATCAGCACATCCACCAGCAACAACAACAGCAACTACAGCAGCAACTCCAAAACTTTTGGTCAGGTCAGTATCAAGAAATTGAGCAGGCTAATGATTTCAAGAACCATAGTTTGCCATTGGCCAGGATTAAGAAGATTATGAAGGCTGATGAGGATGTAAGGATGATATCGGCTGAAGCTCCCGTCATATTTGCCAGGGCCTGTGAGATGTTTATTCTGGAGTTGACACTGCGGTCTTGGAATCACACAGAGGAGAACAAAAGGAGAACACTGCAGAAGAATGATATTGCAGCAGCAATTACGAGGACTGATATATTTGATTTTCTAGTCGATATCGTCCCTAGAGAGGATTTGAAAGATGAGGTTCTTGCATCAATCCCAAGAGGTGGGAATGTTCCAGTTGTTGGTCCGGCTGATGGTCTTCCTTACTATTACATGCCTGCTCAGCATCCTCCACAGGTTGGTGCTCCCGGGATGATGGTAGGAAAGCCAGTGATGGATCAAAATATGTATGGCCAACCGACTCACCCGTACATGGCTCAGCCTGCTTGGCCACAGCAACAGCAGCCGCACAAAGATTCTGAGTGAAAGGGTTACTGGAAGATCATTGTTTGTAATCGAAGGTTTACCATTTAACTTATCCGATGAACTTAGTTAAACAGTTTGCTTTATACCCAGTTATTACAGTTACAAAGTGATTGTTATTGCTACATGGAAAGATTCTGCATAAGATGTGGTTTATGGTTGATAACTTTTTTGTTTGTAACTGAAGGATAATAATTAGAAGTGTCTTGGATAGAATGAGTACACTTTGCTCTATAACTAGTTATGATGATGGTTAGAAATCGCTTGTTATTGCTGCATCAAAGTGTTTCGTGTAGTAGGCGTGGATACTGATATTGTGGTCCATTAACTTTATGTTTTATCTCATCCTTTCAGCATGAAATTAGCTACATCTTTTTCATCATTTCAGTTGTGGAATGACAAGTTGGGGGTGATCGAATCGCTTGGCTTTATCATTTTAACCAAATCTGTTGCCTGTAATAGCAAGTAAAAAAGAAAAGATTGTGCAGTGCAAGGATTAAAATATCTGCCTATATGCCGATTTATCCTTTTTCAAGCTACCGATATATCGGTAAATAACGATATTTTAATCCTTGGTGCGGTGTGCTATATGTTTAACGAATTTTACCAAGTTAATTTTACTATTCGAATTACTTTTATTGTTTCGGTACTAGTTGCATTAGTGCTGTGGAGATCATTTCTACGACGGTTATGTTCTAGTCCAGAATGGGTTCGTTAAGAAAAGCAGAGTTTGTAGACACAATACAGGCTTTATGGCTCTGAAACGTCATTGCCCTTTAAGAAACAGTCATCCATATGATGTTTAGTCCTCCCTGTTGTACAAGATTTGCATCCAGATTTCTCAGAAACAAGCTGCAAAACACTCTTTCTGTATACAAAGTTTAACATGTCTGGAAAGCTGTCAACGAAACTAAGAAAATCTTGCCAACGGAAGAATGTGTGACTGATGTCTCCCCGAGTGTCGATTGATCCAACTCTTATCAACCTGCAACAGAGTAAACTCTTAAAATGATTTCGCCGCTAAAATCTTTCTCTTCCAGGTGACCTTGCAGAACATGTGGAATAGAAAATGGAACCTTTTGTGTGCGCAGCATCTCCAATGGTGAGTGCCGAACTCATTAGGAAAACTGCCATCTCCAATAGTTGGATGCCAAACCACCATCTTCATCTCTCCTCTTCACCCCACAAGCACTCGGTTTAGAGATTATAAGTACCTTTTTTTTTCCGAACAAAGATTCACCAGTACCTTCTCAACACACAACATACAGGTCTTGCCTGTCTCAACATCACTAATGAGGTCCGGACTTTCCCTTCCCAGGTATAGTCAAACCACCAATCCTAACAGAGACAGGTTCCACACTTCAATAAGTTTCATACGAGAATCATTTGATATCAGCTTAAAAATACGACTATCAAACTTATATATTCCGTAGTATGTGACAAATCATCGGGCCGTCTCCAAATGAAACAAAGATACGATTTTCAGAGAAATCTATATACCAGTTGATTTAGGTGTTGCATGATTATGGATAGCAGAGGTTTATGGCTAACATCATTGCCTTTGCTGAGGTTTTCAGACCCATGAAACAATCATCCTTTTTATATCGTAATCCTTCTTTTTGCATAACATTTGCATCCAAATATTCCAGAAACAGCAAAAACAATCTCTTATATACAAGATATGTCGTTTCGACCTAAAAAAAGAGGGAGAAGTCGAACAGGTTTGGAAAGGTTGTGAAGGAAACTATGAAATATGATTCTCGCCAACAAAAGTGAGTGAAACTGGTCTCTCTGAATGTTGGTACATGCAACTCTATCAGCAGAAGATCAACCGCATCAGGGAACTGGACAAATATCCTGCAAACTGCACCAGAGAGTAAAATCTTATATTTGACTCTAAATTTGCACGTGAAGATCACTCTTTTTAAAGGGCAGCAGCCATTTACCTTCTTCCCAAGCATTCTATGATATCGGTAGTGAGGGTTGACCTTTTCTTATTCTCAAAAGCAAGGGATGCAGCCTTCCTCATTAAAGTGGAGCCAGCAATGCACCCCAACATTGTAGGGCTTCTAGAACTGTAAATACACAAATTGGGCACAACTAGTTGTCAAACATGGGGTAGAACTATAAGGAACCAAAAGTACGAGCACATTTAGATTGTCAAACCTGATACTCAAATTCTCATATGTGATAACGTGACGGGCCCATGATAGAAATACAGCAACACTGGACCAAACAAAACATGTTAGAGTTTAATATGAATTATCAGTGCAAGAGAAAATAGCATTCACTAAGCTTTCAAGACCTGGGTTTTACAGACAGATGCAACAGTTGGTTACAATCAACAATGTCGAAAATTAAATGTCGAACAGGGTAACCAGGATATATAGCAAGTTTGCAGTATTCAAACGTATCTGTCTCTCTCACTCACCATACACATGTACATGGGTGTTTGGTTATGTATTCTTTGAGATAGATAATAGAAGAAAAGTAAATAGAACTTCAGTTACCACGTACAAAAGGAAGTCATCCAACGCTTGCCAAAATGTTATTTACAAAGAAGGTTTGAAAGTCGGAAACAAACACTTGCCTTCCAGAAAGTATATCTCCCTGTCCACCACATCTTCGAGGAGAACCATATATGCTCACTGATTCAACTGCATAAATAATCAAATATTAAAATTAAATAATTTCAGGCTTCTCTATTTGAGAGCATAATGATTATTTTCAAGCTGAAGAGGAGGCAAAACGCTTTGAATTTGGTTAGCAGTGTGTCAAACACAAATCAAGAGACTTGCAGAAAATGTACAACAGATAAATGGAATCCTTTTGTGTGATATTTACAAGTATAATATGGCTCTCAGTCCCCAGCTTAGAGCCACAAGTCACCTTCACTGACATAAAACATTAGGCATGTGAAATTCTAAGCTTCAACTCACCTGATGGACACAAGCTGGAGGGTTGTGACCCAAATAGAAAGATTTAAATAAATGATGTGGATCAAGATTTTTAAGTGGGAGAAATTGTATTACAATATGAGAAGATCATGCATTTGGTTTAGAGCTCAACATCAATCCTACAGGACCAGCACGTGTCAACTTATGGTCCCAAGAGTATATTGTCACATACCTGTCTCACCATCACTAATGAGGTCAGACTTTCCTTTCCTAAGTATAGTTACACCACCAATCCTGACAAATAAAGGTTCAACGCTTTAATTAGTTCCATGAGACTCTATAATGATCGAATAAAAGCATACAAACACAACTAGCAAATTGTATCTATTTTGTAGTATGGGAAAAAAATTCATCATAAAGCATCAGCCTTTTGTGTGAACTATTCAGAAGGATGCTTATACATGTTATTAAACAAAACTTGATCCAATTCTTAATTTGAATAATCACTAATCAGATGGTTGATGACCCTTAAAATGCATGATCAATGGTCCTGTATGTAAAGATGCTAATACACATATTGCATTTAGTGCATGTGTGAGAACTTGCGGACAAACATGTGCTTGATATATAGTGGCTATCTGATCAAAAAAAATAAAATAAAGATATATAGTGGCTATAGCAATATTATTGCCTTCTCAACCAAATAAATCCCAAGTACTGTAACTGAATTATTATCATATGTAGATAAAGCACTTGACATCTGCTAAAATACACTACAAAAAAATCTTGAAAGAGATATTTACCTTTTTGCAAGAGACAGTAATTGCTCATGTGCATCTTCATCATTTACTTCACAGCTCAAAACTTTTTGTACAAGTCGCTTGTATTCATTTATATTTGGGGTCAGGACAGCCAAGGGATATCCACTTACAAGATCAAGACAGTTTGTAATAAGAAAGAGTCCATCCTGGCAAAGGTTATGACATTAACTGACTAGTTCGTAGCAAGAATGTGTGTGGTGAAAAATAACATATTCTACTGAATCATTAATTGCAGGATCTCTAGTATGATATAGACAATTGTGATTACATACCCCATCTATGACAATCGGAACATTGAACTCTCTTGCATGCTTTATGATTTTGCTAACACAATCCTGCATTATATGTCATTCCAGTTAGAAATACATATGGTATACATTATGTACATCATCAAACACTAAACTAGACCACGAAAGCTCCTCAAGTAACTGCATCAACAAAAGCTAACCAGAAGAAATGGGTCCCTTCCAAGGCCTGGACCAACGACTAGGCAATCAAATCTTTCCATCCACTTATCAACTTCACCAAGAACCTTTTCTGAGATAAAACTTTTGTCCTCATCCCTGAAAAATCGCTTAAAAAATTAGCAGCTTGCTAAACGATAAGGACTTATATTTGGAGTGTTATGAGCATTTGAATCTGTTTTGAAAAGTAAATCACCTAACACTGTATGACTCTTCTAATATTGGGTGTACAATCAACTCAGGACTGTAGCTTTTTATAACTGAAGCAGCATCTTTTGTACAGAAAACGTGGGACAGATCTGCACCCTGAAAGGAAATGTATTTTTGTTCTATCATAACTACCAAGCAGCAAAGCACTTCCTTTTGACCATTTCAGTCAACAATGAGCTACATTCGTGATTGAGTCCGGCCAAAAATTATAAAAGAAAAGTAAGAGAATGGCACTGACAATTTTTAATGCTGAGATAGCAGCAAAATATGGAGCACCAGTGTACTCACGGCACCCGCCAATAACAGCTATCTTTCCTGACCAGCACAGAGAGATAACATAAGCTAGATTTGCTCATTTCTTCGGTACAAACACATAAGAAACATCGAATAGATTGAGAACATTGATAAAGAAAACAAGACAAGCAATTCAAAAGGCTCATATACGGCCATTCCCACAATCAACATCACAATGCTGAAGGATGCCGTTACCGTAATGTTCAGTTGTTAAAACAAATGTATGCTAATACACACAAACACCTATTTATATATTTACAATTATATCAGCAATCTCCATTGTATATGAAGCTAAAGAAATGACATTAGTAACACATTGAGAGCTTACCAGCCTGACCCTTGTGTCTATTGGGATCAAGGGTCGGTGTGATTGCTCTCACAACATTCTCAGCATCAGCCTCCAAAGATGTTCCACTCATGAATCTTATTCCTTGCATTATTTTCTGATTGGTGTTACTGTTATGGTCACTGTAACCTCCAACTCCAAGACACCTTATCACCAACTGCTGCCTTCTTAACACAGCTGAAGAAGCCAACATATAAATACAATTCTTCTTTGCACCAAACCCACAATTCACTCCATGTTTTATTAACATCAATCACCAAGCACCACTCTTTCTCTCTCTTCAACTGAAACCCCACAAAAACCAAATTCTCAAAATTCAATCTACCCAAAAATTTGATCAAATTGCACAAAATGGTTGAGCTATGAAGAAATTACAGATACGTACCAGTACAAGCGCTGCACAGAACAAAGAAATGCTCACCCTTTAATGAGTCAAGCCCACTTTTCTCAAAACCTCTGAAAAATATTGAAATAGTTGGGTAAATTCAGTGGTTTTTTTTGGCTGTGGAAGATGATATAACCAGCACCTGTACAGTGACTTAGTGGGTCCCTAATGAAATTGCAAAATGAGTTTCATAAAACGGTGTCGTTTAGTTTAGTCTTTTCTTCTTTTATAGCCCTTTCACTACAATCAGTAGCCCTAGTAAGTTTGGGAAGGAGAGCAACAATGAGGGAGAGGAGGACTGTGAATGCGATGAGATCAGCAGTGGTGGTGCTTGGAGCGTTGGCATTTGGGTACCTAACTCTGCAGCTTGGATTCAAGCCCTATCTTGAAAGAGCTCAAATCGCCAATGACCAGTCTGAGCCAGCTTCTTCTTCCTCAGAGCAACAAGAAGAAGAAGAACCCAACTCGAACTCAGCCCGCCACTTCTAAGTAAGTAACACCCACTATCCAGATAGTTACCGTCGCTAGTTAAAGTTTGAGACTTGTGGACATTGGGGGAAGTTTTACTGAGTTGTTTTATTGCTGAACCAGAGAATTACGTTGGCCATTTCTGCTTTGAAAGTTACTGAATTGAACTTCATTTGTTGGAATTCGTACTCTTTATGCTTTATTTGGATTTATAGAAGATAACAATGTTAGCTAAGGGGCGCTCTTTAGTTAGTTTAGTGGAGAACATTCATGCATAAAGAGTTTAGTGCTATTCATTTCAAGGCTTGGTGGCCTAATGAGAGTATTTGGTTTTGTATAGGGCTAGAAAATTTTGGATCTGCTGTTAATATAGTGCTATGCATTGTTGCCTTAAACTGAAGTGTGATCTATGTCAAAATTGGGTCCTATAGTGTTTGGCTGTTGTAGTGATGTAATTTGAAAAAGCTACTTAAGTAGACTAATAGAGTTTCTAGGTTATACTAAGTTTCAAGGGGACAGATTGGGTTCGAAAGAGTGGAAATGATCCAAGTTCTTTGTGGTGTAGTATATCCCTTATTTACCGTAAACAGAAGGAAAAGCAGGACAATAATAATGGTACCAGGGAAGCAATTGATAAAGTTGAGCATGTGATTCGTCATTGATTGAGTAAGAAGTTTGTGCTGGGTGGGTGAATTATCAAAAATAATGCTGTAGGACAGGCTACACCTTGCTTATTGGAAATGCTTAAAGGGTTAGGGCATTCTTTGGTTCCTCACTTGATGAAGGCAGCAATCTTTTTTATTAAAGTGATGTACATATGGTCCTTGACGACGATGATGGGACTGACTTATTTCTAGTGGTTTCAAATGCTTTTTAGATGTAGAGTTTTCTTCTGTAATAGGGGGTTGTGGCTCAGGGTAATTTGAATCGCATGCATTGCTGTGGAATTCCTGTGATATCCAAGTTTTAAATGACATTTGGCAATGCTATCTTGCACTTAGATAATAATGGTAGGAGGAACTTCACTTCTTGGAAGCTTTAGCTCCATTTACACGGTTTGATAGTTCTATTGTCACCTATGCCACTACTCTTCAAACTTGTTTGCTACTTGTATATGATGACATTTATGGAATTCTGATGTTATGATATAGATGATTCCCATTTTGTGCTCATTTTGGAGTAGGAAAAACCATCCTCTTTCTTTTTGGTTGTATCCCAAGATGTCTGAGTCATTCTACTGTAATTGTAGTCGTCAAAAGAAACAAATCTAGTGAAGCCATATTCCCTTCAATCTTTACTATTCTGTATTTCAAGTCTTTCATTCATTTGAAATTTTTTTGTCTACAACATATGTACATAGTTTCAACCCTACTCCCTTGTAATTGTGGCTGAACCAGGTTTCCCATCCTAGTTCATTTACCCACACTATTACCATGAAATTTAAACCTTTGAGTTGAAGTTGATTTCCCCATTCTAGTGTTTGACAAGCTATTTGAATAGACAAATCGTATGTAATTTTATTATACTAACACATGTTCAATGGTTAATTTAGATGGGCCGGCGAGAAAAGTGGATAGATAATGAGGAAGACTTGAGAAGACTGGGCGGCAGCTGTGTAGTAGTCCCTGATGATGATTATGAGACTCGTTTGTACTAGTATCGAATGCTTTGCGGACAATTTTGTATGGATTTTCCTTAATTGAGTGGCTGTGGGTGAGGGGAATTGGATTCTTGTGCATTGAAGTAGACTTGTTAAGATATGGATGATGATTTGGAAGCTGAATCCCGGTTGACATAGATGATTTATGGCATGGCAAAACATGGCATTGATGTATTATGTTGATGGTACAAGTTGCAAGCTTCCAGGAAATGATTCAGTGCATAAGTCGCCGTTAGGTTTTCCCTTGCAGGACAAGAAAACAATGATTTAGGGTAAAATAGATTCTCATTTTGGGGCACATTTTCGAGTAGGCAAAACTTTACTCATTCCTTCTCCCTTCCTGGCCAATGATGTCACGGTCATGCTGCTGAAATTTAGTCACCAAAAGAATCAAATCTAGTGAAGCCATATTCCCTTCGACCTTTGCTGCTTAACCACAGAAGAATCATCATCTTTATATGCACCATATTCCACTTCAGAATATCCTAGAGATTGGGATGATCTTTTAGTGGCTAAACAACAAAAGTTGAAAAACCGAACAATGTACTATAGTGATCACTGATCAGTATGGTAGATTTTTCGATCCAGTCGAGCTACAATCTGGGCATCTCAATACAGCAAAACCATAGCTTACTGGTGATTTATGGACATGGCGGGTACGTTATTCTGTTTAAGCCTCTGATTCTGACCCAGACAAGTGGTACGTGAGTTAAGGTGTCAACCTCCTCCTAGATATTCGATGGAATCCCATGAGGGAAGTTGTACACAGAACCACATTCACATCTAGTGTAAACTATTCTTAATTTATTCCATCTTTTTTGGGTGGAAAGCAATGCTTGTGTTAATAAATAGATCAAATCTCAGATCCTCTAATCCTTGCTTTGGCTTCCATGTGTCTTCCATTAATGAATCCCATACTGCTTATTTCACTACCCAAATCCCAAAATCTGATTCTGGCCTCCAATGTCTAACGACCCATCATCTGTTCCTGACCTTGAAGCCGTTCACTGAAGCGTTCAAGAAGTTTAAGAGCTTAAAGCTGTTTGAGCCCTCTTTGGGTGTTTTGGGATTCTTGTTTGTGTTCGTGTGTGTGGTTCTTTGCTTCTTTTACTTGGATTACAGAGCTGTTGCTAAGGGGTTTCGGTTTCAGTCGGAGCGGTTCATGTGGATGCAGAAGAATAATGGGTCGGGCAAGGATTTGAGGGTTGAGTTTCTGGGGGACAAGGGCGGTGAGTGTGACGTGTTTGATGGGGATTGGGTGTGGGATGATTCATATCCTTTGTATCCCTCCAATGGATGCCCCTTTTTGGATGAAGGCTTTAGGTGCACTGAGAATGGCAGTCCTGATTTGTTTTACACAAAGTGGAGATGGCAACCCAGAAACTGCAACTTGCCCAGGTGCTTGTATTTGCCTTTTCATTACATGATTTGAATAAAGCTCAGATGGTTGAACACTTCATAGTTGAGTGATGAGTTAGGTTTGAATACATTAGAATACTTTCTAATTAATTGGGTATGCTGGGTTGAATTTTAGGGCCATATGAATTCTGAAGTATACTGTGTGATGTATATATCTTGTGTTTTCTTTTGGAAGTTGATGGATGGTGATATGGAGCTTTCATGTATATTTTTGTACTTGCATACAAGTTGAATTTGTGACTTGGTACTGCCGTTTGAACCAGGAAGTGCCTATGATATTTCAATTATTTGTCTTTTGTTTTGTAACTTGTGTCTGTATTGATGGTGATATCTTTGTAGTACTCATATTTTTATTCTTCATAAAATTCGTTTTATCAACTTTCATATTTCCTTGGATATGAAAAGTTAACTTTTGATATTTGATAATCCTATTATGTGTCTGCGATTTATTTTTCGTTACTTAAGCGAAAGATTTATTGGCAATTATCCTTAAAGCATTAGATCAGTTCTTATACAATCAGCTAACAGAGGTATCATTCTCCTGTGGTTTATAAAACAGATTTGATGCAAAGTTGATGCTGGAAAAACTGCGAGACAAGCGAGTAGTGTTTGTTGGTGATTCGATTGGACAAAACCAATGGGAATCATTCCTATGCATGCTTGCTTCGACAGTTCCTAACAAGGATTCAATCTATGAAGTGAATGGCAACCCAATTATCAAGCTCAAGGGGTTTTTGGTGTTCAAATTTAAGGACTATAACTGCACTGTGGAGTACTACAGGGCTCCATTTCTTGTAGTGCAGGGCCGTCCTCCTTGCTTCACAAAAGATCAGAACAACTCTGAGATTGGACCAAATGGATTGGAATTCTGGAAAGTGGAGAGATGCAGATGTGCTGGTTTTCAACACACGGCACTGGTGGAATTACGAGAACACTGCAAGAGGGTAATCTCAAAATCTTACTACTTTGTGAAATGCATTCATTTGAATTTGGCATAAGTGGTGAGGAGGCGACTGGTTTAGTCCACTCCGAACTCTTCTCTTTGGTTATAGCTTAGTAGATTTGTCATTTTGGAGTAGGAAAAACAATCTTCTTTCTTTTTGGTTGTATCCCAAGATGTCTTGGTCATTCTACTGTAATTGTAGTCATCAAAAGAAACAAATCTAGTGAAGCCATATTCCCTTCTTTACTGCTCAACCATATATAGAAGAATCATCATGAAACATATAATACTTCAAAAACCTATAGATAGATTGGGATGATATAAAAAAAAGATAGAAGAAGACAAGAGTTAGATAAGGACTGCTCTTTAATTAGTTTAGTGGTTTAGTGGGTTTTTCGTTAAGCAAATTCATTCAAGACGATCTCCATTCTATTGGTTGTGAAAGAAATTGGATATTTATCCAGTGAATGCATCCGAGATGAACTTCCCATCATAGTTATAATTAGGATATTTATTTGGAGGTTAGGTTTTGTTGTTGACAATGAGTTTTTAGTTCCATATGAGTTTTTGTTGATGAATGTTAAAGCTGCTTCTGCTCCATTATGTGATCATTGACCACAAAGATTCCTTGTCATCCATTAGCAAATGTAAAGTGAAGTTCTATTCATTTGTGTATGTGGCTTTCATTTCTCATCCTCACATATTGTGTATTCATATTTCGTAGTATTGATAGCTACGTATGCATAGTATGATATTTTTTTTTACCACTGTTGATGCTGATTGCACCATGAGTGTTTGGCTGCTGTTGTAGTGATGTTTTTTGGACAAGCTATTTGAATAGACAAATCAAATGTAATTTTATTATACTAACAAATGTTCAATGGTTAATTTAGATGGACCGGCGAGAAAAATGGATAGATAATGAGGAAGACTTGAGAAGACTGGGCGGCAGCTGTATAGTCCCTGATGATGATTATGAGACTCGTTTGTACTAGTCTCGAATGCTTTACCGACAGTTTTGTATGAATTTTCCTTGATTGAGGGCTGTGGGGAATTTGAATCTTGTGCATTGAAGTAGAATTTTTAAGATATGGATGATGATTTGGAAGCTGAATCCCGGTTGTAGATAATACTTGATGGATGGTAGACTTGGTGTTTTGCCTTTGGTTAAATACACAGAGAACTGCACTGCACAAGATAGATCAATCTTTACGGCCAATATGACATAGATGATTTTTGGCATGGCAAAACGGCATTGATGTAATATGTTGATGGTACAAGATGCAGGCTACCAGGAAATGATTCAGTGCATAAGTCGCCATCAAGTCTCCCTTGCAGTACAAGAAAACAATGATTTAGGGTAAATAGATTCTCATTTTGGGGCACATTTTCGAGTAGGCAAAACTATACTTGTCATTCTCTCTTCGTGGCCAAAGATGTCAGAGTCATGCTGCGGAAAATTTAGTAACCAAAAGAATCAAATCTCAATCTTTGCTGCTCAACCACAGAAGAATCATCATCTTTATATGTACCATATTCCACTTCAGAATATCCTAGAGATTGGGATGATCTTTTAGTGGCTAAACAACAAATCTAGTGAGAGTTCTTCTGCCATGGCATACCAACAAAAGTCTAACAGTGAAAAACAATCTATAATTCTCAACGCTAATGGAAAATGGGGGAATCCGTCGATCCGAAAATTGAAAGGAAAAGGGACAATCTGTCGATCCAAAAGTTGAAAACCGAACAATATATTATAGTGAACAGTATGGAAGATTTTTCGATCCAGTCGAGCTACAATGTGGGCATCCCAATACAGCAAAACCATAGCTTACAAGTGATTTATGGACATGGCGGGTACGTTATTCTGTTTAAGCCTCTGATTCTGACCCAGACAAGTGGCACGTGAGTTAAGGTTTCAAGTTTTCAACCTCCTCCTAGATATTCGATGGAATCCCATGAATGAAGTTCTACATCAGAACCAATTCACATCTAGTGTAAACTATTCTTAATTTACTCCATCTTTTTGGGTGGAGAGCAATGCTTGTATTAATAAATAGATCAAATCTCAGATCCTTAATCATTTTACCTCCTAATTCCTTGCTTTGGCTTCCATGTGTCTTCCATTAAAAGCAATTAAGCTTCTGTTTAGATTAGAGAATCAAAGAAAACTTGGGATGGAAAGGCAATAAAGTGCGTTGCTTTGACTCTTATATGTTATAATTTCCACCTTCTGGCTTGTGTGTGAATCAAGTTTTTATATCATCAAAGCACATATATCTTTTTGCATTTGAGGGGAGGTAGATTCCAAGAAGTGGTAGATCAGGGAGAAAATTTGCATTACTATCTTGTCATATTCTTTATTTTATCCATCACTTGGAAGGTACATAGATGTAAGTATAACAAATAGGTGTCGCCAAAAAAAGGGTTATGACAAACAGAAAAATAGTTGGTTAATTTTCTGATATAATCCAAGCCAATCTCCTTTCAAAGAAAATCCAACCCAAAAAATTGCATGCTAAACAACAAAAATAGACGCGAGTATTGAGATTAGGCCTAAAGCAATAGATTTTGGGATTTAAGTCAAATAATTTACTTTATTGTGTCTTAAAACTTCCTGTGAAGCTGTCATGCTCAATAACTATTAACATCCTGATTTTTTTTTAATATTATATAATAGAGAATCGAGCATTGATCCATTTTAGTTTTAAGTCATTTCGCAACCATTTTTCATCATTTAGGCCAATTCTAAAGTCTTTTATTCAATAACTCTAATATATATAAGAATCAACAAAATTTCATTAAAGTGAGAAATCAAGTACAATCCTCCAAGATGAGTTCAACAATAAAAGTATACCACGTAAATATAAGTAATAATAGGAGGTCCATGACCATGAAGACACTAAGTAACTTTTATGAGCCACATGATAAATGTGTTGAAAATTAAGATTCGAAATAAAACTAAAATAGATGAGATAATCAGATAATAATCCTTTCATGATTAAGGGTAATCATCAATGCTTTCTGATACCATATTTGGCTGAGGAAGATTAATTATACACCCAAAAAGGCCAATAATCAATTATTTACTAGAGATAATTTGTTTCCTTAAAAGTATTTTTTCAAACAAAAACATTTACAGAGTATGTTTCAAAATAAAAGATGATTTATCAATTATTAGTTTATTACACTACAACCGCAGTAATATCTGGATTATCCACCACGCTCCAAATTATCCGCGTGCACCACACGACCCAAACACCGTCTAGAGTCTGCCCCACTCATATTCCCACGTCCCCCACAAAAACATGGCCGTTACCCATTTTCTTTCCCCACTCTCAAATCCTTAAACCCCCTTCTTCCCATTCTCTTTGAAATTTTGGATTTTGAGTTTTAACCAGAACCAGAAGCATATCTAGTTCTAGTTCTACAGTTCTAGTATTTAAACCTCTCAAAGTTGATTTCATTCTCTCTCTATATCTCTATCTATATCTATAAGGTAAGAAGAGAAAAAGGGAAAGTATATATAACCTCCGCCATGAATGCTCCTTTGCGTCCTTCACACCCATCCAACTCTCCTTTTTAAGCTCTCATTCATGACTCCACCAATTACTGATCTACCAAGCAAACAACAGGACACTCATACAGGCTATGAATGAATCCCATACTGCTTATTTCACTACCCAAATCCCAAAATCTGATACTGGCCTCCAATGTCTAACGACCCATCATCTGTTCCTGACCTTGAAGCCATGTCATTCACTGAAGCTTTCAAGAAGTTTAAGAGATTAAAGCTGTTTGAGCCCTCTCTGGGCGTCTTGGGATTCTTGTTTGTGTCTGTGTGTGTGATTCTTTGCTTCGTTTACTTGGATTACAGAGCTGTTGCTAAGGGGTTTCGGTTCCCGGTTCAGTCGGAGCGGTTCATGTGGCTGCAGAAGAATAGTAATAATGGGTCGGGCAAGGATTTGAGGGTTGAGTTTCTGGGGGACAAGGGCGGTGAGTGTGACGTGTTTGATGGGGATTGGGTGTGGGATGATTCATACCCTTTGTATCACTCCAATGGATGCCGCTTTTTGGATGATGGCTTTAGGTGCACTGAGAATGGCCGTCCTGATTTGTTTTACACAAAGTGGAGATGGCAACCCAGAAACTGCAACTTGCCCAGGTACTTGTGTTTGACTTTTCATTAGTTTTTTATCACATGATTTGAATAAAGCTCAGATGGTTGAACACTTCATGGTTGAGTGTTGAGTTCCGTTTGAATACATTAGAATACTTTCTAATTAATTGGGTAAGCTGGGTTGAATTTTAGGGCCATATGAATTCTGAAGTATACTGTGTGATGTATTTATCTTCTCTTTTCTTTTGGAAGTTGATGTATGTATGTATGTATGTATGTATGTATGTATGTATGGAGCTTTCATGTATACTTTTGTACTTGCATACAAGTTGGATTTGTGACTTGGTAGTGCCGTTTGAACCAGGAAGTGCCTATGATATTTCAATTGTTTGTCTTTTGTTTTGTAACTTGTGTCTATTGATGGTGATATCAAGCTTTCTGGTACTCATATTTTTATTCTTCATAAAATTCGTTTTTATCAACTTTCATTTTTCCTTGGATATGAAAAGTTAACTCTTGATATTTGATAATCCTATTATGTGTCTGTGATTTATTTTTCGTTACTTAAGCAAAAGATTTATTGCCAATTATCCTTAAAACATTATACCAGTCCTTATACAATCAGCTAACATAGGTATCATTCTCCTGTGGTTTATAAAAACAGATTTGATGCAAAGTTGATGCTGGAAAAACTGCGAGACAAGCGAGTAGTGTTTGTTGGTGATTCGATTGGACGAAACCAATGGGAATCATTCCTATGCATGCTCGCTTCGGCAGTTCCTAACAAGGATTCAATCTATGAAGTGAATGGCAACCCAATTACCAAGCACAAGGGGTTTTTGGTGTTCAAATTTAAGGACTATAACTGCACTGTGGAGTACTACAGGGCTCCATTTCTTGTAGTGCAAGGCCGTCCTCCTTCAGGTGCTTCACAAAAGATCAGAACAACTCTGAGATTGGACCAAATGGATTGGAATTCTGGAAAGTGGAGAGATGCAGATGTGCTGGTTTTCAACACAGGGCACTGGTGGAATTATGAGAAGACTATAAGAGGGTAATCTCAAAATCTTACTATGTGAAATACATTCATTTGAATTTGGCATAAGTAGGATAGTGTTGCATAAATAGAATATTGAATGAGTGATCTGTGGAAGTGGTGAGGAGGCGACTGGTTTATTCCACTCCGTACTCTTCTCTTTGGTTTTAGCTTTGTAGATTTGAATTGGAAAGAGAAACAGTAATTGGCAATTAAACAAATGTTTTCACATGATCATTGGGTCACGCCAACCTCAAATTTTGATTGAGAAGTGATGCTAGTGGTGTTTGGACTTGGATGACTGTCTGGAGTATATTGCAAGCTATGTCACTACAAATAAAAATGATGGAGTTGGACTGTCTGGACTTGACATATTGGGGGCAAAATCCAACAGGCACATAAAGGATAATTATTAGGATAATTAACCGAAGGAGGCAACACATGCTTTTAATCATGTTTTCAAGTCTTAAACTTATTGGCCTTATTATTGCTATCTTTTGTTTTCGGATGTTGGTCAGGGGTTGTTACTTTCAGGAAGGCGAAGAAGTAAAGATGGAGATGAGCGTAGAAAATGCATATCACAGGGCCATTGAGACTGTGGTGCACTGGATAGACACTGCAGTAAATCCAAGCAGAACTCAGGTTTTCTTTCGAACATATGCTCCTGTACATTTCAGGTACGTTTGGTTACTTGAATTAACTTTTCCTGAATGCATATATCCTACCTACATGTTCCTTGATGATCATTTGTGTTGTATACATTTCGGAAGACTAAAGTACTATTTACGAATGATGCAGAGGCGGGGATTGGAGGAATGGCGGAAACTGTCACCTGGAAACACTACCTGAGCTAGGTTCTTCATTGGTGCCTACTGAATCTTGGCTTCAATTCAGGATAGCCAATATTGTGCTATCCGCGTACTCAAACACATCAAAGGCAATGAAATTGGAGGTAATAAATGTAACACAATTGACTGCTAGGAGAAAAGATGGGCATTCGTCTTTGTACTATTTGGGTCCTAAACTTAGCCCCGCACCTATTCATCGCCAAGATTGCAGCCACTGGTGTCTGCCTGGAGTCCCTGATACATGGAATGAGCTACTCTATGCACTATTTTTAAAGCATGAGAGGACTAGTACATTTAACGCATCAACTTATAGCGCGCCGGTATGAATTGGAACAGCTTGTTGCTACCATGAAAGGCTTCTATTTGCACAGCAATGCTTCCTAAGAAAGAAAGAAAGAGAGAAAATGCCAAAGAAAACAGGAAGTGGATCAATTTTGTCAGGGTTTTGAGTTTTGGGTTCAGATTTTTGATGTTGATATAGAGATCAATAGTTATTGGACCTCATTCTTTTGTAGTACAAAATCTCAGCTTTAGGCTGTAAATGGGTTGCAGGGGTTTTCTAGAATAAAATTATGAAAATGTAGAGAAATTTTACAGAGTGTTTTTCCTTTTCTTTTGGGGTTAAATTATTAACTGCAATTGTAATTTCTTTTGGAAAAAAGATGTAATTAAAATTAGTTTTGTTTATATTTCAATTTTTACTAATGAGGTGGAGAACCTATATATATATGTCCGTGTCCAGTGTGCCTTTCTTCAAAAACTATAGCAACTTTAAAGCTTGAAACAAAGGAGGTAAGCTTCATAGCCCTCACATCAACCTTAATGTCCTCATTCAGTCCTCCCATAAAACAGACCAACAAATGCTCTCCTAGATATCTATTGAACTGAGATTTGAACCTGTTTCCAGCTATAGACAATTTCCTTTCCTCATGTAGAGCTCAAACACCATCCCCAAAAGTTGAGATATCAATCTGAATTTGCTTATAGGAAGGTTATGGTCTGTTGTGAGATGTCTTGTATTATAGTCTTTTGTTATAAGGACTAGAATGTCTTTCTCTTTGTAAAAGGAGGAAAAAGTAAAAAGGGGCTGGCTTTTGTGTATTAAGTAAGACAAGAGAGAAAGTGGTGTGTTCTGGTTTTCTTCTTGTTAGGGCAGCCGTAAGAGAGTTTAAGAGTTGGTGAGCTTGAGAGCTTGAGAGCTTGTAATCCTATTTCTTTAATAGTGGAGCTGATCTCTCTCTCACTCGTGGACGTAGGCAATTGCCGAACCACGTAAATTCTGTGTTGCTTGTGTTTGTTATCTCTTAGTATTGTCAGAGTGATCTGGGTTTCAGGTACAACAAGTGGTATCAGAGCAGCCAGGTTCTCAATACAGCTGCAAAGAAGAACGATGACAGGCACAAAGTATGAGATTGAGATGTTTTCAGGGAAGAATTTCTCTCTTTGGCAGACAAGAATGAAAGACCTTCTCATTCAACAAGGAGTCCAGAAGGCTTTGCTAGGGGTATCAAAGAAGCCTGAAAAAATGTCTGCCGAGGATTGGGAAGAGATGGATGCTAAAGCTGCAAGTGCAATTCGTCTACATCTGTCAGATGAGGTAATTCATAATGTTCTTGATCAAAAATCTGCTGAAGGCATATGGAATAGCTTAGAAAAATTGTATATGGCTAAGAACATGACAAACAAGCTATATTTGAAGAAAGATTTGTATGGTCTTCGTATGGCAGAGAATGGTGACCTACTGCAACACTTGAATGTTTTTAACAAATTAGTTTCACAATTGTTGCAACTTGGTGTGAGTTTTGAAGATGAAGATAAAGCAATTCTCTTGCTGGCATCTCTCCCTTCATCATATGATCATCTTGTCACAACCTTACTTTATGGTAGTGAAACTTGTGATATTGAACAAGTGACTGGGGCTCTCCTATCATTTGAGAAGAAGAAAAAGTCAGTTGGTGATGAGTCATATGCCGATGGACTCATAGTGAAATCTGAACCCAAACGTGGAAGAAGTAAATCAAGAGGAAGAAAGTTTGGGAGATCAAAGTCAAGATCAAAGTCATGTTCATCCAAAGATTTCAAGGATACAGAGTGTTTCTATTGTCACCAAAAGGGCCATATAAGGAGATATTGCAAAGTCTTGACAAAAGACCTGGAAGACAGAAAGAATCATAAAAGACTGTCAAATGCAGCTAGCATAGCTGAAGATAAGTCTGACGATAGTGAAGCAGAGGCAGACTTGTTGTGCTGCATTTCATCAGGTAAAAATCCTTTACAAGATTCATGGATTCTTGATACGGGTTGCTCATATCACATGTGTCCCAATAAAGATTGGTTTGACACTTATGAACCTCGCAATTGTGGTACTGTTTTCATGGGCAATGATGCTCCTTGCAAGGCTGTTGGAATTGGTACAATTAAAATTAAAATGTTTGATGGAGTTGTGAGAACATTGACTGCTGTCAGATATGTTCCTGACCTGCGAAAAAATCTAATATCTTTAGGCACATTCAATGTTCTAAAAGGCGCTAGGCGCTAGGCGGCATGACCCTCAGCCTAGAGCCTAGACAGCCTAGGCGATTTTTTTATTTTAATGTTTAATTAATAAATAATACTTGAAAATCTTCAAATATGAATAATTACCATGAGTTCGTGATTATTTTTGGGATATTTTTCGAAGACCCAAGCTATTTGTTTAAGTTTTCGGAAGTTTTGGAAATTAAAAAATTAAAAGTTGTTTGATCTCGTCGTTGATGTCATCACCATTAGATTTGACCATTGGATTTAAGTTAGTAGAGTTAGATAGTTTTTTTTTTGGCAAGGGAGTTAGATCGGCTCGGAGCCCAAGGCCAAAACCCGCGGTTTTCCTCCACCGCCGTTCGGTCCGTTTTCCTCCGCCACCTCACAATGAAAACCAGTCTTCTTCTTCGCCTCAACGTGGTGAGGCCAACATGGGTCGTAGCTCATAATTAGGTGGCGGTAAAGAGAAACGAAGAAAGAAAGTCGCATATCCGATGGGATTTTCCGATTCGCCACGACGACGGATGAAACCGGTGGCTAGGCTTCTCTAGTTCGATTCGAACACGGTGGTGGTCTCGCTCGTTGAATCGTTGATTGTGCAGAGATCGAAGAGGAGAAGTGATTGTGGTCCAGAGAGAGAGAGAGAGATCTAGCTAAAAAAAAAAGCCTTTCCCCGCTATCTCGCCTAATCCAGCCCGACCTAGGCTCGCCTAGATGCCTAGCGAGCGGCTCCCTCTCGGCATCCAAGTACAAAATCCAGGTTTGCTTCAAGCAGCGCCTAGAGGCTAGGCGACCTGAGAACACCGGCACATTAGATTCTTGGGATATGATATAAAGGATAGTAATAAAGTTAAAAGGTTCTCTTGTGTATGAAGGGCTATAAGTGGCCGTATAAGTTGAAACGTAATAGTGGAGCGATACTCGCTTAGATCAACCACATACAAAATTTGCTTGCTGGCTTGGGTGAGCGTAGTATGATAACATAAGAGAAATTTATTGAAAGAGTTAAATCACAAGCGAGTTATCACGGTGTACGAAGCAAGTAGTTTCAAGCAAGCTAATCATACAGTTCAGTATTCTTGACTACACCACGATGTTGGGTATCCACACCTTCATCAGGGTGCTTGTTATTTTGTCCTTTATAGATGATTTCCAGAAAGTTTGGATTTATTTCGAAGCACAAGTCGAGGTCTTTGCTATTTTTAAGCAGAAGATAAATTAAACAAAGTGAAGGCCGCGAAATAAATACAAGGATAAGGTTTTTGGTTTTGAAAAAGGGATTGTTCGACTTTTATGAAAAAAACGCAAAGGATGAATAGAATTGTTAGAAAAAGAAGGTGGTTAAATGACTGCCAAAAAATTTAGCATTAATCATGTTTCATCACAATGATTCCTTTCAGCTATTAATTTCAAAATTGAAGAAGGGTCTAATCAGTTGATTTCTCGTCGAAGATATTTGGTGCCCTGCTTAGTCTCAGTAATAATAAAACTAACCCAAATAAATATTTTTGAGAAAGTAAAAGGTACAGGTACGAAAAAAGGTTAGGTGTAGTGTTTGATGAAAAAATATTTAAAAGAAAGAAGTCAGGTGTAACCGTATAACAATAAAACACAGCAAACAAAACAAGGCAAAAAAAAAAGAGTACCATAGCTAAAGAAAAAACTAAAAATGAGGTATGGTTTTGAAGACATCTCTTTAGTTAGCAGGCTATTATAGATAGATTCAAAAGAGGAAAAGGCAGTAAAGGGAAGAGAAACAACAAAGCATTCGGAGGGTGTTATATTTCTGTTAAACATTCGGTTTTTACATGAGTATTAGTAGTTAGTATAAAAGTTTAAGACAAAATTTCTTATAAAGGTGATACAAGTATGGGTTTATTTTGTTTATTTTTACTTTATATTGTTTCTAAAAATAAAAAAGTGTTAGTATGAATAAAAAGTTCTAAAACTAATTGTTAAAAAGTACAAAAGTTTACAAGTTTGTATGCTAAAAACAAACCACTGCCCATTTATATCTCATGTCCTAATACAAGGGGAGTACCTAAAGACCAATGTAAGCAGAGTCTAATGTATATATGCCCACGATATTCTCGTGTTAGGGGTTAGATACATAAACAGAAGAGAAGAAGTATCAAACAAGAATGCCCATCAGATATTTTCATAGAAGTACAATCAGTGCTTATTTGGTAGGTCTAGTTCAAGGAATTGATATTGTTCACTTTTGCGTGGCTATTAGTTGGAAGTCTATATTGAAGAACATCTCTACTACGCAAATAAGAGGAGAAAGGAAGTACATGTAAAAGGAATGTAAACCATTGGTTTTGAGAAAAATATGTAGTTCGTGATAGCCAAAGTCAATCTATCAAGAATCAAGTTTATCATTCAAGAAAAAACATATTGAGTCACCACAAGATGAGATGGATTTCAAATGGAAGATATCACGATGAAAATTCAACAAGGAGAAAGATATGTCACTAAACCAATTCCTAAGACAAGTTCAAGCATTTGACTTAATCCATTCAGCTGCGAAGACAGGCTGCACCCTTCCCATTAAAAGGGTGCAACAAGGTACCTTTCAAATAGGTACTGTGTGAAGAAACTACAAGCTTTCTTCAAGAATGGTGTGAAGAATACAAGAAGGTGGAGATTGTTGTGAGATGTCTTGTATTATAGTCTTTTGTTATAAGGACTAAATTCTTTCTCTTTGTAAAAGGAGGAAAAGTAAAAGGGGCTGGCTTTTGTGTATTAAGTAAGACAAGAGAGAAAGTGGTGTGTTCTGGTTTTCTTCTTGTTAGGGCAGCCGTAAGAGAGTTTAAGAGTTGGTGAGCTTGAGAGCTTGTAATTCTATTTCTTTAATAGTGGAGCCGATCTCTCTCTCACTCGTGGACGTAGGCAATTGCCGAACCATGTAAATTCTGTGTTGCTTGTGTTTGTTATCTCTTAGTATTGTCAGAGTGATCTGGGTTTCAGGTACAACATGGTCAATATGGGTTCCATATTTATATAGCTTGGAGAAGAAATCTCAGTTCAAACATATGATGGTTGTGCTTAATACGGCCAAAATCCAGACTGACTCAACTAATATTGTGGTTAAGCAACTGACTCACTTTCTTAATTAGACTCCAAATAGAACCCTCATAAATCTCTTGAATCAAAAACAAACTACAAAACGCAGAAGAGCATCCCTGCGACCTGAAAAACTCTTAAATCTAATGGCGCACACAAAAAAAAACATGAGGGGAAGAGGAGGCAACCAGATGTCAGTCCAAAAGTTGATAGTCCTGGGATCACCAACTCTCCAAATTAATCCTTGTTTTAAAAGGTCAGGACCGCCATGGACAATGCTCTTCCAGGTACTAGAGCAATATTTAGGAGCATGAAGGTTTCTATTAGTTATGGCAGCATTGGTTAGGTATTTTCTGTGGTAAATACATGCCCAAAGACCATAATCACCATTATGGATACTCCAACTTGCCTTGGCCAGCATGGCCTGATTCATATCAGATGTCTTTTTAATCCCAACTCCCAAGACCATTGGTGCATGGTCTTGGTCTTGGGAAGGCAAACAGTGTGCAAGTTAACAAGATGGACTTTCTTGGCATTACTATCATCTCCCCATAGAAAGTTTCTATGCAATTTGGCAGGACTATCAACTTTTGTTTGTGGTTTTAGGACTTCTCTCCCAAGATATGAAGGCGGCATTATTTGGGGCTGTGAAAGCTGTTGTTGAGGGATCGTTCAGGATGCACTCAAAGGTGCCGTCAAATTTTCGCTGGCCGATGTGGTCAAGAACTAGCTCTGTCATAGCCTTCAATGATAGAGTTCTTGATTGCATCGGCAAGGGAAGCTTTGACAACTCCTTTGAGCGCGTCTGAACAAATCGCTCAACAACCCCTTTCACAGCACCAAACAACACCGCCTTCACATCTTGGGAGAGAAGGTGCTAAAACCACAAACAAAAATGAGAATCGATGGTACAAAAGATATTAATAGTTTTCCTATTCACTTTATCGGTCCAACACTCTGACCCTAGCTTCCTGTTAATCTAACTAACAATTAAAACCGCGTGAGGAACAAACACTCTGAGAGAGTTGTGTTGGGTATTTCAGAGATATGAAATCACGAAGAAAGAGTGAGTTGATGATAGGAGCATTTATGTGACGTTTTATTGTGTTTAATATTATAGTATTTTGGTTATTTTCCCCATTTATCTTCGTTATTTATTTGATTTATCGTATTTTGTAAGTTTTGGAAGCAAAGATGGAGAAGTTAGCTTAAATCGTGATAAAAGAAGGAATTCTAATCACTTGAGGAATCCTTGATGGACAAGGAAGATCGAAGCACTCATAATTCAATCCGTTGGGCTTTTCCTTGGAAGTTAAGAAGTCCACGACCATTAAGGAAGTGTCTAGGGTTGAGGAATCATATAAAAGGAACCCTAGTCGCAGCAGATGAGGACTTTTGCCTCTAGAGACTTGTGACAGCCGAGAGCGTAGAGAGAATACGAAACTGCCTCCAGACGTTCGGACGCCAGTACTCGCCGTCCGGACGGATTCGCCGATTCCAGAATTCCTTTTGGGTTTTTGGTTACTTCCACCTTATGTATTCTTTTGGGTTTTCGTGTAACGTCATGAGTAGCTAAACTTCTTGTAGTTAGGGCTAGATTGAAGCCCTAGACATGAATTCTTTGATGTTTTGATTTTGGATTAATTAAGTTTTGCTTTCCGGATGATAATGGTTTCATTGTTCGTAAACCCTTTATTCTTCTATATGTTTCTTTGATTGATCACCTTAGGAGCATGTATTAGGATCGACCAGCCATAAGCACATGCATGACGACCCGTATCATTGTGTGTTTAATTTGTGGTGTGACAAGTGCTGCGGTACTTGTATGAAATCGTTTCAAGGATAGGTACCTAGGATACGAACCATATCCTAGGGTTCTTGCTATGTTCATATTCTCTTAGAACTTAATGATTTCTGATGTGTTAAATCTTAGCGTGACCAAGCTAGACTGCATGTTAGGGAATAAGTTAAGACAGATGACCAAATGCTTAACATACTAAGTAAGAGAGAATCAATACGAGAGTGCATCCCGATCGAGGACCTTTCGTGGGCATAGTCATCCATGGGGATTCAATACTTGTTAATCTGAATTCATGATGTTGATATATGATTGTTTAGTGGTGGATTTCGAAACCCTAGCTTCCCATTCCATTGATTTCACAAAACCTTGTTGATTCCAGTTTTTATTATTTTCGTCAGTTTTCGTTGTCTGTTTTCCCTTAGTTGTTAAAAATACCAAATCATATCAGAAAATTCTCAAATTTTGTCAGTAGTTAGTTTTGTGTGTCTAGTTAGTTGTCTCAAAATTTCAAGTCATTTGGAGTAGTCTAGAGTCGTCGTCCAGTCAGGTTTTCCTACAAGAGACGCTAAATAGAGGTTGAGGAACTGAACAAAGTTTCCAAAACCTTGGTCTCTCAACAAAGCTAAAAGGCAGCTCGATCATCAAGCAATATCATTTCAACACAAGCATTAATTCATCACATCACTTGGTACATATGCTTTCATTTTTATTACCAACTATTATCTTTTTTATTTTTATCAACAGCTTGGTTTGGTGGATAAAACTTACAGTTGTGATTAATGTCCCATTTTTTTTACAGGATCAACAACATAGTCTCCTAGTGGACCCTTAGGACATATACTTGCATGCATTTTGCTCTTTTAATTGTCACCTCGGGACAGTCGGGTTCAGTTTTGGTATTCCGGTAAAGTACGTATTCCTAGCCCTACTATTGGTGAAGAAAAAACAAACCTTAAACCCTAAATACTCTTTTCTGGTCCGAAAAGAAAAGTGATCAAGATATCCTTAATATTGTAGAAGTCGGTCATGAGGAACTTTTTCCCAATCCTTGAACTCGAGCGCTATTTGAGCAGTTCGTTCCTCAAATGGAAACCCTAGATAGACCCTTCAAATCCAAACGGAGGCTCCCTTCAATGGAGAATGACGGTAGTTCGAGATGTTTAACGGAGTTACGCCTTCTAAATAGCGTAGCGGAGCAACGAAGCAAATCAGACGCAAGTAGAGGCGAGGTGGAGGAGGGTTATATTCTGGTCAGATTTGAGCTCTATACAGAAATCGGGTCCCTCCGTGGGTCCGGTTTCCCAATGATGTGGGAAGAGGAAACCCTCGTAGATGAAGAAGAATTTTTGTTCCACCTCCCAAGTCTTAAGAAGCTTGAATCCTACAGGAGCAAGTGTTCAGGGATAATCCTGGAGTCTCTTTCAAGCATGGGCGTCCCTATAGAGGAACGTCCATCTGCGATTGAAAAGATGTTCAAGGCGGTGGACGTGGCCGTCTCCCCTGAGCTACCTATTGATGTGACCATAAGGGACAGGACTTTCCTCCTTGGTTGTGTTATTGGAGGATTGAAGAAATTTGAAGCTGAAGCTGCTGATACATCATCATCATCATCGTGTCCGATTTGTTTGGAGGATTTCCCGGCTACTTTGCTTGTTAATCAGCCCATTACTCGCTTGCCCTGCGGACACCGTTATCATACATATTGCGCTGTCCCCTGGCTCGAGGCCAATCCCCGATGTCCTGTGTGCCGATACTCAATGCCATATATCAATTAGTTTGCCAAGAGGTGCTTGCTGCTGTCTTCTTCTTTAGTTTCTTTATTTAATTTCCACCTTACATGTACAGCTTAGCTACTCAAACTAATTAAGCTTAAATAATTTTATTTAAGGTATGCATTACAATTGGGTGTTTGATTCATATCTTGTTCCATTGATTTCATAAATACTACTGTGGTGCCTTAATTTTAACTTACTACCAGCTGATAGCCTTCTCGATCTTATGATTTAGCTATATGTATAAATATTACCAGTACAGACTATACCTTTGTGAAAATTGTATATAATTTTTAAGTTTTCGAGGCATATGGATGGGATACATTTAATATTTAAGCTAGCTAATCGACAAACTCGATCTGCATTTGCTTTAATTTATCGCAATTCTTATTGTTAAAGCCTTTGGGTTAGCATAAGTGGTGAGGGAGGGAGGGTGGAGTGAGTTGGCCTTTGGGTTAGCATCAATTAGCCAAGAAGCAAACACTCATATTGCTCTTGCTCACTTGCCTCCATGCAGCAGCTCTTAGGCTGGTGGTTGCATGACTGCGTTTGGGTTGGGGTTGGGGATCTATTAACTTAGAGACCACGTTTGTAAGTCTTTGTGGAATGTTTTCAAGAGACCACCTTTTTCTTTCACCTTCTTGGTTTGGTATCCACCAAAGTAATTCATTGCACGCTCTAGAATTCCTCCATTTGCATTTGCACTTGCATACTCGGTGGGTAATTCAGTGGTTTTAACAAAACTTCTCATCTCGCTTGGCACTAATATTGCAGCTGTTTCCAAAACTATCGGTTGGCTTTGTGTCCCTCATACAAAACTCTTGCTTTTCCTGAAGTGATAGTGATTTGCTTTGGCACAGCTTACAGATTACAAAAAGGTTGTTGAGCTTTTGTACATTTCCATTGGAACTTTTTATTCTGTGTTGTTAGGTGCTGCAGTTGGCATTTTGTAGCTTTGTCAAACCATTCTTGGCTTTGGTTTATTTCCATTTTCAATTAATTCAAGATATGTTTCGGAATCTGTATTGTTTGACCATGTATTTATTTATCAATATTTCCTGTTGCATCCTAATCCTACCATAAATAGTAGTAGCTAGTGAGGACAGAACAGGAAGGGCACGAGTGTGGGTATCTCAAATCCTTAAACCCCCTTCGTCCCATCCTCTTTGAACTTTTGGAAATTGAGTTTTAACCAGAAGCATATCTAGTTCTAGTATTTAAACCTCCCAAAGTTGATTTCTTTCTTTCATCTAAGGTAGGAAGAGAAGTATATATAACCTCCGCCATGAATGCTCCTTTGCTTCCTTCACACCCATCCAGCTCTCCCTTTTAAGCTCTCATTCATGACTCCACCAATTACTGATCTACCAAGCAAACAATAGGACACTCATATAGGCTATGAATGAATCCCATACTGCTTATTTCACTACCCAAATCCCAAAATCTGATTCTGGCCTCCAATGTCTAACGACCCATCATCTGTTCCTGACCTTGAAGCCATGCCATTCACTGAAGCTTTCAAGAAGTTTAAGAGATTGAAGCTGTTTGAGCCCTCTTTGAGTGTTTTGGGATTGTTGTTTGTGTCTGTGTGTGATTCTTTGCTTCGTTTACTTGGATTACAGAGCTGTAGCTAGGGGGTTCGGTTCCCGGGTCAGTCAGACCAGAATAATGGGTCGGGCAAGGATTTGAGGGTTGAATTTCTTGGAGAGGAGGGCGGTTAGTGTGACGTGTTTGATGGGGATTGGGTGTGGGATGAGTCATACCCTTTGTATCAGTCTAATGGATGCCCATTTTTGGATGAACGCTTTCAGTGTAGTGAGAATGGCCGTCCTGATTTGTTTTACACAAAGTGGAGATGGCAACCCAGAAATTGCAACTTGCCCAGGTACTTGTATTTTCCTTTTCATTAGTTTCTTATTACATGATTTCAATAAAGCTCAGATGGTTGAACACTGAGTGTTGAGTTAGGCTCTAATTGGGTATTATTCCATTAACATATTTGGCATGTAAACCTCTTTGAGTTTAGTCCGACGTCTTTGTGTGAATGGTGTTGTTGTCAAGGTTAGGCTCATGACTAGCCTGAGAGTTGCAACCATTTTTAGTTACCACATTAGAATTCTAATGGGTATGCTGGTGATAATGAATGATGGGTTGAATTTGAGGGTCATTTCAACTCTCAAGTATACTGTATAATGTATGTATCTTGTCTTTTCTTTTGTAAGTTGATGCATGTATGTATGGTGATATGGAGTTTTTATATGTGGTAGTCGTATTTTTGTACTTACATACAAGTTGAATTTGTGATTCTGTAGTGCCGTTTGAACCTTGAAGTACCCTATGATATTTATATTTTTTTTCCTTTTGTTTTGTAACTTGTTTATGTACCGATGGTGATAGCAAGCTTTAATGTTTGCCACTCATATTTTTATTCTTCATAATATTCGTTTTATCAACTTTCATTTTTCCTCGGATAATAAAAATTAACTCGTGATATTTGATAAATCCTCTTATGTATCTGTGATTTATTTTTCTACTTAAGCAAAAGATTTATTTATCGTTAAAACATTAGATCAGTCCTTATACAATCAGCTAACATAGATATCATCATTCCACTGTGGTTAATAAAATCAGATTTGATGCAAAGTTGATGCTGGAAAAACTGCGAGACAAGCGAGTTGTGTTTGTTGGTGATTCGATTGGACAAAGTCACAAAACCAAAGGGAATCATTCTTATGCATGCTCGCTTCGGCAGTTCCTAACAAGGATTCAATCTATGAAGTGAATGGCAACCCAATTACCAAGCACAAGGGGTTTTTGGTGTTCAAATCTGCACTGTGGATTACTACAGGTCTCCATTTCTTGTATTGCAGGGCCGTCCTCCTTCAGGTGCTTCACAAAAGATCAGAACAACTCTAAGATTGGACCAAATGGATTGGAATTCTGGAAAGTGGAGAGATGCAGATGTGCTGGTTTTCAACACAGGGCACTGGTGGAATTACGAGAAGACTACAAAAGGGTAATCTCAAAATCTTACTACTTTGTGAAATGCATTCATTTGAATTTGGCATAAGTAGGATAGTGTTGCATAAGTAGAATATTGAATGAATGATCTGTTGAAGTGGTGACGAGGCGACTGGTTTACTCCTCTCCGAACTCTTCGTTTTGGTTATAGCTTTGTAGATTTGAATTTGATTGTGGAAAGAGAAACAGTAATTAATTGGCAATTAAACATATGTTTTCACGTGATCATTGGGTCACGCCAGCGTCAAATTTTGATTGAGAAGTGATGCCATTGGTGTTTGGACTTGGATGACTGTCTGGAGTATATTGCAAGTTATGTCACTAAAAATTAAAATGATAGGGGCAAAATCCAACAGGAACATCAAGGGAACTTATTAGGATAATTGACCGAAGATAGTGCATTTAGGGAGGCAACACATGCTTTTAATCATGTTTTGAAGTCTTAAACTTCTTGGTCTTATTATTGCTATCTTCTGTTTCCGGATGTTGGTCAGGGGTTGTTACTTTCAGGAAGGGGAAGAAGTAAAGATGGAGATGAGCGTAGAAAATGCATATCACAGGGCCATAGCAACTGTGGTGCACTGGATAGACACTACAGTAAATCCAAGCAGGACTCAGGTCTTCTTTCGAACATATGCTCCTGTGCATTTTAGGTTCGTTTGGTTACTTGAATTGACTTTTCCTGAATGCATATATCCTACCTACATGTTCCTTGATGATCATTTGTGTTGAATACATTTCCGAAGACTAAAGTACTATTTACGAATGATGCAGAGGCGGGGATTGGAGGAATGGCGGAAACTGTCACCTGGAAACACTACCTGAGCTAGGTTCTTCATTGGTGCGCGCCTGCTGAATCTTGGCTTCAATTCAGGATAGCCAATATTGTATATGGATTTGCATAAACTTATTTTATCTGATAAATTTTTTAAAGTCTATGGATTCGTTAAAAATTCACAGACTTATTATTGATTTTAATGATAGACTTTTTATTAATCACGAAAGTTCATAGATTTTAGTATGAAAGACTTTTGTGGATTTCACAATACTTTTTAGTTAACAAAAGAAAAAACAGAATAGCAGAAATGCAGTGGTTCAAAAAAAAAAATACAGAATTGATGCAGACGCACAATCACAGTAACTTCAAAGCTTCAATCATCATCTGAATCTGAAATTAATTCTGCATCCACAACTTTAGGTACTGGCTACTGCATGCTTTCCCTTAGTTTTTGGGGGAGGACTTGAAGTTCTACTTAAGGCAGTACTTGAATGTTCTACATATAGAACACAAAAACACAAAATCACAATTATAAAACAAAATTAATTAATTAAATACAAGTATTAACAAAAATGAACAAGAGTACAAGACAGTAGTCATTAGTCATTACCTCTTTCAACTGATGTATAGAATTCCATGTCTTCAATGCTTGGTTCATCCTCAATTTTCCTATCGAGTTTCCACTGTGGTTAACAATGGTGAAAAAATTTAACACCCTCTTATGCATAACCCCATTAATCCATTATAATCTACAAAGTGTGTTGTTAGCTCCATGTAGTTGTAGTTCTGATCGAACACTTGTCCAAGTGTCAGTAGTTGGGCAGACTATATATGGTGTGCCACATCAGATTTCAAACTCTTCTTAGTCTAGATCTCATCATACATCTTTAGAAGCTCCTTAACTGAAGTTTTCCGACAAGAGACGCTAAATAGAGGTTGAGCAACTGAACAAAGTTTCCAAAACCTTGGTCTCTCAACAAAGCTAAAAGGCAGCTCATCAAGCAATATCATTTCAACACGAGCATTCATCACATCACTTGGTACATATGCTTTCATTTTTATTGAATTACCGTCTGTTTTATTACCAACTATTTTTTTTTTTATCAACAGCTTGGTTTGGTGGATACAACTTACAGTTGGGTTCAGTTTTATTTTTTTAAATTTTCACCTTGGGACGTACAGTTGGGTTCAGTTTTGGTATTCCGGTAAAGTATTCCTAGCCCTACTAGGCTACTATTGGTGAAGAAAAAAAAACCTTAAACCCTAAATACTCTTTTCTAGTCCGAAGAGAAAAGGTGATCAAGATATCCTTAATATTGTAGAAGTCGATCTTGAGGAACTTTTTTCCAATGCTTGTGGAAGTCGGTGAGGAACTTGAGCGCTATTTGAGCAGTTCGTTCCCCTCTTTCTGTGTGTCTTGTTGTGCTTTTAGAAACGAAACGAAAAAAATGGAAACCCTAGATAGACCCAAACGGAGGCGCCCTTCCATGCAGAATGACGGTAGTTCGAGATGTTTTACGGAGTTACGCCTTCTGAATAGCGTAGCGGAGCAACGAAGCAAACCAGACGCAAGTAGAGGCGAGGTGGAGGAGGGTTATATTCTGGTCAGATTTGAGCTCTATACAGAAATCGGGTCCCTCCGTGGGTCCGGTTTCCCAATGATGTGGGAAGAGGAAACCCTCGTAGATGAAGAAGAATTTTTGTTCCACCTCCCAAGTCTTAAGAAGCTTGAATCCTACAGGAGCAAGTGTTCAGGGATAATCCTGGAGTCTCTTTCAAGCATGGGTGTCCCTATAGAGGAACGTCCATCTGCGATTGAAAAGATGTTCAAGGCGGTGGACGTGGCCGTCTCCCCTGAGCTACCTATTTATGTGAGCATAAGGGACAGGACTTTCCATATTGGTCGTGTTATTGGAGGATTGAAGAAATTTGAAGCTGAAGCTGCTGATACATCATCATCATCGTGTCCGATTTGTTTGGAGGATTTTCCGGCTACTTTGCTTGTTAATCAGCCCATTACTCGCTTGCCCTGCGGACACCGTTATCATACATATTGCGCTATTCCCTGGTTCGAGCTCAATCCCCAATGTCCGGTGTGCCGATACTCAATGGCATATATCAATTGTGCATGTATTGTTTCGATGATTGAAACATATTGTCGATGGTAAACAAATCTAATGTACTTCTCACACTTGTGGATGAGTTCGGGCCTATGATTTTTTATTTATTTAATATAATAGTATTTATTTAGTTAATTATTTTATGATGAATCCTATTAAAAAATAGTGTGGAGAAAAATATTAATTAATTTATTATTTGTTGGAAGAATGAAAATAATTTTTTTACATCATAGAGAATTAGATTTCATCATATAAATTTTTTATTTGAGTATTTTAACAAGATCGATCAGTTTGATAGCTAAATTTTAATTAAGAAGAAATTTTAGATGCAAAGACGTACGATATATTTAAGCCTCCGTCGATCATACTTTTTATTTTCATCATATTAATTTTTTTATAAAATATTAAATTCTAACGAGTCGTGCTCGGACTCAGCCAGACCCTCATGAATAGACTGGGCCAGGTCGACCTTAATCGTGCATGTGCATGGCCACTTTTAAAGCAGGTCATGCTCAGACAATCTCGACCCATTTTCCACCTCTACTTGGAAACATTAAGGCAAACAGTGTTCAAGTTAACAAGATGGACTTTCTTGGCATTACTATCATCTCCCCATAGAAAGTTTCTATTCAATTTGGCAGGACTATCAACTTTTATTTGTGGTTTTAGGACCATCTCTTCCGAGATGTGAATGCGGCGTTATTTGGGGCTGTGAAAGGGGTTCTTGAGGGATCTGTTTAGGGCGTGCTCAAAGGCGCTGTCAAAGTTGCCCTTGCCGATGCGGTCAAGAATACCTCAAGAACACGGCAAGCGCAACTTTGATGGCGCCTTTGAGCACATTCTGAACCGATCCCTCAAGAACCCTTTTCACAGCCCCAAATAACCACCTTCACATCTTGGAAGAGAAGCTCCTAAACCACAAACAGAAATGAGAACCGATGGTAAAACCCTAGCACAAAAACCATAGATTAATTACTGAAAAATTAAAAAAAGTTTCAGCCAATTAGGAAATTGAATGAAACTTTGAAAATCAAAAACTTGACTCAAAGAAATCAGCAGAGAGTCTTGTGGAGAGCCAATATTTCATCTCCGTTACTGCTACAGTGCTACCTATCTAAGAAACACAAAAGTTAAGAGAGACCCTTAAATCCCAAGATGTACGAAAGATTTTAATATTTTTTCCTTTCACTCTATCGGTCCAACACTCCGACCCTTCTTATCAATCTAACTAACAATTAAAAATGCGTGAACTTAAATAAGTTGGTATCACAAGAGTTGTGTAGGATATTTTTGAGATATGAAATCATGAATAAAGAGTTGATCAGGAAAAAACAAATGGAACCCTTTGAAAGTTAGAAAGAGTCACACATGGGGTGACCTACAAGTTCAAGTGTCATCCAATCTAAATTATAATCTCACCTTGTTTCCACAAAAAAAAAAAAATTGTATGCTAATTCAAACATGAGCTGCAATTAATTCTAGTCACTTTTATCCAGTGACCATATTTTGTCACTTCAATATTGCACTTTGAACATTTTGATTTTTGGAAGTTTTGGAAATACATACATAATCTGTGTGATTATCTTTGTTGTCTTTAATTTGTTGTGATTCATACTTCTTGCTATCATGAACACCACTAACCCTTCCTAACCAAGAATCCATTGTCACATTGTGATTGTGCCCACCCATGACTCATGTTAACATTTTATGCTTGATTTGTATCAGAATTTTAAACCAACTATATATGCAAGTTTTGATCTTAATTTGTACACGATAAGGAAAAGAAAAGCAATTAGTTAAGTTTTTTTATTATAAATTTTTTGCAATGCCTTTGCATATACATGAGATTATGAGAGTAAAAATGGGCAGCCACTCAGCCTTGTGCTCCATCGAGTAATCAAGCTTGACAATCAAGGTAAGAGATCCCTTTTTTTTGTTCCATTAAGGGATTGCATGTGGAACACACAATCATTTCGTTGATCCGAAAATTTAAGTTGTAGGACACTACTAGATCATACATGAAAAGTTTCAGTCAAAATAGAAATTATTTTTGTATTCTTTATCATGAATTACCGTAATTGTAATTAACGGCTAATATTAGACACAGTGGTTCGTCTACCCATTTGCTCCAAGTTAAGTACCTTGAGCAATTCCGTTTTAGTTCAAATTTTGCAAAAGTAATCTATTAATGGAGATCTAAAATTTGAACGTTGAGATTGCAGAAATGTGACTACAAAGTGGATCCCACAAACGATTATATGTATAAATAGTAAGGGAAATACCCACCAAGGACACACGTGGCAAGTTTTTGCCCAACAAGTTTTGCTACAGTAAAATTTTGCCCACCAAGGACAAAAATACCTCGAAATTTTTATTGTGGTCAGTAAATTCCACTGTTCATCCATTTTTATTGACCACAATAAAAAAATGTATGAACAATAATTTTTATTGTGGTCAATAAAAATGAATGAACAGTGGATTTTACTGACCACAATAAAAATTTCGAGATATTTCTGTCCTTGATGGGCAAATTTTTACTGTAGCAAACTTGTTGGGCAAAAAAAAAGTCACGTGTGTCCTTAGTGGTCAAGGACCCAAAATAGTATAATAGAATCTGCAATCCGAACAAAGTATGGGGCTATTGCTGGTAAAAAGAATCTGATTATTAGTTTTGATGGGGTCCAAGAATTAGAATCTAATTATTAAATCGATGATGCATCCAATTAAATCCGACATCCGGACCAAAGTTATACCAATACTACTTTACAGTTCAAAATTGATTTTTCATACGAGCCACCTAAAGAGTCTAAAATCACAAAATTTTTCTTCCCGAGAAAAATAGACAAACTTTATTCAATGAAATTGAAAAATTACAAAGCTTAGATACACTAAGGCATCGATCAAGAAAACAAAAAATATGACAAGATGCACAAGTACATTTGAAGAATATAACTAGATAAGACAAAAAATCACAACTTTCTAAATATTCTAGTAGCTAGTAACCTTATTTAGTGAGAATTATTAATTTTCCAATAACTTTTTTTTAAAATTATGGGCAGTTCTTTCTTTTTATCTTTTTCCGGCTAAAATAGCCTTTATCTTGTTGTACATCAGTCTCCTCCACTACGAATAACTCGCCCTCGAGTTCCTTTTGAATCTTACATAACAATTAGAGAAGAAACCTAGTAAACAATTAAACACTTGACCCTGTGGGTTATGATTCTGCTGAAATTGTTGTTATTTTTTTTTATCAAAGAAAAATCACCCTTCTTACTCTATACTTTCGAGCAATCTCAAAGATGATCTATATACCAAAAAGTAAAGAAAGCAAATATCTGTCACACCACTTCACCCCACAACTCGTGTAACGGATAAATCACGACTCACAAAATTTGCGGGAAGTTGACCAGCTAATGTATGAGTTTATAGCTCATCCCACGATGCTCCTTACAATTAAGCTTTAGCTAGTAGCCTCCGGAGCGAACCACCACTGGTGATCGAGTTGGTAAGAGCCTCCAGGTGTGGTACCCTCCCACCTGGGTTCGAATCCTGCCGACTGCGGATTGGAGTTAAATCTCAATTCATTCTGTGGTGGCCAGAGGGAGGCAGCGTTCTGACAAGATCCCCGACTGCGGATTAGTTTTTGGACTTGAAAGCCTTTGGGACACCGCATAAGTTCACTAAAAAAAAAATTGCCTCTAGAGCGGTGGCCATTTTGGAGGACCTTTTGGAGTCGGTGGGAATCAAACTGGCCACTATTATAAGCCAAACCACGGTTATGTTTTATTTTTCTTAACCTCTATTCTTCTATATTGATTCAATATCAATGATGTTTTTGTTTTACACAATAAACGGTCATTAACAATATTTTTACTGATCTAATTCAGTACAGATTGTTAATTGGATATCCTTCTACACTACTCCACCCTATATATTAAGGATCCTAATCTCCCGGGTTCTTAATCCGGTACATCTTAAAAGTTAAAAGAACAAAGAAGAGGTTTTTATAGCGTTAAAATCAAGCCTACACAGTGCAAGAGTAGCAAGCAACAATGGTCGAGTCTACAGTGCAAGAGAGCCGATCGAGAGACCTCGACAAGCTCCTCCTCCGACCCGGAAATCTCGTCGGATCCAACTTCGAACCCGGTCCCGGAGTAAACCCTTCTCCCCCTTTCCTTATCTTCGCGACATTCTGCCAATTTTTGATTGATTATTGTTTTGGGCTTCTTGTTTTGCCTTGTTTGTTTAAAGTTTTGTTCTTTTTTTTTTTTTGAAAATTTTGCAGCTCAGAGAAGACCTCAAAGAGTACGTGAGAGTGTTGGTGGTAGGGGCAGGTGGGTTGGGCTGTGAATTGCTCAAGGACTTGGCTCTCTCTGGTTTTCGGGAACTTGAAGTCATAGACATGGATCGCATCGAGGTTACTAATCTCAATCGCCAATTCCTCTTCAGGTTATTTTCCTCCAACCATTTTGGTGGTGCTTTGGCTATAAATTTGCTTTGGGTATTGTTTGAATCAGAGAGCTAGGTGATTTTTGATGTTTGTTGCCCAGTTCAGTCTTTTACTGGCTAAAGATTATTGACAACTAATACTATAAGCGTTGCTTAGGACATATAAGTGGCGTACTGAATGTCCTTTCTCTCAAGGCTTTGGTTTTGCTATTTAGGCTGAAGTTTTACGAACCCGAATTTTTAATCACAGTCCTGAACTTGTCATTGATGTTTTTGTTGAGATTATTAAGAGCTTCAACAAATGGTCTCTGTTTGGGAAGCAGTCATTGTGTATACACTATGTATATAAATTGGTCAATGAAACTATCGGGAGAAATTAGAGGAGTGTCAGTTCGTATCTTATATTGCTAGAAAAGCAACTGTTATCTGAGGGGTGTTGTGTGAGGAGACCTCACTAGGATGAGGAATAACCGTGCTTCCTTGGTTGGAAGGTAATGTTAGTTGCTAAATCATCGGGGCAAAACAAAAGAAGGGCTCCTGAGTCCGTGTTTGTGATAATCTATTCGACGTACGTATAGATGGTTATTTGTTTGCAGTCTTCTCAAGATGACTACAAATATGCATGCTAGTCCCATTTTCAGCATTCAGATGTTTTCCTGTGTCCCAAATTTTGATGTAATTACTCATACATACTACATAATGCATTTGGCAGTTTATTTGTTCTGGCTTCACCTATGTTGATACTCATAGTTGCTGCCGTATGATAATGAATTATGTAGTTTGCTTTAAATTCAGGTGTGTTATCAGCATGACAAACAATGAAATAAAAAGTGTTGGCATTTCAATTTCTAGTTAGAATGCTTTCCTCATAAAGTTATTGTTGTAGGCTTGAAGATGTTGGTAAGCCAAAGGCTGAGGTGGCTGCAAAACGTGTCATGCAAAGGGTTAGTGGAGTAAATATTGTTCCACACTTCTGCCGGATTGAGGACAAAGAACTTGAATTTTATAGCCATTTCAGTATTATTGCCCTTGGTCTTGATTCCATTGAAGCTCGGAGCTACATTAATTCTGTTGCTTGTAGCTTTCTCGGTATCTCTCCAACGTATCCACTTTACTCATATTTTATCCAATTGTCCAACATGTTGTGTAATTTATCAGAAGTATTACATTACTTTAGATGCTGCCATAATCATGTTTTTGTGGTTATATTTGACTTGATATAGTTCTTTCACTTCTTTGCTGATGATTCCTTACCTTGTTGTTGTAGTTTTTTTGCTTAATCACTGATATTTATAAAGTTGTGTATTTGTTTTCCTTAAGAAAACAGAAGAACTAGATCTGAATAGAATAATTTTTTATAACGCCTGCAGAAGATTCAAATTAGGCTCCACATCAGATATATACATATATTTGACATATTTTGGTCATTAATCTTGCTTTTCAACTTTTAAGGTGTCACATTCAGTTCAATTTTGTCGTGAACTTTCTTCTCTAGTATCAGGTCTTTTGAATTTGTTTTTGTTTTGGTGATATTTCTCTTGGTGCTCCTCTGCATAATCTCCCACTAGGTTTATTATCAAATCCTTTTATATCCTGGCATCCTCCCATGATACCTATTATATGTCATTCTGGGAATGACTTGTTTTTACTGTTCTATCCTGACAGAGTATGATGCTGATGATAATCCACAAGAAGAAACTGTCAAACCTATGGTAGATGGTGGGACTGAAGGTTTTCAAGGACATGCTAGGGTTATTATGCCAGGGGTCACTCCATGCTTTGAGTGTACAATTTGGCTTTTCCCCCCTCAAGTGAAGTTCCCTTTATGCACCCTTGCAGAAACGCCTAGAACTGCTGCTCATTGTATTGAATACGCTCACCTAATTAAATGGGATGAGGTAAGATTCTTCATTAGTTTCTGTCTTGCCACTACTTTTCCTTACAAAACTATTCCATGAATATGCCCATCTAAACTTGCTACATGTAGGTACATAGTGGAAGGGCTTTTGATCCTGATGATCCAGAACATATGAAGTGGGTCTACGATGAGGTAAACTAAGTGCAATTATTTAGTGGTTTCTTTGTTCTTTTTATGGATTTTCATTTTGATCCTTTCAGTTTTTTTTTTTTACTCCCATCCATTAGGCTTCCAAGAGAGCTGAGCTTTTCGGTATTCCAGGAGTTACAATTTCTCTCACTCAGGTATATATATACTTAAAGCAGTTTCTCCTGAGATTATTAACATACTGCATAGTGTAGCTTTTGCTGTTAAATCATGTGGATGAAAAAAGGGATGAAGGACTTTGAAACTTTGGGTAACTAAATTCCATGTGGCAGTGGCTTACTGCTTTTGAAGTTTTATTTCTGTTGCTCTTGTTATAAGCTGATCATGTCGTCTACAGGGTGTTGTGAAGAACATCATACCAGCTATTGCTTCCACAAATGCGATTATATCAGCTGCATGTGCACTAGAAACATTGAAGATTGCATCTGGATGCAGTAAAACTCTATCAAACTATTTAACGTGTGTTCCATTTTCTCTTCTATTACTAGGCAATTTATTGTTATAAATCTTGTCATAGATTCCCATTATGGTTGTATAACATATCCATTGGATTACCATTTTCTTCATATGAGCTCATTACATCCGATCTTTTACTTGTTTGAAACGTCAATATTTGTAGAGATTATGGTAGGACACCTGTTATGATACTAGCAGAACATAGTATCTAGATCATGGCACAGAGAAAATTTGAGTGGAATGAATTTCAGTTGTGTGTCTAATTTGTGTTCACTGTTCTGATAATATTTGTTCCTCCAATTTCTTATTCTTACCTGATAGCGAGTGTGGTCTGTACATGTTGATATGAAGTTTTTGGGCAATAAGTGTGTCTCACGTTTCCCTGCTCATTGCATAGTAAAGAATCAATACTTTAAGTTTTTATTTTTGTATTTTATTTTTTATTTTTTAAAATTTGTATGGGTCATATTTGGGCAGTTCGCTATCACATTATAATAAATAATGTTTGATGTGCTATCGCATTGCATCCACTTTATGCCACCATTGTGGACGATTGATCTCAGTTAATTATAGGTTTGCAGCAGTCAACGTTGTGCATAGTTGTAGGCATCAAAACCCATTCTTTTCTTTCCCTACTTTGGTAAATATATGAGATTCATAGGCATCCTCTCATTGTTATTAGGTTTCCATAGTTCTCTTCTCTACCTTTTTTGGGGACCTCATTGGTTGCATGTTTTCCTCCAACTTTGCAATTCATTATAAATGAGCTCCAAAAGTTTTTTTTCAAGATCAAATGCTAAGGTCATGCAAACTAGCTATGATCCTCTTACATTGTCAAATTAGCTGCTCTGGCTGCTCGGTATTAAATATCAGTACGAAATCAAAGTGAATGATTGCATTGTCTTTGTCGTTTTAATCTAATCAAACTCGTTTGGAAAGGCACTTAAGTGATCAGAATCTTTTGTAGGTATAATGGTGCAGAAGGTCTCCACACGAAAGTGACTGAATTTGTCAGGGAGAAAGACTGTCTTGTATGTGGCCCGGGTGTTCTTATTGAGCTGGATACCTCAGTTACTTTGCAAAAGGTATTTTCAGTTTCCTATGATTTTATTTGATTTTGTGAATCATGAAGAATAATATTAATAATAATAAAAATAATAAGAAACTTCTTGATTGACAATACCTTCTGGGATAATGAAGTCTGCTATGAGTGGTGCTAAGAGTCTCTGTGTTCCTAAGATCAAAAGAAATGTTTGCTTGTCTAATCCTTGTTTAATTCAACTTCTATGTCAACAGTTCATTGATCTGCTTGAAGAGCACCCTAAATTGCTAGTATCTAAAGCAAGCATTGCACATAGAGGGAAGAATCTGTACATGCAGGCGCCACCTGTGCTGGAAGAGATGACCAGATCAAACTTAAGTAAAACACTCTATGAACTAATGGGTAAAATTCCCAAGGATGTTGTCCATGCAACTGGTACAACCAAGAAGAATGACAAAAAGACTTCGTGTCTGAGAAAATTACGAGTTATTTTCAAGGGAGTTGATGGGATTACAGATATGGAGACTGCAGCAGGTGTGGCTTAAGTTTTATACTGCATGTGGATCAAATTAAAGACTAGGACGTGATTAGCTTTTGAAGATCCTCCATCTCTTTAATTGTTGAAGCAAGCGGCACAATTTGGCGAGGCAAGGTTGATTACCATTTGAACCTGTAATTTTTTCTTTCTCGAATACATATAAAAACATCATGAATCATTTGATATCATGAAGAGAGCAATGAGATTTTACAGCACACTCGGTCATTGTTTGGATGGTGCGTCGGATTAAAGATGCAGGGTTTTGTTATGAATTCCGGTGATAGCCAAATAGGTGTCCTATTCTACATGAATTTTAACTTAGTAATGTTAGTAAATTTGTACTATTTTTGTTTCATTTATCTGAGCTTTCCTCAAGGGAGAATGATTTCCAGTACAACATGAATGTGATAGATACTGGGAGTGCTGTTGGTGGCTTATAGGAGATATGGGTTTGTAGTGTGGAACCTTTCCATCCGGGTATCATTTTCTTTTCCCCCAAAACTTGAATATATATTGACATCTTTATAAATGAGGGATGCCATTGTGATTTTCCTCAAGTCCTCAACCCAAGGATCCTTATGTTTCAATGTCAAGGAGAAACCAGAGATCCAAATCACCAAGTCATTTGGATAGCTGTCAAGGATCTGGAAAAATTACGTGTGGTGGTATTTCTTCTATTTCATTCTGTCTAATTTTGTCCGGTTTGGAATTAGTCAATTCCGTAAATCACTACGACTACATCAACTAACTATTGTTTTGGAGCATTTCTTTTCATCATCTTACGGGAAGCTAATTTTGTGCTGATAGTCTAGCTAATCTTGGTCATTCTGCTGCCCCTTCCTTGTCCTGGTATGATTGTTTGCCTTTATCCTCTAGCATTGCCTTCCACCTTGATCAATTTGGGGGTGGTTGTCCTAGAGAGTTTTGTTTGTAATTTCTTTTCTTTATCGAAAAAAAAAAAATATTGATCCGGTGGAATTTCTTATTACATAACATTGGATGAGTTCTCAAATTCAAATGGACGCTTTCACTGGACAATGCAACATGTTATCATATATAATCCTATATCTCTCCAAAATAACTGCTATATACTCATGCATGGTATGTAGGTGATGACTCTAGTTTTTAAAATAATTAGAACTTTTTGAGGTTGTGATGCCGAAAAATGGTCCCAATAGTTGGAACTTTCGGATCAGCATCAAGTCTCATTTCTAGGATCCCACTGCAAACCAACATTCCACTCCAAGAAATTAGGAAAATTTCACATTAATAATTCTTATTCAATGCTTATAATAATAATCAAATATCATTTTTGAAGATAATTCTGAATGGCCATGAAAAATTCCATGCACCACTTAAAGCTTCAGCTAACTCCAGCCAGGAATGTGGCAGTAGAACGTGGACTACACAACACCCACATAGAATTCAATTTTAACCCAATTGCTTTCCACAGAAGGACTAAAGTACATGCAGCTGAGGCTGAGCCTATAAATATCAAATTATCAAACTAGTGGAAAACAGAATAATCTTTCTTATTAAGTTTGGTGCTAGTAAACAAATTGACTGACTGACTGAACCAGTTGGAACCTAGTGTACGTATGACGGTATGAGTGTATGACAGCACCAGCTCTATGCCTTGTCCTGTTTCTTAAAGAGGAGATGAAGAAGTAGAACAAGTCTGTGTCTCTCAGTTAAGAGTGGTTGCCCCACTCTACACGACTCCAAGGTGGTTTGACAAGGATTTACAGTCGGTGCATATAATGAGTGTTTGTCTGGCCGACAAGTTGCTTAACCATATATCTCTCCGGTGAATCTGATGGTACTATAGTGATTTCCATATATGCATGACCTCTCGATATTTTTCGTTTCATACGACCTTTCATTTTCAGATAACCTTCACTTATCCTCTTCTGTCTTAGACAAATACAAGTTGTGAATCTTGGAAATAGATTCTCTGCAGTGCTTCGTTGTTCGATCGTGCATTACAAACTTACCGGGCTTTTAGTATCCGTGAGACCGTGACGAATTCATGAATTTATCTTTCTATTCCTTTGTTTTCATAGTTGCTCTTGTCTTCTTTAGGCTCTTTACGCGTTCTTCACTTGCGTACCACTTGTCACCTTAACCTACTAATCCTAGTTCATACATTTTAGTAAACATCTTGTTTCGACGCCTCAAATTATATATGAAGTTGCTTAACACAAAAATTAAGCAGGGGGAATTCACTTCTAGATCCTAAATCCGCCTTGGTTGAAAGTATATGGATTCACGGCTCATTTGCTTGCACATAACACTAGATCCATTAAACGTCTAAGATCAAAAGTGATACAAAAACAAGTAGAGAAAAACAGAGGATTCGGATTCGTGCATCGTTCATAGAGCGACAATAGTTTCCCCTTTAACCCTATTATACTAATATATCCATCATGATAGGAGATAAGCACTAGGCAACATCCATATGCTATCTATGACCAAGTTTTATGTGGACTGTTTATGAAACTTGAGCCACAGAACTTGAATTCTTTAGGCGGAAAACTATAGATGAGAGGCAGAGAACTCCTTCACAACCAAGTGTCTATCTTTCTTGGATCGGATTGAAATCTAAATGTGGGTTGTTGCCGGCTGTTCCTCATCTCTTTTGGGGCAACTGGATAATATGATGACACACTACATGATTCTTGTGGGGGCACTCGAGACTTAATTTTTACAGATAGGCCAACTGCCAGTACCAATACCCCACCACTCCACATGGCTTCACAACTCCATGTGTATCCATCAACCCCATGCCTTTTACCCTATTTAAGATCCTACTCATTCCCCCACTGGATTTGAAGAGCTTGAGGTTGAAGAGAGTGAGAGAAACCACTACTCTAAATTCCCTTACAAAACCCAATTGCTAGATTAAGCAGAATAAGATATGGAAGTGGCCATGGAGCTAGAAGATGACTTGTTCTTTGCAGACTTGACTAAGCAAATCTCTCTTCTGATCATGGATGATGATGATCAAGACCCTATTGCCACTTGCCCTTGTGTTTCTCGTCAGGTACGTTATTTACATACTAACATACCCTTTTATGCATTTTGATTACTTAGTTGAGTTTCAGCTGATTTTACCGAAAATATGCATCGGATCCCATCAAAACGCCGAAGATAAGCAACACATGACATGGTCTTAACTTTGTGTGAATTTTTTTTTCAGGCGTTCTCTTGTGCAATTCATCCACCAGTACAAGTGCCTGCTTATCTGTATGAGCAATCTTGCAAAAGAGAAACCAAAGGAACTGGAGTTTTCATCCCACAATTGACACAGGCAAGAAGAAAGCAGCACAAACAAGGAAAATATACTAATTCATACAACAACCCAAAATCCCAAAACAGATCACAAGCTGATCATCACAACAGGAAAATGGTTTCCCAAGTGTCTTCAGACTTTGCTTTTCGACCAAGAAATGGCAACAGAGAATAGAAGAAGGACTATATGAAGTTTGCTTGCAATAAAATTTCCACTGATGAATCCATTTTGGGCCAAATTTGGCAAGACAAGGAATTTATGATACTATTATTTAAGTTATGGTGAAGATGTACATGTCTGCCAGGGCAAGGAAAATAAAACTACATATTTTTGTAAAGGGGAGGCTTAACCAAAGGTTTGTAAGCCTCCAATTGGGGGGGGGGGGGGGGGTGTTGGGTTGGTCATGTATGGTTATTGTTAGCTAGGTTTGATATAGGATGAGCTGTTCTAATTCATTAATTAGATGCTATTAATCAAATTGTTTAATTCAGATTGTGTATGAGTTGATGACCAAGTCAATAATGAAAGTGATTTTCTTGTCCAAATTGTTGTTATGGAAAATGGGATTACCTTAATTTGATTGAAGGAGTCGTTGTAGGATTCGAATTTAGGATCTTCATGAACATAGCAGCATAATTAGCAGATCTTATGAGATTTTGCATTGTGGTTTTAAGAAAAAAAACAAGTACTATTATTTGATGCTTGATATCCAAGCAAGTTACCCATGCAGTTGGTGAGCATAAAATCAAAATATCAAATTGTTGGAAGAAAATCTTGGGAGAAATTGATTGAGCTGAAACATTCAGAAAACAAAGATTGCTAGCTTGCTGGATCTCAATTAAAGAAATTAACTTGGTTTTATTTTATGCATGGAATAATGGGAGGAAGAAAAAGAGTTGAAATTATTGTGAATTTGTGACAGCATGTGAGCAATTTGGTGGGTTGCAAATCAACCTAAAAGGAAAAAGCTATCTATTGGGTGTCAATATATGCTCTAGCTAGTTTACTATTGGAATCTCCTAGGGTAGTTAGAGCTGCATCATTGCAGGCATAAACTTTCAAATTTCACTTTAATCATGACATAATTGATCAAATCCCTTTCCTACTATTATTGAATATAATTAAATAGCTCAATTATTGAAGAAAACTTCATAGTCCTTTCTTTTGCTGAAAAAATTAAAACTTCACTCTTCACTCTCACCATGTCATTTTTGGAAAGTGCATGCATTTCATAAACTATTCCTTTCATTTTAGAGGTCATATTCTTTGAGTTTCCTATTTAAATACCATGTGTTTCATTTTAGAGGTCATATTCTTTGAGATATACATGTGTTATTCACTCTTCTTCAAAAAACAAAAAAACAAAGTGTTCGACGAATTGCCTTGAAAAGACTAAACAAAATGTTCTAGCGAGCATGCTTGTACATCTCTCCCTTATGAAGAAAAATTCCTAAATCTGCTATGCCACGCCAGCCACGGGACGTTTCACTCCCGATGGAACCCTATCCGATCATGTGATACCTTCTTGTGTGAATCGTGCGAGTGTGCATGTGTACGTTAAGTGCCAATATTAGTAATGTGTATGTTAAGCCCATCTACTTAAGCAAACAAAAGCCACGCACTGCAAAGAGCCTCATTAGTGACTAATCCTTTCTTACGTGGTAAGCACATCCTTTGCTGCAGTGACAGATAGACTGATGAACTAAAGAAGGTCAGAAAATAATAATAGAGTATGCAGGACACAAATTATTGATGGGACATTAAAAAGACTGTGAATTGAAGGATAAATTATGTTGAAAAAAAATAAGAATAAAGTCAGGGAATATTAGCTTTGAGATGGATCTAGTCCTTTATTTTTTTTCTTTTGGGTTGAGATTTGAGATCAGAGATCTAGATTGTAGTTGGCATCTGTTGTTGGGTGTGTGCCAAACTTGAAACAATCGGTGAATTATTTAACATGAACAGCATGAATTCTGTGGGTGACCACTGCAACAGTGTGTCTGTTTGTTTTTGATTGAAAGATGCATAGCCTGGAAGAGATGATTCAGATTCATAATTTCGATTAGTTCATGTCATTCTCAGCAATCCTTGATCGTTGTAAAGGAGAATGCATGGGTGGTGGAACTGTACAAAGGACAGGGTTCCCACTATTAGTCTATTATCTAGTGTCGGGTCGTCGACCTAATCAGTAAGGCCAGGTTGGACTTGCAACCATTAGGCCACTTATTTTTCATGGACCACAGGGGCCAATCCACAAGCCCACTATTTTCTCAAAAAGTAAAACGGGTAGTTGTATTCAAATGGAGCGAAAATACAGAGTGACCCATCCCACACGGGCAATATGAGGGTCATAGCATGAAAAATTGTTCTTAGTTAGCAACCTTTCATTCTTGTATTATGCCTTTTCAAATAGCTATTTGATTGACTATGTTATGTTGCAATTTGGTGAACTAAAACACTTCAGCTTTTTGAGTAGGAAATGCAGTTCATAAACTTCATTTGAAGATTGTGATTGAGGTTTTGATAGTCAAAGCCATATGATCCTTATATGTTGCATTTCAGTTCAGATCAATATAGATCATATATATACTTCTGTCATGTCTTGTTGGTGGCTCATTAAGAACTTCCATCATATATAGATAAAAATCCTACTTTGAGATGGTATATTACGATCCTAAAAAAAAAAGGACTTGCAATTTGAAGAACTAGGGAGAAGAACAAGCTCGTTGCCACCAAACTTAAAAGTGGATTCCCAACATCTTGAAGACCAATTGTTACGTAAACTTTAGGCCTTCATATCTCAAAGCCCAAGCATTTAGTTGGTGCCTATGATACACCGCCTCAAAGCTTGCTACAAGAAGAACTAGGGAGAAGAACAAAGTCGTTTCTACCAAGTTTGAATTTCGGCTCCCAATGTCTTGAAGAACAATTGTTCCGTAAATTAGTATTACAACTTCCCTAAATTGAATGGAGTTTAAAATATAGAAATAATTTTGTGAATCATTAACCATGTTATTGTTTGTGTTATTTCCTTGTATATAATTTTGGTCTCCAAAAATATGAGCAGGTGGGTATGCTTTTTGTCCTATGTGGAGAAGGCATTAGTCACTCCCCTGAAGAACATGTATTGGATGATGATGTTTGGGCATCTGGTTTGGCAATCCTAGCATTAATAAAGACTCAGCTAAGGATTGGAACATTTTTATCGACATTATTGTATATATAGGAGGAATCTCAATAATATAGTATTATGCTATTTCACAATTGTACAATATCATGGATCTTGTATGTGACACTTCTTTTGTCAAGTATAAAACTAAAACTGATTTATGATATTGCACAATTGTGAAATGGCATGATGATATTGTACAATTGTGAAATAGCAGAATGCTATCTATTTATTTTCTTTTATTCATATGTAAAAGAACCTTACCACCCACCCACCCATTTATTTTCTTTTATTCATATGTAAAAGAAAAAATTACAAACCAAGAGGGGGACATCAGAACCTTACCTCTTCAAAGAAACCTGAGCAGACAATACAAGTGAAAAAGAAAAGCACAACAGCTAAATTGTTGCTTCCATTACTAAAATAACGACAACAACATCAAATCAAATAACCTAAAAGAGAAATGCACGTTACACATTACAAAATGGATAACATATATAGGAAACAACATGCTATCTTATCAAACTTCCCTTTTATAACGAGCTACTTTCAACGCAATGGTGAGTGCTACCTTATCTTTGATGTTGTCAAAGAATTGAAAATAGGCATACCTCCATGACTTGTTCATAATCAATGTGCCACAAACACCCCAAAAGCCTATGACAAAGCCGAGCACGGTGATGGTATAGAAAACAAGTTTTTCGTTATCATCTTCATGATCTTTATTAATGTCTTCTATAGGAGAAGGAAGCATGTCATCTCCATCTTCAAGGCACTTAGTTGAAAGAGGAAACCCACAGAGTGAAGGATTGCCCTCATAAATAGACGAATCATCGAGTGTCTGAAGTTGGCTACCCGAAGGAATTCTTCCGATCAAGTTGTTATGAGACAAGTTCAAGTGAGACAAGAAGGTTAAAGAAGACAGACTTTGAGGAATGTGTCCAAAAAGATTGTTTTGGGACAGGTCAAGAGTTTCGAGCAAGTGCAAATTTCCAATCTTGGAGGGGATATTACCACTTAATTTATTCCTCGACAAGTTCAAAGTGCCCAATTGAAGGAGGCTGTTTATTTCTTCCGGAATTTCACCTTCAAAATTATTTGATGAAAGATCAATGATGGTTAGAAATTGTGCATTATGGCCGTCATATTTGAGTTCTCTTCCTTTTAAAGTCACGGTTGTTGGCTCATCGTAAAAATATCGTCCCCATCCATTTTGATCATGGACGAGAGAAGTTAAATTAATCAAACACTTGGGAATAGTCCCTGAAAAGTTGTTGTGACCAAGGTCTAGGATCTGAAGGTCAGGAAGATTGCACAAATATTGAGGAATATGTCCACTTAAAAGGTTGGATCTCAATTGTAGCACTCTCAATTTGGATAGTTTTGATCCGATCCAAAAAGGTAGGCTTCCAGTAAATTGATTGCCTCCAAGATAAAGTCTACGCAACCAAGAGCAATTTTGCAAGGGAGAAGGAATTCCTCCGCTAAAATGATTGTTGTCTATCTTTAATATTACTAAAGAAGTTGGAATACCCATTGAGATTGGAATATTACCAGACAGATTGTTGTTCGAGACATCCACAAGGTATATGTCGCTCCACAAGGTCCATTCTTGAGGAAATTTTCCGGATAACTGATTGTTACTGAGAAAAAGGCCTTCCAGAAATTGAATGCTGCAAATAGATGATGGAATAGTACCATTCAAGTAATTATAAGCAAGAGACAAATCACGTAATCTAGGGGCATTAGTGGACGAAAGCTGGAGTGGGCCATCAAATTGATTATGGCTGAAATCTATATATTCTAGTTTTGGAAATGAGTTGAATCGGAACGGAAGCTTTCCGCTTATATTATTCTCAGATAAATCTAAATAAGTGATGAGGGAAGATATATGAAACAACCATTCCTCTGGTATTGCACCCGAGATTCCAGCATTAGAAAGCTTGACATTTGAGAGCTCAGTTTGAGATTGAAGCCATACCGGGAAAGCAGGGCCTACTCTGCAATTGTCCATGGCAATTTTGCGAAGCACGAAAGGAGGAATCCATTCGTAACTAGTCACCATGAAAATGATCGGCACAGGTCGATTTGTGGATACATAAAAATACTCTAATCTTGTCAGATTTTTGAAATGAGCTTCTGTTAAACTGCCTTCCCATGAGTTTCCATCTAAATTTAGATCAACGAGCTGAGAGAGTTGCCCCAAACTTTCAGGAATGGAACCGTTGAAAAGATTATAACTGAGATCGAGAGTTTTCAGGGCTGATAAGTTCCCGATAGTAAATTCTGGAATGGTACCCCAAAAAGAGTTGAAGCTGAGATCAAGATGTTGCAAACTTTTTAGCATTCCTAAAGAATTGGGCAATGTACTAACTAGCCCACATCCACTCAAATCTAGTAACTCTAATCTTGAACAATTTGAGATACCACTCAAAAACTCTTGAATCCCCCCATCAAATGTGTTGCCTCCAAGACTAAAAGACTTTAGCTTGCACAAATTTCCCATGAATTTGGGAAGTTGATGACCTTTGAGATTTGTACTCGATAAGTCAAGGTATTGTAGAGATTTGAGTCTAGCAATATCATCAGAGAAGGAGCCACCGAAAGAATTCACACTTAGATCAAGTTTTTTTAGACTAGTGAGATTAAAAATCCATTTGGGGAATGACGAATTAAATTCATTCCATGACATATCAAGGACGGAAAGGGATGTCAAGTTGATCAAGTGCGACGTCGACAGTGGAAGCTGGTTTGCATTAATTCCACAATGAGACAAATGCAACTCCAAGATTGAAGGAAGCATGTTAACATCATATAGCCAACTTACTCCTGTGCTGTTAAGGTTCACACCTCCAAGATTGAGATATTTTAGGGAAGAGAGATGAGAAACCCAATTCAAGTTTTTGGAAGAAACATTACTGGTCACGAAATAATGTTCAGATTTGAACGATAGGTCCAAATAGTTCAAGTTTGAGAGGTTACCAAGAGAAAAGGGAATCTCTCCCACATATGAAGAACCATACGATAAAGTAGTTGAGAGATTGAGATACCTCAAATTTGTAAGCTGCCCAATGAAGTTGGGAATGTGAATCCCTTTGAAGTAATTGTAGCTGAGGTCCAAGTAACTCAAATGTTTCAAGCCAAGCAAAGAAGGATTTAACTTACCCCCCAAACAAGACTGCTCATACTTAGTTGAGTTCCAGTACTCCTCATCTAAAAAGGTGTATGGATATGGGTTCCGGAGGTCAAGCTTTGCAACATGACCAGTGCGGTTGGAGCATGAAATCCCTCTCCATCGACAGCAATCGTGGCCGACCCAAGAAGAAAGCCTGCCAGAAGGATCAGTGAGATCTTGTTTAAAGCTGAGAAGAGCTCGTCTCTCTTCCTCCATGCATGCAGATTTCACGCTAGTACTAGTATTTAGGCACGAAGACGCCAAAAATAACAGGAGCAGCAGCAAGTGAAGAATGAAGCGAGAGATAGGGTTAAAGTAAGCATAGATACCCATGATTTTGAGTCTATAATTTGTTTGTTTGTTGCAGATGCCGGGGATGCCGAGCCCAAGTGAATTTATAGCAAGGAGGAGGAGGCTTATAAGCTAGCTAGAACCGGGTGGTGAGATTAGCTAAAATCTATATGGATGGAATCTAGCCTGGTCAATGGTGGTGGCTGGTGAGGTGTCCAGAATCTATATGACATTGGAATTTTGATAGAAATTAGTCAATTACATACATTGGAAGGTCTCTACCGTTTTCTATTTTTTTTTTAACAATGAATTTTCATTCAACACAGCAAACGTAAGACAGAGAACAACAAAGAGATTTGTGGTTGCTAGTCAATAAACTTTGGGTCTTGGCTCAAATTCTATACACGCCCCATCCGGCCATCCCATCTTATGAAAACGTTACACACTTCATCTAGAGTTTTAGACACATCAATAGTATATCTGTTAAGAAACAGAACACCAGCAATACCAAACAGTCCTTGATATCCCTCTCCATAATGTCTTCACATGTATTGTGCCACAATCACCCCAAAAAGCCCAGAGAACCCATTCCGCCATTAATGCCACCTCCGTTTTGGTTCTGGTTTGCCATTTCGTGCTTCTGGTCTCTTCTGTTATTGGTTTTCTGGTAATTAATGGCTCTGACATGTTCCTCTTTTAAATGTTTGATCAATTTTTGGTCTGAATAAATAAAGGTTCAATCTTTACATGGCATTGATTTGTTATTGATGATGATGATATGAGTAGGTGTTGGATAAGAAGATGAGGGAAACAGAGGAAGCGAATGGTAATTTTGAGGGATGGAGCTGTGGCATGACTTCATCAGCTTGGGAAGGTTCCATTTGTACTTTTGTATATAAATATGTAAGCTGTTGTCTATATGAAACTATATTCAATCAAAAAGATTGTTACAGATTCTTCATCTGTATCAGCAATCCTTAGTAGCTCAAACTGTCATTGAAACCAAACGTATTAGATATGTCCAATATACAAAAATTTCCTAGCTTTCACAGAATCCAGTATCTGATTTCTGCATAATATCAAGAATTGGATTTCAAATTGGTGACCATTACATAAAAAGATTGTACTGTTTCGAAATCAGTCAAAGGATTAATTTCAAGAGAGTCCTTCTGGTCTAACTTGAATTCAAGTTAATACTGAAATTAACCATTACATTAATACATTATATGTCATTGGATGGAGGATGCTGGTTTGCGAACGTGAACTTCTACCATAATTTCTTTGCATCCAGACAGTGTTTGAGAAATTCTTGGCTCATGGTTTGTCTTGAACTAAAGCGGCCTGTTGAGGTTAGTGAACAATTGTGGTTTTGTTGGAAACATATCAATGGCTTATTGAAAAGTGTCATGACTAGTTCACAAGAAACACATCCCTAGAAATTTCTTCCGAAACTGTACCTGGATATTTCTTTGTGGACTTGTGGTGGTTATGCTGGAATTCTAATTGTTAATTTTATGTTGCTTCTGCTTTTCAACATTGTAGGTAATGACATTTAGTGATGAAGAGGGAGCAAGGTTTCAGTCTACATTCATAGACAGAGCTGCTGTAGCTGGAATTTTGCCAGTTTCAGCACTGCAAATAGCTGATAAAAGGTAAGTTTTGTTTTTTCCTTGAATAAATCCCAGCCTATATCTGTTTGTAACACTATTCCTTGTCAGTGATGTGACGATTCAACATGAGTTACAGAGGACCACTTGTTTAGGTATGATGGCCAAATTTAGCCAAAGACAAGGAATTTATGATACTATTATTTAAGTTATGGTGAAGATGTACATGTCTGGCAGGGTATGGAAAATAAAACTACAAGTGGTGAAGATGTAAGCCTTTGGTTATATATGGTTATTGAGATCCATGAAGATCCTAAATTCGAATCCTATATATGGTTATTGTTAGGTAGGTTTGATATAGGATGACCTGTTCTAATTCATTAATTAGATGCTATTAATCAAATTGTTTAATTCAGACTGTGTATGAGTTGATGACCAAGTCAATAATGTAAGTGTTGTAAGTGATTTTCTTGTCCAAATTGCTGTTATAGCAAATGGGATTATCTTAATTTGGTTGAAGGATTCGATGTAGGATTCGAATTTAGGATCTTCATGGACATAGCAGCATAATTAGCAGATCTTATGAGATTTGGCATTGTGGTTTTTTAAAAGAACAAGTACTATTTGATGCTTGATATCAAGCAAGTTACCCAGTAGGTGAGCATAAAATCAAATTGTTGGAAGAAGATCTTGGGAGAAACTGATTGAGGTGAAACATTCCGAAAGCAAAGATTGCTAGCTTGTTGGATCTTCAATTAAAGAAAATAACTTGGTTTTATTTTATGCATGGAATAATGGGAGGAGGAGAAAGAGGTGAAATTATTGTGAGTTTGTCACAGCATGTGAGCTATTTGGTGAGTTGCAAATCAACCTAAAAAGGAAAATGCTATCTATTGGGTGTCAATATATGCTCTAGCTAGTTTACTATTGGAATCTCCTAGGGTAGTTAGAGCTGCATCATTGCAGGCATAAACTTTCAAATTTCACTTTAATCATGACATAATTGATCAAATCCCTTTCCTACTATTATTGAATATAATTAGAAAAAAAAAAGATCTTTTTAATCAAGAGGAACAAGAAGTTTAATTAAATTAAATAGCTCAATTATTGAAGAAAACTTCACACTCCTTTCTTTTGCTGCAAAAATTAAACCTTCAAACTCTTCACTCTAACCATGTCATTTTTGGAAAGTGCATGCATTTCATAAGCTATTCCTTTCATTTTAGAGGTCATATTCTTTGAGTTTCCTATTTAAACACCATGTGTTCCATTTCTATAGCAACCTGTTTAATTATTTTTCTTGCATGGTTATTAATTTGCTGTCACTTACTAGTACATTTTTAAGTACTCGCAAAGAGATATACATGTGTTATTCACTCTTCTTCAAAAAAAAAAAAATGTTCGACGAATTGCCTTAAAAAAGCTAAACAAAATGTTCTAGCGAGCATGCTTGTACATCTCTCCCTTATGAAGAAAAATTCCTAAATCTGCTATGCCACGCCAGCCACGGGACGTTTCACTCCCGATGGAACCCTATCCGATCATGTGATACCTTCTTGTGTGAATCGTGCGAGCGTGCATGTGTACGTTAAGTGCCAATATTAGTAATGTGTTAAGCCCATCTACTTAAGCAAACAAAAGCCACGCACTGCAAAGAGCCTCATTAGTGACTAATCCTTTCTTACGTGGTAAGCACATCCTTTGCTGCAGTGACAGATAGACTGATGAACTAAAGGTCAGAAAATAATAATAGAGTATGAATGATACAAATTATTGATGGGACATTAAAAAGACCGAGAATTGAAGGACAAATTATGTTGAAAAAAGAGAGAGAATAAAGTCAGGGAATATTAGCTTTGAGATGGATCTAGTCCTTTATTTTTTTTCTTTTGGGTTGAGATTTGAGATCAGAGATCTAGATTGTAGTTGCCATCTGTTGTTGGGTGTGTGCCAAACTTGAAACAATCGGTGAATTATTTAACATGAACAGCATGAATCCTGTGGGTGACCACTGCAACAGTGTGTCTGTTTGGTTTTGATTGAAAGATGCATAGCCTGGAAGAGATGATTCAGATTCATAATTTCGATTAGTTCATGTCATTCTCAGCCATCCTTGATCGTTGTAAAGGAGAATGCATGGGTGGTGGAACTGTACAAAGGACAGGGTTCCCACTATTAGTCTATTATCTAGTGTCGGGTCGTCGACCTAATCAGTAAGGCCAGGTTGGACTTGCAACCATTAGCCCACTTTTTTTCATGGGCCACAGGGGCCAATCCACAAGCCCACTATTTTCTCAAAAAGTAAATAAACTAATAGAAACAAAAGGAAAACGGGTAGTTGTAAACGGAGCGAAAATACAGAGTGGCCCATCCCACACGGGCAATATGAGGGTCATAGCATGAAAAATTGTTCTTAGTTAGCAACCTTTCATTCTTGTATTATGCTTTTTCAAATAGCTATTTGATTGATTATGTTATGTTGCAATTTGGTGAACTAAAACACTTCATCTTTTTTAGTAGGAAATGCAGTTCATAAATTACATTTGCAAGATTGTGATTGAGGTTTTGATAGTCAAAGCCATTTGATCCTTATATGTTTCATTTCAGTTCAGATCAATATGATCGTATATATACTTCTGTCATGTCTTGTTGGTGTCTCATTAAGAACTTCCATCATATATAGATCAAAAACCTACTTTGAGATGGTATAGTTTGTTCCCAAAAAAGGACTTGCAATTTGAAGAACTAGGGAGAAGAACAAGCTCATTGCCATCAAACTTGAAAGTGGACTCTCAATGTCTTGAAGAACAATTGTTACATAAACTGGTACTACGCTTCTTTTTTTTTTTTTTTTGAGAAAAGCACAAATTCATTAATCCATCGGAAGACTTACAACGGGGTGGGGGGACATAAGGCCTAAACCCAAAAACGGTTACGAGATATCATGAGCTTAAAAAGCTCAAACTCTAACCAACCAATCGCCTTCTTCCACAGGCTACAAATAAAATATAATCTCGAGAGTTCCGATAACACTCCTCGACAACCGCCAGAAAAACAAGCACCCTCGAAGGCACCATGTCCCAATCGTACAGGCCACGTGCAAGAAATGCTCATCACAAATTGACAACAAAAGTAAACCGAAAATAAACCAATTCATCCCGAGAAAGACACCACAACCAAACCACAACCACTTCACCTAACCCTAGCTCAAAAGAGTAGGGACTTATTGAACCTAACCAAAAAATAATAACTAAAAATAAAACCCTAATGAAAAATAACAACGAGCGCCATGAATCCAATTCCTTCCCCGAGCGCCAACACCGAGCCCCAAAACCCTCGCAGACCGGAACACATAGTAGCACGACCTCCCCCACCAAATCGATCTTCACCCGTTCCACCACCCAACATCGTACCAACCACAACCATCCCATTCTATCATCAAAACTCCACCATGCCAACCTTGAGGCCTCTCGCCAAAGGCCTAGGCTAGACCCATTAGTCCACCATCCACGTACCAAAGCCCAACCTCAAATCGCGCCACCGTAAACCCAAAATTCCAGCCACCATCCATCCACCATGCTCAACACACCCTAGAATCAGACCTCGTGCAACAGATCCGCCAACCCGCCTTCCAATCGGCCAAAGATTCAAAAGGTCGTCGCGCCACCCTTGAAAGAAGAACAAAACTCGCACCAACGCGCCTAAGAAACAACCCAAACACCAGAAACACCACCACCGTCCGGCAGCACCATCCCACACCAACGAGGCCAAAGGCCCGTGTGATATAGGGCGCCGCCGGACGAGAACCAACGAGGAAGATAAACTTAGCAAACTATGTTGGGCACGTGGAGCGCGTTCCCCCTAGCTAGGATAAACATATATTGAAAGGAACGATGTATATATACTACATCTTCTCTAAATTGAGTGAAGATAAAAATAGGAACAAAATAGTAAAAAAAAAATAATGCCACAAACAAACAAATTACATGTCATTAAGAGTTTCGAGACTGTATATTACGTGCCAAAAAAAATGACACTAGAATAGGAAGACATATACAATGGACATTCTACCAGATTGATAGGTGCACGGAGAGAGTGGCGAAAGGCAAAAATTTTGGGTGTTCATATTTCCAAGCTCAAGCATTTAGTTAGGGCCTATGATACATCGCCTCCAAGCTTGCGACGAGAAGAACTAAGGAGAAGAACAAAGTTGTTTCCACCAAGTTTGAATTTCGGCTTCCAACGTCTTGAAGAACAATTGTTCCGTAAACTAGTATTACAACTTCTCTAAATTGAGTGGAGTTTAAAATATAGAAATAAAACAGCAAAAAATAATTGCACAAGTTAAAAAATTTATTGTCATTGAGAATTTCGAGACTGTATATATATTAAGTTTCCAAAAAGATACTAGAGCTTGAAGTTAGATACAATAAACGCTCTTACTAGGCAGTTTATCTCGGGCTCAAGAGAATAACGACGGGTTCATGATGAAGTACCTGTATTAATGGGTGGAGCAGGATCTAATGCAATGGCTATGTCTCATTTAACTAAGGTTTGTTATTTTTAATGTGAATCATTAACCATGTTATTGTTTGTGTTATTTCCTTGTATATAATTTTGGTCTCCAAAAATATGTGTAGGTGGGTATGCTTTTTATCCTCTATCGAGAAGGCACTAGTCACTCCCCTGAACAACATGTATTGGATGATGAGGTTTGGGCATCTGGTTTGACAATCCTGGCATTCATAAAGACTCAGCTATAGATTGGAACATTTTTATCGATATTACTCTATATATAGGAGGAATCTCAATAATCTAGTATTATTCTATTTCACAATTGTACGGTATCATAGATCTTGTATGTGACATTTCTTTTGTCAAGTACAAACCTAAAATTAAGGGATCATCTTTACTTCGTAATGTGAAATTAATCCCTGCATTCCTGATTTTAGTTTGACTATCCATATGAGTCTATTTTTAAATATTGAGTACTAGGCGAGAACAATTCATAACCACCCCTCGAAAGAAGATGGCTAGCCATCGGAAGACCCCCCCTCCCCCCAATTTTCTTTTATTCATATGTAAAAGGAAAAATTACAAACCATGAGGGGGACATCAAAACCTTACCTCTTCAAAGAAACTTGAGCAGACAATACAAGTGAAAAAGAAAAGCATAACATCTAAATCGTTGCTGTTGTTACTAAAACAACGACAACAACATCAAATCAAACAACCTAAAAGAGCTATTAAAAACACAATAGAGCAATTACCTAATACATATACTTCATAAGAGAAATGCATGTTATACATTACAAAATGAATATCATAGATAGAAAAAAGCAAGCTACCTCATCAAACTTTCCTTTAATAACGAGATATTTTCAACGCAATGGCCAGTGCTACCTTATGTTTGATGTTGTCAAAGAATTGAAAATAGGCATACCTCCATGACTTGTTTAGAATTAATGTGCCGCAAACACTCCAAAAGCCTATGACAAAGCCGAGCACGATGCTGGTATAGAAAACAAACTTTTCGTTATCATCTTCATGATCTTTATTAATGTCCTCTATAGGAGAAGGCATCAGGTCATCTCCGTCTTCAGGGCACTTACTTGAGAGAGGAAACCCACAAAGTGAAGGATTTCCCTCATAAATAGACGAATTATCGAGCGTCTGAAGTTGGCTGCCCGAAGGAATTCTTCCGATCAAGTTGTTATGAGACAAGTTCAAGTGAGACAAGAAGGTTAAAGAAGACAGACTTTGAGGAATGTGTCCAGAAAGCTTGTTCTGGGACAGGTCAAGAGTTTCGAGCAAGTGCAAGTTTCCAATCTTTGAGGGAATATTTCCACTTAATTGATTCCTCGACAAGTTCAAGTGACGCAATTGAAGAAGCTTGCTTATTTCTTCCGGAATTTCACCTTCTAAATTATTTGATGAAAGATCAATGATGGTTAGAAGTCCAGTAGTACGATCATCATATTCGAGTTCACTTCCTTTTAAAGTCACGGTTATTGGCTCATCATAAGAATACCCTACCCATGCATCTTGATCATGGACTAGAGAAGTCAAATTAATCAAACACTTGGGAATAGTCCCTGAAAAGTTGTTGTGACCAGGTCTAGGATCTGAAGGTATGGAAGATTGCACAAATGTTGAGGAATATGTCCACTGAAAAGGTTGGATCTCAATTGTAGCACTCTCAATTTGGATACTTTTGATCCAATCCAAAAAGGTAGGCTTCCAGTAAATTGGTTGCCTCCAAGATAAAGTCTACTCAACCAAGAGCAATTTTGCAAGGTAGAAGGAATTGCTCCGCTAAAATGATTGTTGTCCATCTTTAATATTGCTAATCTAGTTGGAATACCCATTGAGGTTGGAATATTACCAGACAGATTGTTGTTTGAGACATCCACAAGTGTTATGTCGCTCCACAAACTCCATTCTTGGGGAAATTTTCCAGATAACTGATTGTTATTGAGAACAAGGCCTTGCAGAAATTGAAAGCTGCAAATAGATGATGGAATAGTACCATTCAAGTAATTATAAGAAAGAGACAAAACTTGTAATATAGGAGCATTAGTGGACGAAAGCTGGAGTGGGCCATCAAATTGATTATGGCTGAAATCTATATACCATAGTTTTGGAAATGAGTTGAATCGGAACGGAAGCTTTCCGCTTATATTATTCCGAGATAAATCAAAACTAGTGATGTGGGAAGATATATGAAAGAGCCATTCCTCTGGTATTGCACCCGAGATTTCAGCATTAGAAAGCGTGACATCTGAGAGCTCAGTTTGAGATTGAAGCCATACCGGGAAGGCAGGGCCTACTCTGCAATTGTCCATCATAATTACGCGGAGCTTGAAAGGAGGAATCCATTCGTAATTAGTCACCATGAAAATGATGGGCACAGGTCGATTTGTGGATACTTAAAAATACTCTAATTTTGTCAGATTTTTGAAATGAGTTTCCGTTAAATTGTCTTCCCATGAGTTTCCATATAAACTTAGACCAACGAGCTGAGAGAGTTGCCCCAAACTTTCAGGAATGGAACCGTTGAAATGATTTGATCTGAGATTGAGTGTTTTCAGGGATGATAAGTTCCCGAAAGTAAAATCTGGAATGGTACCCCAAAAAGTGTTGAAGCTGGGATCAAGATGTTGCAGACTTTTTAGCATTCCTAAAGAATTGGGCAATGTACTAACTAGCTCACATTCACTCAAATCTAGTAACTCTAATCTTGAACAATTTGAGAAACCACTAAAAAACTCTTGAATCCCCCCATCAAATGTGTTGCCTCCAAGACTTAAAGACTTTAGCTTGCACAAATTTCCCATGAATTTGGGAAGTTGATGACCTTCGAGATCTGTACTACTCGATAAGTCAAGGTATTCTAGAGATTTGAGTCTTGCAATTTCATCAGGAAAGGAGCCACTGAAAGAATTCACACTTAGATCAAGTTTTTTGAGACTAGTGAGATTAAAAATCCATTTGGGGAATGAAGAATTAAAATCATTCCATGACATATCAAGGACTGAAAGGGATGTCAAGTTGATCAAGTGCGGTGACAGTGGAAGCTGGTTTGTATTAATTCCACAATTAGACAAATGCAACTCGAAGAGTGAAGGAAGCATGTTGACATCATGTAGCCAACTTACTCCTGTGCTGTTAAGGTTCACACCTCCAAGATTGAGATATTTTAGGGAAGAGAGATGAGAAAGCCAATTCAAGTTTTTGGAAGAAACATAATTACTGGTCATGATATAATCAGAATTCATGAGCGATAGGTCCAAATAGTTCAAGTTTGAGAGGTTACCAAGAGAAGAGGGAATCTCTCCCACATATGAAGAACCATGCGATAAAGTTGAGAGATTGAGATACCTCAAATTTGTAAGCTGCCCAATGAAGTTGGGAATGTGAATCCCTTTGAAGTAATTGTAGCTGAGGTCCAAGTAACTCAAATGTTTCAAGCCAAGCAAAGAAGGATTTAACTTACCCCCCAAACAAGACTGCTCATACTCCGTTGAGTTCCACTCCTCATCTAAAAGGGAGTATGGATATATATATGGGTTTCGGTATGGATATGGGTTCCGGAGGTCAAGCTTTGCAACATGACCAGTGCGGTTGGAGCATGAAATCCCTCTCCATCGACAACATTCGTGGCCGACCCAAGAAGAAAGCCTGCCAGAAGGATCAGTGAGATCTTGTTTAAAGCTGAGAAGAGCTCGTCTCTCTTCCTCCATGCATGCAGATTTCACACTAGTACTAGTATTTAGGCACGAAGAGGCCAAAAATAACAGGAGCAGCAAGTGAAGAATGAGGCGAGGGGTAGGGTTAAAGTAAGCATAGATACCCATAATTTTGAGGCTTTAATTTGTTTGTTTGTTGCAGATGCAGGGGTTGCTGATCGAGCACAAGTGAATTTATAGCAAGGAGGAGGAGGCTTATAAGCTAGCTAGAATCGCGTGGTGAGATTAGCAAAAATCTATATTCCAGAATGTGCAGACTATTCCAAGTCGCCATTGGTTCATTTTCAACCCATTTTACAAGTTAAAGAACCTTTAAGTGATCCATAATCGTTCGTTTTAGATAAGAAATCGAGTCAGTCAAGACTTTGAAGAGTCTCCTCCACCCCCTAGGTATAACTTGAGTCATGCATGACATAACCCTCCATGGCTGCTTCTACATTAATTAATCTTCTCATTGTAACTACAATTAAGCTAGTAATTTTCGCACAAACACTAATTGGGCTCCTAATTCTGTTTCCTATTATATAAAATTCTTTTAATATACTTTGGGTAAAAAATATATTGGTGGTCTTATTTAGATAAAAAATATATGGTGACTTTTTGAAGCATAAGGCTACCCAAAATGGCATTTTGGGTAATTTGTTATACTTTTTAGTCTCCACGTCAGTCCTCTGGACGACCCGCGCATCGTTAATCCCAATTTACAGGCGGAGAGCACAAACTCTACTACTACTGAACTACACACATTACAACTCAACGACGTCTACCTTCGTCAATGGCGGACCCGAACCTCTCATTCCTCTCTCTCCTCCTTCTTCTCCTCCCTCTCGCTCTCCTTCTCCTCCTCCTCTACCTCATAGTCCGTCCCCGCCCCGCCAAGATCCCAATCAAGAACCGCCACGTCTTCATCACCGGCGGCTCCAGCGGAATTGGGCTGGCCCTGGCCCACCAAGCCGCCTCCGAGGGCGCCAGAGTCTCCACCCTCGCGCGCTCCATCGACAAGCTCGAGGAAGCCAAGAACCACATCCAGCTCTCCACCGGCGTCGACGTCGCGGTCTTCGCCGCTGACGTCCGCGACTACGACGCCGTTTCGAAGGCGGTGGAGGAGGCTGGCCCGATCGACGTGTTGGTCGTGAACCAGGGAGTGTTTGTTTCCGGGGAGCTGGAGAAGCTGGGATTGGATGAGGTGAGGTTCATGGTGGACGTCAATTTGATCGGTAGCTTCAACATTATCAAAGCCGCTCTGCCGGGAATGAAGGACAGGAAGGACCGCGGACCCTGTTCGATTGCTCTGACGTCGTCCCAGGCCGGTCAGGTTGGGATTTATGGCTACACGGCTTATTCAGTTATTCCGCCAGCAAATTTGGGCTTCGGGGTTTGGCTGAAGCTCTGCAACAAGAAGTCATTGCCGACGACATTCACGTTTCACTGATTTTCCCTCCGGATACTGACACTCCTGGATTCGTTGAAGGTAAACAAAGCATGAAACTTGTGGTAATTATTTTAAACTTAGCAACGTGGGATTTCATTCGATCAAGCTTTGCATTTTGGTTTGGGATTTTAGTATTGTAAATTTGAAATGTGGCATTTCATTCACTCAATTGCAGAATGTAAGACGAGGCCGCAGCTGACCAGCATTTTAGCTGAGTCCTCTGGTGCAATGAAAGCTGATGAAGTTGCGAAGAAAGCTTTGGATGGCATCAAATCCGCTTCTTTTTTTGTGCCTTGCAACTTTGAAGGGCTGTTGTTGTCCATTGCCACTGCTGGGCTGTCACCTCAGAGATCATTCGTAATGGCATTTGTTGAGGTGATTGCTATTGGTGTACTACGTATTGCTGCTCTGGGTTTTCAGTGGAATTGGTATACGAGTATACACAAGTGGCATGCACAAAACAAAAGTAAGTAGTCTACTCCACTGCCTAAATAATCTGCCTTTTGTGTTCTATTTGGTATAACGTCATTGACCATTATGTTTCTTATAACTTAACCTGTAATATGCCTAGTTTGATGCCTGGCTAAAGAAACTTTGAATTTGAAGATGAGCTTAATATATTAGAGAGATATTATCTTTTCCTTGCTATTTTGGCTTATTGTTTGTGAGCTAAAAAGTATATCGATCATCAATAGATGCACCACATAAAAAGAGCAAATTAATCAACATACAGGGTAGGGTTAAGAGAATGAAGAAGGTTAAAATAGAATGGGTGCATGTAGTGTTATGTAAATAGGCAATGACTTGAAAATGAAATACAGTCCATCATAGGATGCAATTGAAGACTAGGATTCATGTAGAAGGCTCTGGTGCTTCCCCTGCTAGTTGGTAGGAGATACAAGTGAAATTACCTTGCATTCAACCAACCAGTGTAAGAGTTGTAGTCTATTCTAGTCATCTGTTTGCGCCGTGTGCAGCTCCTTATTTATTTGTTGTATCCATTCCTTATTCAATTTTCAACAATGGTATCTTTTTTTTTTTTGGCCAACCACAATGGTATCTCAACAACCCTCTTTTCCTTCGATCTAAAGTAACATTCTAATATTCTGATTATTTCTGTACTCCTGTGCCGATTTCCTAGCACTTATGGTTTTCAGTGAAACTCAGACAAATTCTTGTTTTCATATGATTTCTTATTTCATGGACCTGAAGTTCTTGGTACCTTATTTGGGTGCTTGTTAGTTTCTGACTCTGACAGAAGGTGGATTTTAGCTGTTGAATTATAGCGCCAAAGACGGTTGCTTCAGGAGAACTTCAACTTTTGACTATATGATAGATGCAGGGAGTTATAGACACAGGGAAGCCGAAACGACACTTAAGATTATATCTTTGAACTGAGTATAGGGCTTTGAATTCCATTGCTTAGATCATTATGTTTAATTGTTCATTAATGGATGTAACTCATTGTGGGTGTTGATAATTGAAAAGTGCAAGTGTTAATTGGAAATAAGTTGCCTTCTTTGAATTCAATGATTTTTTCTAATTTGCTGCACAAGAATGGATGAAGGAGTCTAGAACTTGATTGCAAAAATTCAATTTCTTTGTTCACTTACGGTGTGTTTGGACGAGGGAAAAAGTGAAGGAATTTAATTAAAAATAAGGATTTTACATTTCCTTCAGTTGAATTTTAGCGTTTGGCTTCCTTATCTAGTGAAATCAGTAATTCCCATGGAAAAGAATTGTGAAATTTGGGGAGGCAAATTCTCTACTTGAATTCCTCCCAAAATATGTGTCTTTTCTGAATTCCATCCAAATAGGAAGTTTTATTTTTAATTTTTGTCATTTTAAAAATTCTACGTGGTGGAATCCAAACAATAGAATTATCAATTAATGAAATTTAAATTCATGGAATCATAATTCCTATAATTTGAGAATATCTGTGAAAATTGAAAATACTTCATCCAAACACACCGTTAAGGATTATAGCGCAATGAGCTCTCTATAAATCAGACGTGACTCTCAGGCCGGCTGAACCGGACGGACCGTTACGTCATATCTATTAGACCGTAATTACCAACTACAATGCTCTGGTCCACTACCATATATTAAAGTTTAAAACCATCACCACCGACGTCTGGACCAAATTACAGAGGGAAGGCAAAGCGAAAGCGAAACGAATCAATCGAGTGAGTTGAGTCAGCTCAGTACTCGGCCACGAAGCAATGGCATCTACACTGCTAAAGCGAGCAAGCTACTCCGCGATGAAATCGGCGGTCGGAGGTCTTCCAATCGGAGCGTCATCACGAGCCTACGCGGCGGTTGGAGTCGGGACGGACCTAGTCTCGGCCGCACCCGATGTTTCCCTCCAGAGAGCGAGGAGCTGGGACGAAGGGGTCTCCTCCAAGTTCGCCACCACTCCTCTCAAAGACATTTTCAAGGTTTGCTTTTGCTTTTGTTTTCTATTAACTTTCCTGTAGTGGTAATTTTGGAGACTCAATTTTGGTGAATTGTGCATTTCAGGCCAAGAAAGTCGTCATATTTGGCCTCCCTGTAAGTTTCACTCTCTCCCTCTCTCTCTATTATGGGTTAAGTGTCATGTAAAGGTTTGTTTTGGTTTTCATGAGGTTTAGTGAGACATTGAGAGATTGAATTAACATGAACGAGAAGCATTGAATGTTTCAAGTTTGCAAAGAGGTATTTATATAAATGGGTATTGGTTTTTTTTTTGGATATGTCAGGGAGCGTATACAGGGGTTTGTTCTCAGCAGCATGTGCCTAGTTACAAGAACAATATTGATAAGTTTAAGGCTAAAGGGATTGATTCTGTGATTTGTGTAGCTGTTAATGATCCGTTTGTTTTGAATGCATGGGCAGATAAACTTGAAGCCAAAGATTCTGTAAGTGATTATTTGACTGCTGTTCCATCTCTTCTAATTTCCAGATATGTTATCAATTTGCAATCTCATGCTTCTTTGGTACTAAATTTCAATTACCTTATATCTCTTTATTCCCTGTTTATTTGAATTGGGAAAGTAGTTAAGTGGATGTCTGTCTTACATATACTGTAGATGTGTGGCCACTCATGGATCTATGGATCATCAATTCCAAAATCATATTTTGCATTGTAGTGAATTATATCACGAGTCAGTGTTGAGGTTAACTGAGTTCTAGAGCGATTAGTTTTCTTTATGCATTTTTTTTTCATTCAAATTTTTTGTATATGTATCAAGTAATTTAAGGAAATAAGGTAACTTGTCCATGGTGTAGCAATGGTGCGATTCAATGTTTCCTTCCATGCAAAGTTCCAAAATTGTATTTTGCATTGTATTGAATTATAGCACGAGTCAATCTTGAGGTTAACTGAGTTCTAAAGCAATTAGCTTTTCTTTGTTCACATTTTCTGTATCAGTGTCAAGTAATTTGAGGAAGTATGGTAACTTGTCCATAATGCACAACGACTCCAATGTGTAGCAATGCTGTGATTCAGTTTTTCCTCTGATGCAATAGTAATTTTATTGTTTCCGTTTGAACTAGAGCAGCATCATTTGACTTATTTGAACACTTGCCTTGATAGATTGAGTTCTATGGGGACTTTGATGGGAGCTTCCACAAAAGCTTGGAGTTGGATAAAGATCTTTCTGTTGCTTTGCTTGGACCTCGCTCTCAGAGGTATAATCACTAGTCCGATTTGTTTGTTGTTAGAAATTGGCTGCTTTTGAGAAACAAAAGATGGTCTCGGACTCATTCTATCCATATTTTTATAGACACAGTCCTGCTTTTCCCTACTATTGATGGGATAGAACCACCATTCGTCAGTTTTATTGCCAGTCTATTTGTGTTTTACTATATCCATTAAAGTGTCAGTCTTGAAGACGTTGTTGCTCACTTTATGCAGATGGTCGGCATATGTGGTTGACGGGAAGGTTAAAGTTATAAATGTTGAGGAAGCCCCATCGGACTTCAAGGTCTCTGGTGGCGATGTCATTTTGGGACAGATCTAGAGATGCCTTAGTTTTTGTGGCAGGTTATTTCTGAGACATGCTCTTTAGTAACTTCAAGGTTTTGTATGCTAAAGATTACTCCTGGACCTCTGCGGTTTCTACTACTTCAAAATAAGACGTTCCCAATAAACTTACAAAGTTTTTAGCAACCTCTCAAGGTTAAATTTATTGGAAGCCATAGCTTCATGTTAGTATGGTACTAGGAAACCATCTACCACAGGGAAAGGAACAAGTCTATCTATATAGGACTCGCGTCGCAAAAGATGATAGCAATATTTTACTGGAAACAGAAAAAAAAATGAAAAAAAATAAGATGACTGCATAACTTAAAACGCTGATCATGGTTTGGAAGAAATCAAAACGTAAAGTCCGAGTTGGAGATAGGATCAATCAATTTCCAGATGATGTTCTTGTTCATATACTATCATTCCTTCCCACAATCTATTCTGTGCGAACCACAGTTTTGTCCAAAAGATGGAACAACTTATGGACCTCCGTTCCCGTTCTAGACTTCGACCTACCACATTTCAGAGGTTGGAAATCCTTTGATAATTTTGCCACATTTGTGGACCATACACTTTTGTTACACAACTCATCCACGGTCCGAAAGTTTCGTTTTCATTGTCCCTCCCAAGCTTACCTTCAAGAGAGAGATCTTTCTCGCATTCATGATTGGATATGCACCGTCATGAGGCATGGGATTCGTGAACTTGATCTTTGTTTTAACTCTGGCTATGTGTCTCCTCTCAATGGCACGAAGTTCGAGTTGGAACTGCCTCGAAGTGTTTTCTTGTCCAAAACACTGGAGGTTTTGAAGGTGAAATCAGATTGTATCACCTATCCTCGTACTAAACTAGGTTCTTTTCCAAGTCTCAAGTTCGCTGATGTTACATCATCACATGCAAATAATTCCTCAATTGGAAACCTTTTTGGTAACTGCCCTGCACTACGAGATTTGAGAATTGATGGAAACCTTGGGGGAAAAGATGTCAAAATCAACATCTGTGGACCTGAATTGAGAACGTTAAGGACTTGTTTCTATGTTGATGATAGAATAGGGATGGGGAGCTATATTTTTGTCTACGCCCCAAAGCTTGAAAACCTTTTTGTCTAGGGTAATGGCAGTGGTTTGACAAACCATCTCTTGCACAATGGAAAATCCCTAGTCAGAGCCAAAGTTAATGTCGATTATTATCAAACAGATTTAAGTCAAGATTATGTGCAACGTGCAACTGCATTACTTGCAGGAGTTTCTGGAGTTAACTATTTGTCTATATCAGGTCCTAATCTCTTCCAATGTTCAATACCTGCTTTTAATAATTTGAAGCAACTGAAGCTACTACTTGTTAGTTGCTCTTATTGGGAGTATGTAATGGAGTTGCTCAAGCAATCACCTAAGCTGGAAGATGTTGTCCTAGATATTAACATCCGCACATGGTATGATGAAGAATATGTGGAAGGATACGAGCCCTTCAAGCCACCTGAGATTGTGCCTATTTGTGTGCTGTCACACCTTAAGACTATCTCCATCAATAACTTTATGGGACATGATGATGAGTTGGATGTGGTGAAGTATTTGTTGAAGTACGGTGAAGTTCTTAAGAAGATAACTATTTCCACCAGCGGTTGTCTTCTTTTTAAGACTCGTCGTCTGACAAAAAGAAAGTTTCAGCAGGAAATTTTGAAGTATCAAAAGTGTTCAAAGACTTGTGACATTGAAGTTAAGTTTCAAACTGAAGGGATATGTTCAACAACTTGTAGCGACTGTGGAAACAAGATTGTATATGAAGATATTCCAAGTGTATTTGAAAATGTTGCTAGTGATGATGATGATAGTTTGGATGATGATTTGCTACTTAATGATGAGGAAGATGTGGAAGAATGAAGTACTTTTTGATTTTTATGTTTATTCATTATTGTAGTTGTTTGAGTTTGATTGTTTAAATTTAAAATTCCTTTAAGACATAAACGGTTTGATGAATTAGCTTAACTATTATTACAAAATAAATAAGATTATAAAAGAAAATTACATTAAACTTCTTAATTTTTTTTTCATGTTGTGACTAATGACATGGCATTAAATTTCTCCAACAAAATTATAAAATAAAATTAGATTAAACTTATTTTTTGTTAAAAATAAAATTAAATACATAAAAAGTTGACCAATAAAATCTTAGATTAACAGGAAAAAAATATTACATCAGGAGAACACGATCAAAGAGAAAAAAGGAAGAATAAAAGAACAAGAATTTTTTTTTTTTACGAAGAAGCTCAAACGCAAATATTCAAAATTAAGATGAATGCTCAGAAGCAACCCAAGACTCTGAACAATTTGTCTCAATACACAATTCCAAAACCAAAAGGGAGAAACCCTACAAATTCTGAAACATAAAATCATTGTTTTAATTATGAAAGGAGCCGTAGATAGGTGATCGACTAACAGGCTAATTAATGTCTACCCTATGAGGCTGTTGGTTATTAACTCATCATAGAATCAGTTACTTGTATTATGAAACAAACTTACATCAACCCAGAGGCTAAAACTACAACCAATTAATTCCAGCTCATGATTAAGCGCTCCCAAAACGGGGAGCGTGATGTCTTATTCTTCTGTTCTTTTTTTTTTCATTTTGATCGTGTTTTCCAGTTAGTTGTTTTAATTTTATAGTTCAACTTTTTATTTATTTTATTTTATTTTTAACAAAAAATAAGTTTAATCTAATTTTATTTTATAATTTTGTTGGAGAAATTTAATGTCATGTCATTAGTCACAATTAGTCATGGTCATCCAGTGTTTTTAAATCTAAAAGTTCACGTGAAGAGTAGAAGAATGTGTCAAATAATGAGTTTATTGATCCGGACCCATATGATAATTCTAGAGCTTAATTACAAGAAATATCTAGATCATGTTCTTTGACTAGTCTTTTTTTTCAGCTAAAGATTAGGAGAGGAAAAAAAGCGTCCATATCACTCCATTTTATAAAATAAAATAAAAATAAAAAAAGGACCAAAACCAAAATCTCCCAAAGAACTAACAAAGAGAACAAATTACCGAAAACGGAATTGAGGAAGACTTCTTTGACTAATCTAGGTTCATGTAGGGTAGATTAATTAGCATCTCTGATGTGCATTGACGTTCAACAGTAGATTCATCATAATTTCTTTAGCCCTTTTAAATGACCATTTTTTGACTTTTTGTTATAAAAAAAAAAGCTTTTACTTTTTATAGGCTTTTGTAGAGTTTAATGTTATTGGGTTTTTAGCCCTTTTTAAATATAACTAGGATGATCCAGAACAAGACTATGGGCCTGTTTGAGATTGCTTTCCGGAGACCCAAAAGCGCTTTTGAAATAATTAAAAAAAATAATTATAAATATAAAAAAATTTGAAAAAAAAATAAAATATGTTTTGGGTGAGTTTTAGAAGCACTTAAAATTAGTTTTGAGAAGCGTCTGTCAAATGCTTCTTTGTATAAAAGCGTTTTTCAAATTTGATAAAAAAACGCTTTTAGGCTTTTCAGAAGCAGTTCCAAACAAGCCCTAAAATAAATATTATAGCGTAAAAAATGCAGACGAAACTTTCTAATGGTTGATGATGACTTATTGACTTGTGTAGCAAAAGTGCACGTTCAACAAACGTAGTAAAGGATTCTAAATTACCTTGTCTGAAATCTTGTTGGTCGAAGTCTAGGTTCGGAACGGATGTCCATAAGTTGTTCCATCTTTTAGACAAAACCATGTTTCGCACAGAATAAAGCGTCGGAAGGAATGATAGTATATGAACAAGAACATCATCCGGTAATCGACGTACTGATCCTATCTTCAACTCCGACTTGACTTGTTGATTTCGAAGCCATCAGTTCCTTCCTAATCTAATTATGATAGATCAGCGTTTAGCTGTGAATACTCTTTCGTGTGTTTAGGTTTTGCGATTTCTTTTCCTATGCGGCTATGCGAGTCTTATATAATAACAAAATAATTGCTCGCATTCGTAATTGGATATGCACTGCCATGAGTAGTCATGAGGTTGGTGAAGTTGATATTTTGTTGGCCGCTTATAATGGTAAAAATTTAGAGTTGAAACTCCCTCGAAGACTTTTCTTGTGCAAAACACTGGAGGTTTTGAGGGTGGAATCAAATTGTATTACCTATCCTTCTACTAAACCCGGTTATTTTCCAAGTCTCAAGTTCGCCGATGTTACAGCAGACTATGGAGTTCATTCTTCAATGAGACAACTTTTTTGTTACTGCCCTCTACTTGAAGAGTTGTTTATTGAAGCAAATACTGGCATTCACGAAGAGGATTTCGAACTCAACGTCTCTGCACCTGAATTGAAAACGTTAAGAACTAGATTTTGTGCTAGAGGGGGGACAGGGAGCATTTGTATCGATGCCCCAAAGCTTGAAAACCTTCTTGTCACAGATACGACTGATGGCTGGACAAACTATTACTTGAAGAATGCAAAATCTCTGGTTGAAGCCAAAATTGATCGCTATTATAATTATTATCAAACATATCCACCATCTTATTTTCATCATGCACCTGCCTTACTTGCAGGAGTTTCTGGGGTTAAGTATTTGTCTGTCTCAGGTTCTAATCTTTTGGAATGTTTACTGCCTACTTTCAATAATTTGAAGCACTTGAAACGTCACTACTTCTTGTTCGTTGCTCTTATTGGGGATATGTGATGGAGTTGCTCAAGCAATCACCTAAGTTGGAAGATCTTGTCTTAGATATTAATGTGCGCTCACGGTATTATGAAAAATATGGATTTGATCCCTTCACGCCACCTGAGATTGTGCCTGTTTGTGTGGTGTCACACCTTAAGACAATCTCCCACTACTAGAAAATGGTCCTAAGGGGACAGATATCTGTCCCATTTTTTTTGCAATAGGAACAGATATATGTCCCTATTGTAAGTGTTCCTAAAGCAAAAATGGGACAGATAAGTGTTCCTAAAAACTAGCAATAGAGACAGATATGATGAATAGTATAAGCAATAGGAACACTTGCAGTAGGGACAAATGTCTGTCCCCTTAGGTCATTTTTCTAGTAGTGTCCATTACTAACTTTATGGGGCATGATGATGAGCTGGATTTGGTGAAGTATTTGTTCAAATACGGTGAAGGTCTAAAGAAAATAACTATTTCCACCAGCGGCCTTCTTCTTTCTAAGACTCGTCGTTTGACAAAACATGCAGAAGTTGCAGAGGAAACTCTTGAAGTATCAAAAGAGTTCAAAGTCTTGTGAGGTTAAAGTTAAGTTTCAAACTGAAGGGGTAGTTTCAGCGACTTGTAGCGATTGTGGAAGCAGCTACTTGTATGTACTACATAGTACATAGAAGATGGATTTTTCTTCTTTCTTTTTTTTTTTTCTGAAAAGAATCATTTTGTCTATTGTATCGAGTTTCTGCGTTTCCAGCTCCAATTGAACTCTAACCATATGAGAAAATTTGCATGTTTTTCTCTATACTGTTGCATATGTATTTTGGAAAATTCTAATATACATCACTGCATAGCATGCAGCTTTTTTTTCAAAATGCAATTGCATTTTTGAAATGCAATTGCCGTTTAAAAATGCAAAACTATACATTTCAAAAATGCAATTACCATTCCAAAAAATGCAATTGTCATTCTAAAAATGCAATTGCTTATTTCAAAATGCAATTGCATTTCAAAATTATCGGTTTTACCTTTTTGAACAGCAATTACATTTCAAAAATGCAATTGCATTTCAAAAAAAAGAGCCGCATACTATGCAGCTCGTATATTAGACTTACCCATGTATTTTTATCTTGGCATTGAAAAAATTGCATGTTTTTTTTTTGTTACAAAAAATTTGCATGTTTTTAATTCGTCTAAAAAAGCTGAAATATATATATATATATATATTTATATATTCATATAATGTGGTCACATTACATATATCATCCAATATGCATCATCCCAACAATTTCCAAGAAGTTGCAGAGCTCGATCTGTATCATCCTTTGCTCGCATAGTTATTGCTGGAATTGTAGGAAGAAGAAGTATCGCCGGGTGCACTGCAAGACTTTGGGGAAGTGAACATAATTGCTTCATGCCATTAGAAGAGAACATCGGTTGCCATTGCCATCTGTATGTTGAAGCAGCTGTTCAGACGGGCCCGGAGGTTGATAATGACGCTGAGAGGGAGAGAAAGAAGGCTGAGAGAGATCTAGAGAAAGAGTTGAAGAGATGCAATCGTTGTTATGAAGGGTGGGCAAACAATATTGCTTTTGCTTTTTATTAATTTGGCTTTTGTAGAGTTTAATGTTATTGGGTTTTTAGCCCTAGCTTAATATAACTAGGAAACCTTCCCCACAAGGCAAAAGCTAACAAGACTACATATATAAGACTCGCATAGGAAAATAAATCGCAAAACCTAAACACACGAAAGAGTATTCACAGCAACTCACAACGCTGATCGATCATAATTAGGGAGGAACTGATGGATTCGATATCAACAAGTCAAGTCCGAGTTGAAGATAGGATCAGTCAATCGCCGGATGATGTTCTTGTTCATATACTATCATTCCTTCCGACGCTCTATTCTGTGCGAACCATGGTTTTGTCTAAAAGATGGAACAACTTATGGACATCCGTTCCGAACCTAGACTTCGACCAACAAGATATCAGGCAAGGTAATTTTGATTCCTTTGCTACGTTTGTTGAAGGTGCACTTTTGTTACACAACTCATCATCAACCATTAGAAAGTTTCGTCTGCATTTTTTACGCAATATTTTTCTTGAAGACAAAAGAATTGCTCGCATTCGCAATTGGATATGCACTGTCATGAGTAGTCATGAGGTTGGTGAAGTTGATATTTCGTTGGTCCCTTATCTCGGTAAAAATTTAGAGTTGAAACTCCCTCGAAGACTTTTCATGTGCAAAACACTGGAGGTTTTGAGGGTGGAATCAAATTGTATTACCTATCCTTCTACTAAACCAGGTTATTTTCCAAGCCTCAAGTTGGCCGATGTTAAAGCAGAAGATGGAGATCATTCCTCAATGGGACAAATTTTTTGTAACTGCCCTGTACTCGAAGAGTTGCGTATTTATGCAAATATGTACCGAAGTGATGTCGAAGTCCACATCTCTGCACCTGAATTGAGAACTTTAAGAACTAGTTTTTTTGTTGATAATTATAGAATGGTGAGAGGGATTTCTATCAATGCCCCAAAGCTTGAAAACCTTGTTGTCTACGGTTCTACTGTGACAAAATATATCTTCAAGAATGCAGAATCCCTAGTCAAAGCCAACATATATCTCGAATATTTTGATACAGACTCAAGTCGAGATTGTTTGCACCGTACAACTGCGTTACTTGCAGGAGTTTCCGGTGTTGAGTATTTATGTATCTCAGGTCCAAATTATGTGGCATCTTCACTGCCTACTTTTAGTAATTTGAAGCAATTGAAGCTCCCTTTTAGGTTCCTCTTACTGGAAATATGTAATGGAGTTGCTCACGCGATCACCTAAGCTCAAAGATCTTGTCTTAGATATTGATGTCCGCTCATGGCATGATGAACAATATGTGCAAGGATACGAGGCCTTCACGCCACCGGAGATTGTGCCTATTTGTGTGCTGTCACACCTGAAGACTATCTCCATTACTAACATCACCGGACATGATGATCAGTTGGATGTGGTAAAGTACTTGTTGAAGTACGGTCAAGTTCTGAAGAATGTATGTATATTCACCACTGGTCATCTTCTATTTAAGACTCGTCATATCACAGAAAAGAAGTTCCAGAAGAAAGTTTTGAAGTATCAAAAGAGTTCAAAGACTTGCGAGGTTGAAGTTAAGTTTGAAAATAAAGGGGTGGGTTCATGGACTTGTTATGACTGTGGACGCAGCACCCTCTATGTAGATAGAGGATGAACTCTTTTTTTTCCCAGAAAAAAAAAATCATCTTTGGGAGTTAATTTGAAGCTTGTTTTATCAATTTATAAAAACTGATAAATTGATAATGTTATCAATCGTCTTTGGGAGGCTTGGCTTTTCTTTTCTTTTCTTATTGTTTGATCAAGTTGTAGTTTTGCATTAGACCAATAAAAACAACGAACCAAAATAGGACGTTGTATATATAAATTAAAAGAAGTTTAGCCAGTCGAAGCAACTGGTATATACTGTATATGAAGCTCCCTTCCCCAGAATCCATTTCAATATATACTACGCAACAAAGCTAAAAAAAGTACCGGAAAGGGCACATAAGTCATCCAGATGGAAGAACGTACTAAGGATCTTTTATAGGCAATGCAGGACGCAAAACCAACCAGCAGCTTGGCTTTAACCATAACGTCACTTGCTGATATGCCTTATGCTTGAGAAGTAAAACACAAACTATTATTCGAAGATGATCGAGCTAAATCCAAGCCCCGTAGGATGATTGCCCTTTCTGCAAGCAAAAAAAAAAAAGGGGTGCAAGTTGGTGTTGGGACTGTTGGCACATAAAATAGTTTCCCATATTCAATATTATTAAGCAATAATTAATCATTACGAAAACGTTCCCAAAGTGTAAATATTTTGGACCTGAGCAGAAGAAACTTCAAGTTGGCTTGATGATGTGAGAGGGTGCTTCTGAACTTTCATCAGCAATTCTCCCACTACTTTTATTACAAGACTGAACAACAACATTCTCTAGCACACCTTTTCCCTTGACGGAGAAGTTTGAAGTACCCCCACTGCGAACTGGAACTGGAGTAGGGGCACCAGGCTTCTTTGAGGCCAGGTCTAGACGCTCAAACATTCGTGCAACACCAGCAATTCCTGCACTCATCTCACGTTGAACTCCTTTGCTCAGCTCCTTAACTGAATTGTTACGAGCAACTAGCTTTTCCTTTAACCCTCGAGTGCTTTTTGAGATCGACTCTTTGTATCTTCGATGATGTGAAAAATATGCATGTAAGTATAAAACTGATGAGAGCAGTGAATTTTTTATTTTATTTTTGCTTTTTCTGCAAAGAGTAAATATTATCTTCAATGAGGAGCATGTCAGAAACATTTCTACCTGGCTGAAGCAGCAGACAACTTAGATTTGATAGACTCCGGAAGATTGAGCATCTCAGATGGGCTTTGTCTCTGTGGACCATTTGGTGTTGACTGGCCATAAAGAACTCTGCATTGACCAAAGAAATGGTAAGAGACAGAAAGACAAACAGATAAAGATGAAAAGTCTGTAGACAATAAGGAAAATCAAATAACCAAGTTTAAGTCATGATTCACATATACCATAAGGGAGAGCACTTTTTTCAGACTTCAAATTTCAGTCCAAACTGCATTCTAAGTGAATCCATACAATGCAGTAGCTGGGATTATTAATTTTCATTCATGAGCTTTGTGGAATATATATCCAGTTCTAGAGTGTGTGCCAAAAAATAACGTAATGTCATACATGTCCACATTAGGAAGTTACTTCTGGCCCTAGGTGCATACCTTGGTTTGAAAGGGACATCATTATTGGCAGCAGTGCTGCAGAGAAAAGATGGTGGAGGTTGAACAACAGGTGGTCTTGGCGAAGTTGGTGAATCACCTCTGGGTGACCCATAACCTAAACTTGGACGTTCTTCGGGAGAAGCTGGGTGTGCTTGCTGCAAACCAGACACATTTTCATGAGGGGGAAAAGCAAAACCATGGGAAGCGCCCAGTCCAGAATATCTCTGTCTTTCCCTCCTGCGAACATAACGAGTCCTGCTAGAAGCAGCAGCGAGATGCTGCATAATACGCTCATCCAAATCGGAGTCATCTGAGAAAGAATCCTGAAAATACAAATTTCCCTTTAATAAAAAATCCATTCTCAACAAGCAAATATTTTAAATATAACAAATTTGTTATATCATCAGAATCTCACATGCTCAAAATCGAAGTCCTCAGAGGAATTATGAAAAGTTGGGGGGGCTATAGAAGAATTGTTTCTTGACCTTGAGCGCTTCTCATTTTGTACAACATCTAAAAGCCCTTGGCTACACAAAACAGTTAATTGAAAAATAAGATTAGCATAGGAAATCAAGGAGAAGTAGCATATGCCAGAACTCAAGAAAGTAATATACCTAGCAGGATCCTTCAAGACAAGTAACTGCCAACAAATTGGGCATTCTTTACTTCTTTGTGACCTGAAGAAATATCAACTTCAATAAGAAAAAACCATTCATATTTCATAGCAATTGGCATCGGTGGGGAATAGAATTAATTTATCACCGGGCCAGATAAATAAGACATAAACCATTTGTAAAGTGAATTGGGTTTACCATTCTAATATACAGTGAAGATGATAGTCATGTTTGCAGCTGGTAATCTGAAACACGATGAAATTTTAAGAGTTAACACTCAGTTTGACATCTGAAACAACAAATGCTTTAACATGTGTTATATACATACTATACTACAATGATACAATACAATATATCCAGGTTTATGATAACAAATTGAAACAGAACCTTACACATCACTGTTCTATCACCTATTTCCCCAGAAACCAATAAAACTCCGGTAAAAAAAACAACAATATTGACATTAGATCACACTTCATTTCATTTCAAGGAGCAAAAAAAAATCAAACAACAAACAATAACAGACTAGAACCGTCGCATTTCAGCATTTATTTTCCAATTCACCACTATGAAACTGACCCAGTTAGACTGTCAGTTGGTAGTCCCAAAAATAATACTGAATTCTACACAAAAAGAGAAACTTTTTCAGTTGTGCAATGATCTTACGGTGGCTGGGTCATCGGAGCAGAAGGGCTCAAGGCAGATACTGCAAGAGTCTTCATACGTTTCATCAGGAAAAGCCGGAGAAGACGACGATGGAGTCCAGATGGGTATCGGATTATCGGAAGAAGAGGGAGCGAAAGAGGCCATTTTGAGGGATGGGGAGTGAGGCAATGTGGATTGAAAGATGCAGAGAAAGGTAAAGGCAGTGACTTTATGGAGGAAATGGAGATATTAACAAGAAGAAAGGAACCCTTGAAAAGTAGGGAATGAGAGAGTAAAGGGGTCAAAGTAAAGAATTTTAGGGGGAGAGAAAGATGAAGGCAGCTCAGAAAACTCGGCAGACTCAACCGATTCACACGCTTTTGATTTGATGGAATCAAAACTCGATTTGATGCAAATAAACTCTGATTTGTTTTCTAGCTTTTTTATCATTTGACTCCTAAACTTTTGGGTTATTGTTGTCAAGTACATTCTTCTAATTTTCTTACAAAGAGACTGGAAATGGAAGAAAATTATACTCCATTTTGAACCATAAAGAGAGGTCAAAATTTTGATTATTTCTTATGCAGTTAAAATTTATGTTAAGAATAACGACAATATTCGATATGGATCTCAAGGGCTCAAGGCTATTATTATGGTACTAATTAGTATGCTTTTTATCAAAAGTTTTACTTTTAAGATCTTAAAAGATAGAGAAAATAATGACCAAAAGAGACTAAAAAATACAATCCTAAAACATATAATTACTAATTTGGTGTTTTTGTTCTAGAGTGTAATTCGCAATCAAAACATCATAGAATGTTTTTTTTATTACATTGGAGAGTAATTGAACTCCTAACATAATCTAATCTTAATCATATTCTTCACATTCCCTCTCTACTTGAGCTAAAAATTTCCATTAACCACTCAATTGTACACTTCGAGTATAGTTTTTCACTACTTTAGTCGAATTTGTATAAATAAAGAGCGACACAACCTTGTTAAAGATGTTTTTAGTGACAATTTGGCATGTGAATTTATGGTGATAAAATATAATTTATAAAACAATAAGCCCTTTAGAAGAAAAGAAGTAAAATGTAAGGGCCATATGGAAAAAGGTACAATCATGTTAGATTTTTTAAAGCTAAAAATAGGACATGTCATTGGATTGACCGTCCAACAACTCCAACCACGGACTCGGCCCCCTCACACAAAGTCCCTAAATGGGGGCAAGATTTAAAAAATTAACCTCCAACCACACACCAACAGAACTTTCCCTTTCTAAATTCCAAAACAAACACATTTATTACAAACCAACAGAAAAAACGTACACCAAATACGACACCGTTCGCTTTCATCGCTCATACACCCTAATCACCATCTATCATCGTCTCACTCTCACTCACAGACTGTTTCAATGGCTTCTGCTTGAAACAGACTGTTTCAATGGCTACACTATCAGCCACTCAGCTTCTCCCTCTGTCACTCCCAATTCCTTCTCAAAAACCCCGCCACGCCCATTTTCGCTTTCAATCCCTAAACCCTAACCCTAGGCTTTTCTTCTCAATTAGCCAAGTACCCAATTTCATACCTTTATATTCCGTTCTGAGCTCCTCCCCAATCACCATTGATGCGGACTCCGAAGACGATGACGTCACTCTCCGTCGAATTTGCCAATCCCACGTCCCCGACCACATACTCTGCAGAATGGAGGAATTGGGATACGTTGCACCGACGCCCGTACAACGCCAAGCTCTGCCGACTCTGTTTTCCGGCCGCGATTGCATACTTCACGCTCAGGTCTAAATTCGTAATTACTTTGATGTTTCGGGGGTTGTTTTGAAAGCCCAAGTTTGAGTCTTTTTGTGGGTTTTGGCAATTTCTGTAGACAGGTTCTGGAAAGACGCTGACGTACCTGCTTTTGATATTTGCTGTTGTCAACACTCAAAGATCGGCTGTGCAAGCTCTGATTGTAGTGCCCACTAGGGAACTTGGCATGCAAGTAAGAAACGTAGACTCAGTTACAATGCTAGTCATTTCCTGTAATTTAGTTCAAAGTAGATGAGTGTGTGTGTGTATTTATGAGCAAGGTTACAAGGGTTGCTAGAATGTTGGCTGCGAAGCCGAAGGAAGGCGAATTAGAGCAGAAAGCTTGTACTGTTATGGCTCTTTTGGATGGAGGAATGTTGACAAGGCACAAGAGCTGGTTAAAGGTGCTGCATTTTAGTTTACATCATCAATTGAATTTACATATTAGCGGTCAGTTTAGTTTTCTTTAATCTTTTTCCGTGTCTTTGTAATAGACTAGATACTATAAATGTGATCCAGAAGAGATATTGTATTTCTATAAGGTGCTTATTGGGATTGCGTATATTGTTTCAGGCGGAGCCCCCTACAATTGTGGTGGCAACCATAGGAAGTTTGTGCCAAATGCTTGAGAAGCATATCATTAAGCTTGATTCGATGCGAGTGCTGGTGATCGATGAGGTAATTGGATTATAATCTTGTGTTTATTTATCCAGTCAGCTATTTTGTCGTTTAGATTGAAGTGTCAACTCTGTATGGCAAAGGACATGTTCTATGAGTTGAGTTGAGTGATATGATATCTTAGATATTAGATTTAGTAAGTCTGAACATTTTTTTTGAAAAAGAAGTATTAATAGACTAATTTTTTATTTGCGCTATTTGGTTAGGTTGATTTCATGTTCGGTTCAAAACAAGTTAGTTCTCTTCGGAAGCTTTTGACATCTTATTCATCAATCAACAACCGTCAGACTGTTTTTGCCAGTGCTTCAATTCCTCAGCATAGGCGATTTTTACATGACTGTATACAGCAGAAATGGACTAAGGTTTGCTGATATAGTTCTTGTTTCCACTTTACACCTTTATTTGGATACAGTTCTTTCCCTATGTGTTTTTTTGTAAATGCATAATAATTTGTTTATACTTTATAGAATGATGCGATTCATATCCATGTCAATCCAGTTCAGCCCATGCCATCATGTTTACAGCATAGATTTGTGGTATGAAATTTTTTCGAAGTAATCCACTCCATTCTGCTTTGTGTTTTTCTGTCACTATGTGCATATACCGACCTGCTGTTCCTATATCCTATACGCCTTTCATCATTTATCTCCAGTGCCATCTTCTTAGAGACAATTATGTTCTTATTGATCTGATTTGGGATATGCATAATTCTGTCTTAACAGATAAGTGATAAAAGCAGAAGGCATGAAACCTTGCTGTCCTTATTAGAGTCCGATGTACCGCAGTCTGGCATTGTTTTTGTTGGTGAGCAGGTTTGTGCTACATATAACCTTATGGTGAAGCTGAGCTTGATCTGATTTAAACTCTAAAGTATTTTTCATAGTTTTACTTTTCACTTACCTAATTCCTGTATTTAAAAGCCTTACAATCCGTAGCATGCTTTCCAAGTTGGATGGTTCTTGTTCCTTAGATTTATATAGGCGGGCTCCATTTAATTAATATCTAGCTCTTATCTATTTGGGCAGTCCGAGAAGTCAAAAAAGGCTGGAAATGCTCCACCAACAACTCTATTAATTGATTTCTTGAAGGCTGCATATAAGGGATGTTCAGACATCCTCCTTTTGGAAGAAGACATGAATTTCAATTCACGCGCAGCTTCCCTATCAGTAAGTAATGCTGAATTCTTCTAAAGTAATACAATCCATATTTGACTTTTTACGAATGCATATGAAGTGAACAACTGTGAGGTCTAATCAAGCTGATGTCATGTTCAAAAACCCAACATCTGATGATTGTAGGTTTTAAAAAGGTTGAAAGTGGTCGTTAGGGGTTTGGATTGTCACATATACACAATTACTTCTTTGCATTTGCATAGCTTAGGGAACAGTAACTAAGCTGGTACTCAAAAAATTTGGGTGCTGAAAGCCTCAAATAGAAAGGCATTCAAGTTTGTGAGTTACCTTTTGAAAGTTCCAATTCTTGACCATTTACTCTTGTTCTTTGGATCCATATGTTTTCGTTGTTGAACTCTTCTGACGTGTCTATTTACTTCAATTAGGAAGTGAGACAAGGAAGCAGCTATCTCCTTGTATCAACTGATATAGCGGCTAGAGGGGTTGACCTACCAGACACCACTCACATATACAACTTTGATCTACCAAGAACTGCTATTGATTATCTTCATCGAGCTGGCAGAACAGGTAGGAAACCGTTTTCAGAAAAGAAATGCACTGTTACCAACATTATAACGTCAGAGGAGCGATTTGTTTTGCAAAAATATGAAAATGAATTGATGTTTAACTGCGAAGAGCTAATTGTATAGAATCAATGTTATCTCAGTTTGTACACAACCGCCTTTCAGTCAAGCTGTTTCAATCCATTTCTGTTTGATATCCAAACACATGGTATTAGGGAGTAGAATGCAAGTCACAAATCACAATAATACAATGTAAAAGAGTGTTAAAATGAAAGAACAATTCTGGAAACAAAATCACAAAAGCCCTTTATTACAAACTGGTAACGAGTTTGTATTCCTAAGTGGAAATGTGACAGGGAGAAAAATGAACCTTGTTTTGATTTCTGGATGGCATCGTTTATCTACCTTTGATGGATCGAGGCATATGTGGATGTTCATTCAGTCTTTTTTTCTTACTCCTCATCTTTCATGAAAAACATAAATCTAAATATTAGTCACACCTTCAGCCTTGTATAATTTTTTTTTTCTGTTATGTAGTCCTTTTGATTTGATGAATCATGAATTGAATGAGTTATGAGTTGTTAAATAAAATAGCAGAATTTCTTGTATAACAAGGTTTATACACATTGGCGTGATAAACGTGTCTTGCTTTACTTACATGAGTAGTTTATATAGTAATAGATACTGCATTTCTCTTTTAGTTCCATCCAAATAGACTCAAAAACTAAGGATGGAGGGATGTTTTAGATCGCAAATCCATCTTCGATAGTTGAATTTTTCAATATAACAGTTACACCAGAGCGGATGTAAAACCCTTCCGAAGATCTGTCAGCCTCTTGTACTCCCTGAAGTTTCATTCATAAACAGAAGGTTGAAGATGGTATTATTAAAACGAACAAACCTACGTCAATGCAGCAAAAAAACTGATCTTCAAGATATAGAAGTCACATTACAGAAATCCAACTCTACCATACCTCAGAGTTTGCAATAACAACGTTCTTCCCGATTCTAGCGTTTTTATCAATAATGCAGTCTCTGCAGAAAAAAAAAACAAAAACAAAACAAAAAACCATCAAGATTCGAGAACCATGAGAAAGAGTTTGAAGATTGTAACTACTGAAAAAGAAAAGGAGGTTTTAAGCTGCTTGTACTTGATTTTGGTGTTCTCTCCTATTCCAATGGGAACTCTTCCTTCAGCTAAAAGTGATACCACCTCTGAATCAGTTTCATAGTAATCAGCACCAAGCATCACTGTGTCCTGCATTTATTTGGATAAATCATTAATAAGCTTTGGCAAATTACGCTCAATATAGTGAGAGATTTTTGGGACAAACCTTTAGGTGAACCTTTGAGTTTATCCGAGATCTGATACCAACAACACTGTGCTCTATAAAGCAGTCAGTTAAGAAACTTCCATGTGATATGATGGAGTCAACAATCTGCACAAGAACAAGGAAGAGTGTTAGAATACAAAATTATCTGGCTTGATACATCATACAGGTACCTTCTAAACATTCTTGGTTTTTATCGAGTATCGTTGTGTTTGAGCAACTAATCTGATTTGGCTTATCGCATGGATAGATATCATGCTCATTGATGCAACTTCTTAGTTGGGGAGCTTCGAGATCAAATCAAAGTCGAGGGTCTACAAGACTACTAACCTTGCTACTGTCAATCTTTGATGGAGGTAGGTTTCTTCTTGAAGTATACATTGGCTTTGCTGCATCGTAAAAACTAAACTTATTTGGCTGAAAGAAATGAAGAAAATAGGGTCAAATTCTATCTGCGACAGTACAAGTTCATCTTCCTTCTGAAACATGGACCAAAATTTTCTGACTAGTATGGATACATCCGACATTAGAAGATCAGTGTTGTACTTTCTTTAAGCACTTGCTACTTTACCATCTTACTTTATACTTACATGCTGAGTGAGGGCTAGGTTTGCCTCGAAGAAGGATCTGATGGTTCCTATGTCTTCCCAGTAATCATTGAACAGATAAGCCTGCACAGAGTATTTAGCAAAGTGGATAGCAAGGTTAGTGAGTTCAAATTTAGATATGCATGTCTTGATAACATGTATTTATATCTCTAGATTAAGTTAAAGGAAAAAAAAACATACAATATTCTGAGAAAAAGATCAGTACAAACCTTTATGAAAAATTCATTAGCTGAGGCTGGGATTATCTCTGATCCAAAGTCATTTGCAGTCGGAAAACGCCATCTGGCAAATAGTTAGCACAATTTTCTCAAATTTCTTAAACACAGGGTCTATCATTGTCTATGTTTGTGCACATGTATATGAATTGCTTTAACTCAGGTAAACTTTAAATGATTAGCACCTAAGAAGATTCAGAAGTATCTCCTTCTTGAAGACATACACTCCCATCGAAGCAATGTATGGCTTTTTTAGAGCCTCCTCCACAGAAAGTCCCAAAACTGTTGTATCTACTGCCTGGTGTTTGCAGTAGTGTGAGCATATAAGTAAGTATATTCTTATTCCAATTCGAAATTTTAGTTACTAGTGATAGCATAGGTATGACTATTACCATTGCCTTCAGGTCATCTCCTTTAGGCTTTTCACTGAATGAGAGGACCTTTCCTTTCTTGTCTATCTTCATTAGACCAAAATCTGAGGCTCGGCTATCATGGAGAGAGAGGAAATCTCAAAATGTTGGTAACCATAGATATGATTCTAGGAAAATTCAAAAACAATCTTACTAGGAAAATGAAAGAGAAACCTTCTTCTGGAGATTTGTAACATACCTGTCATCCATCGGCAAACAAGAAATGGTAATATCTGCACCACTCTGTCGATGGTTCTGCAAATTGAGAGATAAGATGTATTTAGAATTGGCCTTTGAATGTATTGAGTTAAACAAATGAAATGTTCTGCTTTACTTGAATGTAGTCCATGTAGTCCATTCGATACAAGTGGTCTCCAGATAGAATTAGAACATCCTCAATGTCCCTACTTCTCGCATCCTGCAGTATGAAAAACCTTGGTGTATATTATCATGCCTCAGTTTTTAGTACATATTTAAATATGTCAAGTTAGAATGATGAATTTTGACTTCTAATCATAATATACAATGCAGAGTGAGACCGATGCATAAATGCAACCAGTTATGAATATGCAGCGCATAAATTTCCATCATAATGTGAAATTCAGAAACTAAATAACTCATTACTTCATGTAAAGCATAACCTTTCCTATTAACTTCTTGTTTAATGCCTACTCCTTTAGTGACTCTTGCTTAGACATTTCGTCAGCAAATATCTTGCTCTTAAGTTATCAACTGATATGAGTGTGTAAAGGAAAAACTGATCAAAATCTCTCTGCAGTTGTTATTTCGTAATCCTACTTGCTTTTGGGGTTTTCAATGGTTCTATAGCAAAGGATAAGACTGGGATATATGAGCTCAAAAAGGAAATTTATTTGTGAAGCTCGCCAACATCATTTCCCTTGTTAACAATGAACAATTGGCTGAAATATCATCCTTGGATTCATTCTGTTAAGGATTAGATAAAGATAAACTCTTCCTCACCCTTTGGTGCCATTGTTGGACAGGTTGCTAATAGAATTACTGGCCCTGCATTTACCTCGAAAGGAACCCATTATAAACTAGTTGCTAATGATGGAGGAGACATGATTCATGGCGGTTCAAGAGAATTCAATCGTGTTATTTGGAGAGTGAAATGGTATCAACCAGAGGGGGCTAATCCTAGCATCCAACTCATGTTGCAGCTCCTGTTGTCACTGTGATGTACAGACTCATTGAAAACAAAAATTGATTGTGACAATGGAAGCCACAGCTCTAATCAAGCCTACTCCAGTGAATGTAACAGCAGTAACATATTTGTTTCCCACAACCCTGGAAAAATTGTTTCGGGGAATGAAACATCCTCAAATCGCACACCATTGAAGCAAAATCAAGAAAACTACCAAATTATTTTGATGTCAACTATGTGTTTGATGGTTTCTGGGGCAAGTATTACAAAGAGCAGCTGTTTTCCTTGAGAAAAAATCAAGGAGACTGTTGGAGTTGTGGACTAATGCTCCAAGTACGCAATTCTACAGAGCTAACAATATGAAGGGTGGGAAGGGAAAACGTGGGTATGTTTATAACAGTCGTGCAGGACTATGTTTAGTGACTCGAGGATTCCCTGATGCAGTGAATAACCCAAATTCCCCTTCGCAGATTGTGACTAGATCAAAGCCTTACACACATCCCATGCTGTTCAAGTTTAAGACTTCTCCATAGCCAAGTCTTACTTAGATTGATAAAATCTCTCCACTAAAAAATTCAGGTTCGGATAAAAGTTTGTATTTGTTTAATGAGATGATGTGTTTGAGTACCTCAAAAAGCCAATGGAACTGCCGAACAGCGTCTGCGGTGCCCTGGAACCACTTCTGACCTGCCTCTCCTGGAGTTTGAGTAGCAGCTAGAACCTGTCATGCCAAAGGGTTAATGTATAACATTTTGTCGAAACTACTTGCTGGCTAAGACAAGATTAGTTTCGTTGAAGCTAACATACCTCTACGTAGCCATCGCCAAATGATGTACCGCTGCCAAAGTTGTAGGCGCGGGAGATGTGCCTGTTGAGCGATGCTGAGTTGAACTGAGTGAGGATGTAGACTTTGTTGATTCCACTGTTGATGCAGTTGCTCATTGGCACATCAATGAGTCTGTATGCTCCCCCTATTGGCACCTAAGAAGAATACAATGTAGCATAACAAGTAACCATTAATCAGCCAAATAGGTTCAAGGGATTGAAAAAAATTACACAAAATAAGGCAGTTGATGAATAGTAGAAGTTTCAGAGAGACTTACAGCAGGCTTTGCACGCCGTTTGGTGAGTGGGAAAAGGCGAGTACCAGCTCCACCTCCCAGTATGATTGCAACAACTGTCTTCGGGTCTCGCTTCTCTAAATCTATGTCCCTTAACTGCACTAGACCAATAGCTAGTTGGTTATCAAAGCCAAAACTTGTTTCGTACTACTTTGAACGAAAATACGGTTCAGATCGCGTCGTGCATCTGCACGCCGTGCACCGAAGACTCTCTCCTACTTTGAAATCCACTAAAGATTTTGATTGGGTATAGTCAATTTTTTGCTGGTGGAGAATCTGGGAGACCTATAGTTCTACAGTTCTACTGTTATATATAGTGGTTAAGAACATACATTCCCTCTTAAATCTGAAGTTTGAATCTTGCTCCCTTGATTTGATATCATGGGACTTGACATATGATCAACTCTAATCTAAAAAATGACGCTATATGTAATTTTCTTATTGTGTCATTTTTTTCCGTTGCATCATGTTATTTACAAAATTTCAATTTCATCCTTAAAAGTAACAAAAAATAACATTTTAGCCCAATTGTAACTCCTGAAATGCGATTTGAGACTAACGTTTTCACTTTGGGAGGTTCTTTCTCAAAAACCAACTCTAACGAAACTCTCAGACTGGGATATAATGATATTTTCTGTATGAAATTGTGACATTTTAAATAATAAAGTTCCATATGAAAAATACCACAGTTGAGGGGGCAAAACGTAATTGGCCCAAAAATCCAAATATCATTATTCATTCATGAAATCAAGTCATGATTAGCATAGCGCTAACCACACATGCATTAAGTAATGCTTAATAGTTAATTAACTACCTATGATTGCTTAATTAGATTAGATTGTGTTTTAGGTCAATGCATGCATGTATCATCATGTATGTGGTGAGTTACAGAAAGCTCACCTTGGCCTCACCAACTACATCAGCAGCACTAAGAGACATGCAAACACGTCCATTCTTCTTGTTCTTAATGCAGTTAGCAGCTCCTTGCTGAACTTGGCTCAGCTGCAGCTTCTTCCCCATCACTTCTCCATTACAAAACTTCACGAGCCCTCTCGGGTTCCTCCCCGCTGTGCCATGCGAGTGGACTGTGGCGGAGAGGGAAATCCGGCAACGATCGGCCGACACTGCCATTGTTGTTCTTGGATTTGAAAATCCAAGGAGAGGATTGGAAATGCAATAAATGGAGGGAGTGGTTTATAACTTTATATGCATGTATAAGGCCCGTGAGGAAGGGAGCAGTAGAGGTCTATTGGCATCGGTGGATTTGGCCACGCTATCCATATTCATTTGCGTCCACCAATTACATATTGTGTTTGTCTCCTTGCTAAAAAAAAAATTAAAAAAAAAAAAAAAGAGAAACATCCATTTCCGAACTAGTCCTCCCCTGGCTGGGAATTTACGGATCAAAGAATATGCTCAGGGCTGCCTCCACAAATTAGATTTTTTGTGCACTTGCAGAGTTGTAACACATTACATTTGGTATTTGAAGTTTTTTTTTTTTCACTAAACAAGACTGATATTGGCCAAAAGAAAATTGTGTTAACAAGTTTTATATATATATTATACACAACGGTAATTGGTTTTCGTGTGGAATACATGGTACTATTTCTCTTTTCGTAGTGCTAAGCTCATATACAGTCACTCCACTTCCTATTTGAAGGGACAATCAACTAACTTCTAATTTCAACCAATATCTCATTTGGTGATCACTTTTTTTTATTAATGAGTATTATACTATAATTCATCTAAAACCTGAAATTACAATTGATATTGATTAATTACAGACAACTCTCATTTTCTCTTATCTTCCTATATTGTAATTCTCATTTTACATTTGCATGGTATGTGAGTAATGTTGCTAGTTTTTTGAACTTATAAATAGAAATATAACATGACCGGGAAAATGTAGAGTATATGACTCTCATTTTCTCATTCATGCACAAATTAACGTTTTGAATATATTAGTCATCCATACTAAATGTTTTTGTTGCTCATAAGTATTATATGTAAGTATTATATGGAAATTAACCATTGGATTAAATGAATAATTAAATACACAATACTAAATATCTCTGATTTTATTTAATTCTTTGGTGGGCAAGACCCCATTTTAGTAAGCTATGTGTAGAATGCTTCTCCAACAATTTTCTTTTAAATCGCAACTGCAAAATGCTTTTATAAATGTTTATATTAATACTAGCTAGTGTTTACTTAAGGGACATTCTTATGGAACTATAAAAGAAGAGTGAATCTAAGTCACATCCACATGTATTCAATTTAATGGCCGAGATTATAACAACTTAATAATTGTGCAATTCACTCCTCATTATTATTAACGTATTTTCATCTTATAATTTCATAATCCAACCGTATATATTTTAAATATCAACCGTTCTTTTCTGCGGGTTTTGGTTTTTTTTGTTTTGGTGGGTTTGGGTTTTTTTTTTTGGGGTCCCCCTTGGTTAAAGATTCCTCCTTTTAAATTTGGTTGTTTTGGGGGGAAAGGGAAGGGGGGGTTTGGGGTTTTTTTTTCCTTGTTATTATTATGGAGGGAGGGGGGGGGGGGGAAAATTGGATTTTTTTTTTTTTCCTGGGGGGGGTTTTGGGGGGGGGGGGGAAATTATCCTTTATAGATTTTTTTCTGTAAAAATTTAACATTCTCTCTCTCTCTCTCTCTCTCTCTCTCTCTCTCTCTCTCTCTCTCTCTCTATATATATATATATATATATATATATATGTTCTATCAAATTGATGTGCCTCTTCATTTTTATCGTGACCAAGAAAAAAAAAAGTTATTATCACATATAGTACCTGAACTATTTCTCAATTATATATTTGGTACTGAACTTTAATTTTTGTCATAAGTAGTACCCAAAGTTTTCAATTTTTCTCACAAATAATACCTAATTCAATTTTTGTCACAAGTAGTACCCAAAGTTTTTTCTTTTTTTTGGGAACACGCGTCCTCACGCTCATATATTTGTGACAAAAATGGCCTTAGGTACTACAAGAGATGAAATCGAAAAATTTTGGTACTATTTGTGACAAAATTGAAAACTTTAGGTACTACTTGTGACAAAAATTAAAGTTCATGTACTAAATATATAATTGAAAATAATTCAAATATTATATGTGATAAAAACCCAAAAAAGTTTTCTTTTTCATCAGTCATCACAACCATTTTCACCATCTTGATCGTCACCTTCGTTAGTCATCGCCAACTAGATCGGTCTAATTCTTCATGAGTCATCAAACTGATATGAATTTCATCTAAGAGAACTAGAGAAGTGCAGAAGAATAGATCCATGTTCCAAAGAAATAAAATCTACATATATATATATATATATAGAGAGAGAGAGAGAGCAATTGGAATTTTGGCAATGGATCAATCATCAATGTTTGAAGAAAATCTGCATATAGTGAGAGCTGAGAGGGACAACAGATCGAGAGAAGCACAATCAATTTTAGAAAAGGAAGAGGGCAGGTTGGGTAGTTACTAAGTTTCTATGTAATTCAACATTGCACACTTAAGCCCAGTTTGGGAATGCTTTTGGACATGCTTTTACGACTAAAAGTGCTTCTGACATTTTTGTGAGGTGTTTGGTAAAACACCCAAACACAGGTTTTGACCAGGATTGCTTCTGCAAACAGCAGATATCAAGAAACTACAATTCATAGCTTTTCATTTCTGCTTATGCGGGAATCAAGTGCGAGATGCTGAAGGTTTAATGAAGGGGAGTGAATGGCACTCCCCAATTTAACATCTGCACTCCCACTTTAAGTTTTAATATTTTTTATTATTTAGATATATGTTCTCTTCCAGAATTACCCTTGCCTTGCTCAAATCTTAAATTCGTAAACACTGTCTCTCCTCTTCCCGAGTCGATCTCTCTCCCCTCTGAGTCTGAGTCTGAGTCTGCCTTCATCTATATGGTTATACCCAAAATACCAAGATTGCAATCTCTCTCTCACTCCCTCCCTCCTTCCCCTCACTATCTCTCTTCTGGGTTTTGCTGTATTAGGCACCCGAATTCACAGCCGTGCTCCTCCACCGTTCACAACCGTGCTTCTTCTGAGCACCTGCAGTCACAAGTCTCCGACGCCGTGACCAGTAGCCGCTCACCACCTCGCTGGCGTCTCTCACAGTCGGCGTTGTGCCTCACCTCTCTGCTGCTCTCTCCCTCTCTGGGAAAATGAATTGTTTTGGTTATGAAAAATCTGGGTTTTATTGGAAATCTTGGTTGTACTGTATTTGATTGTATTTGTTAAATTGGGTTGTTTTTTTGTAAAGAAATTTTTGGGTCTGTTCTTGGTCTTAATCCATTGATTAAGAACTTTTTGGTAAAGAAATTTCTTAGATTTTTTTTGTGGTAAAGAACGATCTTGGTCTTGTAAAGATTTTTTTTTTGTGATAGATCAAGAACTGCTTCCATGTTGTTGCTGTTCGAATTCAATGATGGCAGGAGGAGTGTGGTGAGGCTGTTGTGCTGTGCTGGTGCTTTGTGTTTGTTGATAGCTTTCTGGGTTGTGTTTGAAGTTTGGGTAATTGAGAATTTGGCTTAATTGCTCCCGTGTTAAGGTTCAACAATGAATTCTGTAGAAATTGTTAAAATGAATTGGTTTGAATAGTTGGTAAACTGGTTTGGTTAATATGCTTGTTGTGAGCTGGGATTTCTTTTGGGATGCTCACAGTTGCAGTGGTTGAAGAAGAAACTGAAAATTTTCAAATTAATAGGTTATCCTGCTCCTCAGTCCTGAGCAACACCAAACGCAGGTCAAGTATTGTGGAAGAATAAGCCTATGATACGAAGATTCTGATACAGAGAGAGAGAGATGAAAGTAATAGAAAACAAGGGTGATTTCGGAAGAGAACATAAATCTAAACATAAAAAAATATTAAAACTTAAAGTGGGAGTGCAGATGTTAAATTGGGGAGTTCATTTTCACTCCCCATTACATACCGCACAAAGTCTCTAAGGCCCAGTTTGGGGTGGCTTAAATTAAAAAATAAGCTGATTATTTATTAAGTTAAGCAAATTGAGTGTTTGGTAAAACAAAAATAAGCAGCTTTAAGAATAATCTCACACTTTCCAAGAGAGCTTATGGAAGTTGGAAATTTGATACTTCTATAAGCAGCTTCTAGCTTTTGTTGGATTTCCCTTTTGACTTTACCTATATTAAAGTTTACCAAACACTTAAACACTACTTTTTGTATTCACAGCACTTTTAAAAGTAAAATTTACCAAACACGCATCTACTTAATTTCACAGCTGATTATTCTCAAAGTACAGCTACAGCTGCTTTAAACATAAGTTAAGCCCCACCAAACTGGGCCTAAATGAAAACTAAATTGCACACGGCATAAAGTAATCAGGTATGCACTTCTAAATTGTTGAAGGGCCTTTGTCAAAAAAAAAAAAGTTGTTGAAGGGCGAGTACTCATAAGCTAATTAAATTAAAACTCATCTCACTGGTTCAAATTTATTTATATATATATATATACATATATATATATACGGGGTTTCTCCAATAAGGAGGTCCTTATTTATTAAGTTAAGGAGTTTTGATCTCAACCGTTAAAGCAAATCATTTAAAACAGACCCCCAGTTGGGTCCCACGGTTTGTTTTCATCGACGGCTGAGATCAAAACTCCTTAACATAAAAAGTTAAGGACCTCCTTATCGAGAATCACTTTATATATATATACATATATATATATACGATCCCTTCACATGCGCACGTCCGCATTGAAACTAAAATGCGAACTTCTCCATTGCGAGTGCAAACTATTAATCAAAACCGTCTATATTTTAGGTCATCATTCAAGAATCATTTTGATATAAAAAAAATAAATCGGAAATTATTTAGCCATTTGATTACCATATTCATCGCTTCAACCTTATCCGACGGACCGTATTTGTCTATAAAACTATATAGCGAACGACAACCAAACAATCTTCGATTCGGCTGATTTTTTGCAAGGATAATTTTTGAAAATAAATCTAAACGATGAACGGTTCGATGATTGAGTTATATTGTCAATTGGTCGAGATACATATGTTCGCATTTTAGTTTCAATGCGGACGTGCGCATGTGAAGGGGACTGTATATATATATATATATATGGGGAAAAAACCTCCATATGGTACCTGAACTATCACCAAATGCAATTTTTGGTACCTGAATTTTCATAAAGAACCTGGTGGTACCTGAACTATTGTTCCGTTAGCCATTATAGTACATACCGTTAAATATTCCGTTAAGTGCTGACATGGCATGCCTAGTTATTATTTTTAATATTTTTTTATTTTTTTTTATTTTTTTATTTTTTTATTTTTATTTTTAACTATTTTCTTTCATTTTTTAATATTTTCTTAAGCTTAGTTTATACAATTATTTTTTTGTGTATTTTTATTTTATAAATACTTGTGAGTTATTTTGAATAGATTCTTAAAACGCAAAATAATTTGTGAACTTTGTATTTTACAATGAATTTGTGTAAATTATTATTATGTTTATTATCTATTTAAAACTTGATTTTCTTTTATTTCTAATTTTTGTGTGTTAACTTCAAGTTTATTTTCTTAGTTAACACTGAGCTAACAATAAACCACTAGTATTTTGTAAACTTAATATATAAAGTTCACAAATATTTATAAAATACAAATACACCAAAAAAGTAATTTTATAAACTAAGCTTAAGAAAATATTTAAAAAGATATAATAAAAAGATATAAAAAATATTTAACTAAGAAAATAAACTTGAAGTTAACTCACAAAAATGATAAATAAAAAAAATCAAGTTTTAACTAGATAATAAACACAATAATAATTTACACAAATTCATTGTAAAATACAAAGTTCACAAATTGTTTTGCGTTTTAAGAATTTATTCAAAATAACTCACAAGTATTTATAAAATAAAAATACACCAAAAAAATAATTGTATAAACTAAGCTTAGGAAAATATTTAAAAAATGAAAGAAAATAGTTAAAAAAAAAATAAAAAATAAAAAAATTAATATTAAATTAAAAATAAATGAAATGACTTTTTTACCCTTGCCACGTCAGCACTTAACGGAATATTTAACGGTAGGTACTATAATGGCTAACGGAACAATAGTTCAGGTACCACCATGTTCTTTATGAAAATTCAGGTACAAAAAATTGCATTTGGTGATAGTTCAGGTATCATATGAAGGTTTTTCCCTATATATATGTGTGTATAGAGGACTTCTCCACTACGGAGGTATGTAACTTTTTAAATTGTAGAGTTTCGATCTCAGCCGTCAAGTCAAATCATTTAAATAGATCTGATGGCGGTCGTCTCAAATGTTTTACTCTACATACTCTTGTGCCTGCATTTGGTAGCGACTACTCCAAGACTTATCTTTTCAATGAGTATTTTGTTTGTCCTGGTTTAGTCAGAACTGTTGGTGGCTTAGCTGGAGGTGGTGATGTGCTTGATGGTGGCAGTGACTGGTGATTTGCGGTTGAAGGCGATTGTTGATTGTTAATTAGACATGGCTAGTAGGTTTTCTTTATATTATGGGCCCTTGGTAATTTATACTTGGGTTGGGCTTTTGGGTCTTCTATTACATGGGTCCAGATCTCGGATCTTGTGGATTTAATTTAAAAGTTTGGAACCCGGGCACCCAGATTAAAATAATTTTCAAACCTAGACCAAAGACTTGCATTGGTTGGCTTAACATAGCAAGGGAGCTAGTCTATGGTGCTTGTTCATAAACATTAGTAAAGGGTACCTCTTTAGGTGAGAGGATTTCTTCTCTCCTAAATAGATCATAGCAATCATGTTGAAAGAAAATATCTAATTCAAGATAGATTTTTGTGGATTTCTCGTCACCCACGGGCCTGGTCAGACTCACATCCATATTCATACATTTTAAAACAAACTTTACACCCTAATAAAATCAATAATTATCCAACTCATGCTAATAAATGATAAAATCACATAAATTCCTAAGGTTATTGGTAAAACAAAAGTCTAGCTCACAATGGCAAAAGGACTAAGAGTTATCCTTGCTTGTATGTCCTTGGTTAGTTTGTCATGAATTCTTGAAATTATCCTTGATTTTAAGTCCGAAAGCCCCATTCTTTGACGCCTCAAGTTCCGAGTGCTATTTGTCCGTTTTGGGTTCAAACACAGACAATCCTCCTAATTCCAAAATCTCATTCACTTATTCCTTAGGATTATTTCAAAACTCACCACAAATCAATAGCCAAACGCGGTGACCTTTGATCACCCAAAAAAGGCAGTTCAAACATATGTTCTTAGTTAAACTCATTTCTTTTATAAACACAAAGCAAATGAAGCCAAAAACAAGCCAAACTCGAAACACAAAACTACCCTTAAAGACACTTAGGCCTGTCCTGTAACGTTTTACAAAACAATTTTCAAAAAATTGTTTTACAAAACAAAAATAATAAATTGTATTGTGCATTTTTATGATTTGAGAATGTGTTCGGTAGTAACATTTTTCAAAAACAGTTTATGAAAATAAAAACAATACGTGTTGGATAGTGACATTGATGAACTAGTGATGGCTGGAAATGGATAGGTTTTTAATTAATTGCATTGGAGAAGGTTGGGCTTTGTCAGAGATGACTGAGATTTAGAAGGAAAATGGTTGGGTATTGTCGGAGATAGTTGGGTGTCATTGGAAAAGGTTGGGTTTTGTTGGAGATGGCTGAAATTTGAAAGAAATGGTTGACTGTCATAGGAGAAGGTTGGGTTTCGTCAGAGATGGCTGGAATTTGGAAGGAATTGTTAGGGTGCAATGAAAATCTTGCATTTGAAAAAAAAAAAAATTGTGTACATGTTTGTTGTTTTCACAAAACAGAGAAAACATGCTTACATTGTTTTCGAAATTTACTCTACATTCTCGAGGTGTATTTAGAAATTCATTCTCCTTGTTTTCTAAAAGAGTAAAAACCTCAAATGGTACATGAACTATCGCATAAGGTATTTTTTAGTACCTACAAATTTTTGTTACCAAATATGGTACCTGAACTATTGCGTAGTTACCTAATATGGTACCTCCATAACTTTTTCTCTTACTTTGGGGGGCAAAATGGTCCGAACAGCCATTAATAGTAAGAAATTAAACCTCAAATGGTACCTGAACTATCGCATAAGGTATTTTTTTAATACATACGAATTTTTTGTTATACCAAATATGATACCTGAGCTATTACGTCATTACCTAATATGGTACATCATGTACCATATTAAGTAAATGCGCAATAGTTCAGGTACCATATTTGATAACAAAAATTCGTAGGTACTAAAAAATACCTTACATAATAGTTAAGATACTATTTGAGGTTTTTACCCTTTCTAAAATTGCTCTGCTGAACACATTTTACAGGTATTTTATAATTTGTAATACATAAAACTGTTTTCAAAAACGGTACGAAACAAAAGCCTAAAAAATTTAAACCCATTTTGACTCAAAATTGGTGAAGTTCTGACCGCGAAAGCTTACCGAAAACGTCCTCGTGGGTTTCAGTTAGGACATCTTCGTCAAATAGGGTTCTACGTTTCTAGCTTCTACTTAAAGCAAAGCACCAGAAAAGCACCGTCCCACGAACTTAAATTATTTGCACCACACCACCATCTTTCATTTGCGACCTCCTCACCCAACAACTGAACCTGCTTCACCGGCAATGGCGTCTTCGCTGCGTCTTCTCCTCCCGTTCCTCCTTTCTTGCATTATTTTGTTGAATCACCAAGTCAAATGCGATGGAGGTAATGTTTCTTTCTTATTGCTCTTCAAGAACATTTTAGTAAATTTCCTTTTTTTTCTTTCTTTATTTCTTTATATGGGTCTGATTTTATTCTGCTAGCCCAAATGCTTTTTACCACAATGGGATGTTATGAATTTTCTATATAGTTATTACATTTAGGATGCAAAAGATCTTTTATCATTTTCTTTCTTTTTTGGGTTTGTTGCTAATGTATGAATATTGTCTGGAAAACCCATTTCTATTGAGATCTTGTTACAGGCTATTGATCTGGGTTTCACTTATTTAAGCATGAGATAGAATGTGTCATAGCTTACTGGATCTTATAGATTCAGTTTTTTTCAAATGGGTAATTGGAATTTGTATAGCTGGTTTGAAAGTTGAAATCTTGGTGAAACTGCATTCAACACCCTGCATCTCCCAGGATGAGACTGTGATCTGTATTTGACTGTTCTTTAAATCTTTTTTTTTTAGTAAGTTATATTTAATCATGCTGATCCTTAGTAGGCGACTTACTTAAGTCCTTCCCAAAATAGAATCCTCTACTTATAATTTGTGTGCTGATGCTGCAACATCAGAACCTCGAGTATGTAATTGTTTTCAGCATTTGGTATAATTTGATAGAGGCACTGCTAGATCATTCTGTTGCCCTTCTTTGGTAATTGTGCGACATTTTGACATCAATTTATTGCAAGGGAACAAGTCATCTCTCAGATGAACATAGGAGTTACTGATTCTTTACAGTTTACGTACATCACATATCTTGGCACTTGTTGCTGTTGTTGCCATTATTTTTATCTGCAAACACTTGATGCTTTTTCACTAGATTACTATTTAGCTCATGCATTTAACGTATTTTCACATAGCTGACCCTTTACCATTTAAGCACATGTCTGAGCATGAGCTGTTTTCACCATCATTTTATCTACAAACACTTGATGCTTCTTTATTAGATTACTAGTTAGTTTATGCATCTAACTTTGTTGTCGGAATATGGTAGTACTACACACTGCCTGTTGACGTTATAATTTTAGCAGTGAACTAGGACCTGAATATTGAGGTGGAATCAAGCAGCATGAATGTTGGGGGAGTTTTTTCATTGACTTCTAGGAGCTTGCTCGAAAAGGCAATGGCCCAGGGGATCAGTAGGTACCTTAGTGGTGTCCAATCCAGGGTTGTCCATATTTCTCACAGAGTTGCATGCTCAACAAAGTTGCTGTTCTATATTTATGAACTCTAAAAACATATTCTTTGGGCTAAGCCTACACAAGGCTGCTTATTGAAAAGACAAGTGGAATAGGGCAACAACTACGTTGCTAGCCTAACCCAAAATATTTTTTAGGTCAAGGCTTCAATGCAGAGCCTTGTTGGACAACCTAAAATAAAACTCAAGTTTAAGTTGATCTGCTGCCATATGATTGTGTAGTGGAAGTATATTGATACTGCAAGCACATATATTTCTTTGACTTTAACATCTTGACAATGAAATTTCTGTCTTATCTTTTTCCAGTTGATGAAGAGGATACTCTTTTTCAAGGCATCAACAGCTATAGGGCTTCTGCCTTGAACTTAACAGCCCTTACAAAGAATGACAATGCAGAGTGCCTTGCAGATGGGATAGCTGACCAATTCAAAAAACAACCCTGTACAAACACCACAGGCTCCAACACAGTACCAGGCACTGAACCTCAGTTGGCCAACTTTCCAAACCTTTTAGCCAAATGTCATTTGAATGTCTCAAACACAAGGGATGGAGTCATAATGCCTGCTTGCATTCCCAACCTGGATCCTGATCTTGTCCTTACCAACTTCACAAAGTCTCAGTACTCGTTGAATCTTAATCAGACAAATTTTACAGGAATTGGAATTGGTTCTGAAGATAACTGGATCGTTGTTATTTTGACAACGAGCACACCCGAAGGAAGCTATGTGCCTGCACAAAGCACTGACAGTGCCGGTGACAGTGCCAGTTCAGTTTCCAAGTCCAAGATCAGTTTGATTCAATACTTGCTATGTTTGCTGATGGGGTTTGTCTTTCATTTGTAAACCAAGAGGTTTTGTTCAGACCAAAAAAAGAAAACCAAGAGGTTTTGTCATACTAGTTTTCTGCTTTTCCAACTTAGAGAGAACAATGAATTTCCAATTGGAGCTGATTCCATGGTGGAATTCGATTTCGTACTTGCATAACTTGATATGCTCTGTTGTAGCTGATAGTAGAATGTTGAAGAGTTGAGTGAACCGTTTTTCTTCCAAGATTTTGTGATATGAATATCATATGAGTGATATAAAGTGAAAAAGGATGGATTTACTCGGTTATTGAATAATATATGCACCACTTTATTCTATATCCCAACCTGGGTGACAAATTTCATTTAAACTAAGGAGGCTGTCATTACTATTGATATTATACCTGTATCAACCCATGTTTAGGCAAGACTGATGATTGAAAGGGTTTAAGGGAACCCCAAATTCCTTTTAGCTGTCATAGGACCAGTTCCCTTTGTTTCTTTTGGCCAAAATTCACAATTAGAATTCAAAGTTCATATATAATATGCCCATGGACTAAGAAGCTACACACAAATCTGCTTCAAGCTAATAAAGAGACCTTGACGATATCTTTTTTTCTTGTCAGTTCCTTTTTGACAATCTAAGTGAACAGGATGCTAACAAAGACAAATAGGCATGGAGTTTTTCTTCGTCTCTAATCCATATTTTCCGTCTTAATATGAAACTTAACTTCCAGCATCCTCCAGTTTTTATTACACCTTTTTTATGTATCAATTCAATCGAGAACAAATCCAATGGAACATCACTAATAAGAGGACTTCATGCATTCAAACCTCACCTCATCTCAATATCAAGCGCTCTTTAATCTGCTTTGCTTGAGAAAGAGAAATTTCTTTAGTGCAATCAACAGGACCCAGGTGGTCTTTGTGATCTTCTCCTTGATCATCAATAGCAATGCTGAGCTTAGCACAGTTTTTAGTATCTGAGCCTGTAATCCTTTGAAGAAACCCAGTGGGCCCTCTCTTCTCCAAATGGCGTAAAATGCATCTGAAACTGTCTTTTTGGTTTTGTGAGACCTTTCCTGAACTTCATTGCTACCATCTTCATCTTCATCTGCAGCTTGAATCATCACCTTGCACCTGTTGCAAGTCATAATCCAATTTCACTGCTCAAGTCGTACCAAAAAAAATAGCCAGATAGAAAATGGTGCAGCATGTATCAATTTGTAAATCTGCTAATCTTTTCCTTGAAGGACTAATAATAAATGATACGCTGCATAAGGAAGACTGGGAGAATTGACTATCCACCTGATGGCTGGGTATGTCAAGCAGGAGGCGATACACTTTGAGACAGCGCCCAAAACGAAAGCAGAAAAGGCAGAAAGAGCTTCTGGAGATGACTCTGTACCTGTTCTTTTGCTCAACTGCCCACTCAATAGCCTTTGTTTCAGCTGATCAAATATTGTATACTGCACAAATGAATAGCCTTTTCGTTCAAGATAAATATTGTGTCTTTGCACAGACATTTGGAAAAGAAGATGGAAAATCTAAGTAAAGAGCTACAGGTAGTTTGACCTCTTCATGCATTATATAATGAAGATGTAAACTAAAGTTCACTTCTTAAGAAACTGAAAACGAAAACAGATCATCACAACCTCAATAATCTCAAATCCCAACAGAACCAAGTAAATAATACATGTAAGGCACACTAATATGTAATTGTCGCCTGTACATAGTATGCCGAACCATAGAAAACATGTAACCGAGAGTTCTCACTCAGGTACCTGGATAGATGGGTTAGATGTCAAAAGAAGAGATATGCCAAGACCATCAAACGCCTCCATCCAAGTTCCCTCTGAAAGGGTCTTCCAGAGTCCTTTGGATTTCCCAAACTCACTCGTTTGCATCCTTGATGATGCTGTATCCAAGGGCTGCAAAGTAAAGTTCAGAAATTTGAATATAGTAAGGACTAAAATTAGTTACTCAATACCATATTTCATTAAGAAGATATAGAAGGAACTCTATGCGGGCTTCAGGGTAAATTTATGGTTGATAGCATAAGATTTGGAAATGGTCTATTTGATTTTAGATGACTCGTGACTAACAGCTGTTTCCTACTTTCCTTACTAAAGGAAATTGACGATGTATGAGTCACGACTCACCTGTGTCACTATAACTGTACAAGCCCCAGCAGCGGCTGCAACTATCAAGTTTGCTTTTGTTCCCATGGTTTTGTTTCCACTTTTCTCCAAGTACAACCTCTTAAAAAAACTGTATCCATAGAAGTAGATGAACTGTGAAATAAAAGACTGTAGGTTCTTTGTCCCAAGGCCCTGGTATAATGAAAGCACCTGACGGGTAGAAATTGCTTCCCAGAAAACATCAGAAATGTTCCTGCAAATTTCTAGAAATTAAAATTTGGAAAGAAAAAAAAATTGGAAAATCAGAAAATATGCCCTATGGATCAATAAGAAAAGGCAGTTGTCAGTTTGTCACAACCAGACTTCACCTTCAAGCCAACATAATTAGAAGCATTGGATAAAAATTCCTAATGTGAATCAAGATTCCTCCATAACCTTTTAGAGTGGAGCAAGTTAACTGCAAAGACTTATATAGAACTATACATTATAAACTAAATACAAATTATAACACTGCTAAATCTCAGAATAAAAAAGAACAAACTTTCTCAGGGTCACAGTTGATTCAAACAAAAAACTTTAATCACTTGTAGCTACTGTGGTATCACCTATGGTTATCACATAGAAGTTCATCTCATTGTATTAAATTATTAACGAGGGATTACCGGCATCAAGACGAAATATACTAAAAAATAGAACATTTTGGAGGAATAGTGAAATAGAAGAACACTGCATGAGAATATAGTACACTAATACTTGAGGCTCATAGGAGACTTTCTGTGAATATCTTCTAATATAATAGATGCATGAGAGAGCAACACTTTAACAAATTCAAGTTTGACTTTCATACTTCAGCATAGTAACAATTTATAGCCATAAATATAGAACATGGTCTCTATGCAAAACACTCTACAAACAAAACAAAAAAAATCAAATCTCTGTCCTAATGGTACAATTCTAGTAATACACTAAGCCAAAAGCCAAAATCTTTGAGAATGCCACTCTATAAGATAAATTGCAATTACATTCCCATTGAAATTTGCAAGTTGGGCTACAAGAAAGCTCATTTCATATAAACAATCAGCACCAAAATTAGCTACAAGAAAAACCCAGAAAAAATACATGTAAAAGAAGCAAAGACTAAAAATCAAACACAATTATGCGGAAGGAAATAGGCTAAAAAATCAACCTGTACTTTTGCTGATTGTGAGCTCGGACTTCAGCTTGGTATTTAGTCTTGCAGGTATCAAGTGGGTACAAGATGGTGGTGCTGACCAGCGCTCCAATGGCCCCTGAGGTTGCCTCTGCTACAGATTCAAGATCAAAGCCCATCCTTTTATCTGTTTGTGAAATGAAATCTTGAGGCTTATTATAAACACAAGAAAGAATAGAAGTGGGTTTTAGGAATTGGGAAGTGCATTCAGGATCAGCAGCTGGGCATGTGAACAATATGCTCCGTGGTGGTGCATGTTAGTGAGCAGCTGAAAGTGACGCAGAAGCAGCAGCAAGCCAATTGGGTTGAGTAATCACGGTGTTTGTGTATCTTCTTGGGAATCGGAAACGTGAATACTCTTCTCTCTCTCTCTCTCATTTGTGCGATGCTTTTTGGAACCGGGTGGGTGCCCGAAAGCCTATTGGGTTTTACCTTTCTTTTTCCCGAAAGTCACATATATCATCCTTTCAAAAAAAATATGTTTACATAAATTATTTATTTGTATAATTACATTAAACAAATGAACGGTTGGTCATGAAAATATTAATTTTTACAAAATTATTCATTTGTTTGATATATTGAATGTTGGATAAGTTAACGATATTCAATTTTGGATGAATTTTTTTGTAGACGTGATCTTTAAAGGTTAATTTGAAAGATGAGTGGTCTAGATCATGACACTAGATTGCTTAATGTATGCAAATAAAAGAGAGTTCAGGCACACAAGTACGACCTGAGTTTTTTTCTTTAGGTTTAAACATTATTTTCAGTGATTAGGTAATGCCCTCAATTTTAATAGCTTGTAACAAAAAATTTAATGGCAGTTACCAAAATGTAAGACAAACTGAATACGAGTGATCAAAGTGATTATTTTTAAAATTTAGTGAGTTAAGTGAAAATTTATAATTTGTTGTCATTTAAACCGCTCGATGCAAAAATATAGGTTTGGATCACACAAACAATAATAAAAAGATATTCCTTAAACTCTTTTGACAAAATGAAAAAATGATAATCAAAGCATTTTAGACGACCAATTTAGCATGTCATTATCCCTAGCATATTGGATCTCCCTATTAAAAGTAACTTATATTTGTGCTGGATAAAGGAGAATGACCACATTCTTTATTATTCCTACCATAATTGAAACTCACTAGTAAAAGTAATGTATTTTTGTGCTGGATAGATGAGAATGACACATTCTTTAATTTTTGTTGGATAGAGGAGAATGACACATTCTTTTAACTGTGAAAACATGCTAGTCAAAATATTCTTAAACCCAACAAGATAATTTAGAATTACTAAATTGAGAAATGTAAGAATAAACGTTTGTTAGTTTTCTCTAATATCTTCACTATAATACGATATGTTCTCACCATTTAGCACTACATCAATCATGAACATCAATTATACGAGTATCACATTCTCTATGACTTTCAAAGGACTTCCCATATTTAGACTATGTAGTCATGAAAATTCACTCAAATAAAACCTCATGTAACATTCACCACATCTAGTTTACTTCCTTGTGCATCATGTAAAGTATGCTTTCTCACTTGAATAAAAAAGGTTTCATATTCAAATCCAACAAACGACATGGCGCAAATTCACAAAGCCGTCATTTTATTGGTTTATTTTAATTTTTTTGAATACAGATCTCCCAAAGCCCCTTTCCCTCCTTTCAAAATTTCCACTATCATTTCTACTCGCACAGCGACAACTCCCACCCACCGCCCTTCCCCTAAAAACCAAAAGCATGGATCTTTCTCAACCCTAGCGTTGCTGTCCCTATAGCTCCACCACCGAGCCGGAAATATCAACCGGAAATAAAGCCCTAACACCGATGCAAGGCCTCGTCGGCTTGGTCCGCGAGTCCCTGGAGTTCCGGACCAGGGACAACGGAGGAGGAGGCTTCGGTGGACTGGTCGATAAGATCGGCTCAAGCATTAGAAAATCGAGAATCGGACTTTTCTCAAAGCCTCTGGCGGCGCGTGCGCTTCCTCCGGCTGTTCCGGAAAATGACGCACCGCCGATTCGGTGGCGCAAGGGCGAGTTGATTGGGTCTGGCGCCTTCGGTCGGGTATATATGGGTATGAACCTCGACTCCGGAGAGCTTATTGCAGTGAAACAGGTTTGGGTGCTTTCATTTTCTCCAATTGATTTTGGCTTCTTGATTAATGAGTTTGGTGTTTGATGGTTTGGGGCTGTTTTCGTGATTATTACAGGTTTCGATTGCCGCAAGTAGTGCTTCAAAGGAGAAGACACAGGCACGTTTCTGATTCTGCATAAATTTCGATTTTTTTTTTTGTAGAGTTTTTAGTTTTTAGATAGTATTTGATATCTTAGTTAGCATTTGTAAGCACAAAAAGTTATGATATTTATTCAATGCAATTAGCATTTCAATGATAGTGTTCTGTACTCTTGGTTTAGCTGCAACTAATAGCCCCATTTTCTTTTTTGAGAAAGAATATTCTTCTACTTTATGCTAAGGAAATGTTAATAATTGAAGAATATGTATGTTGAGTTGGTGGCAAATTAGATAACACATTTTCAGTTTGAGACTAAGTGGCTGCAGTTTTCTTTTCCTAATATAATGGATTCAGGCTCATATTCGAGAGTTGGAGGAGGAAGTGAGGCTTCTTAAGAATCTTTCACATCCAAACATTGTTGTGAGTATGATCTTCTTCTTTCTTTGGTGGTAATGGTCATTTATTACTATCTTAATGTTTTGATATTGTTTGTTAGAGGTATTTGGGGACTGCTAGAGAGGCCGATTCATTGAATATTTTGTTGGAATTCGTGCCAGGCGGATCCATATCCTCCCTCTTGGGAAAATTTGGGTCCTTTCCCGAGTCTGTAAGTGATTGTATATTCTTAAGTCAATACCTCTGGTGTTTGGGATATAATTTGAATCATGAAGCGTTTTTTATTTTTTTTACAGGTTATAAGAATGTACACCAAGCAGCTGTTATTGGGCCTTGAATACCTACACAAGAATGGAATTATGCATAGGGACATCAAGGTAACTCCCCATGCTTACTGTTAAATGTTAACTTAGAGTAGAAAGTAATCTCTCTGTCTCTGTCTCTCATGTATTGATGGGCATGCTTCATATAGGGTGCAAACATCCTTGTTGACAATAAGGGGTGCATTAAACTTGCAGACTTTGGTGCATCAAAGAAAGTTGTTGAACTGGTGAGGACTTCTTTATTTCCTATTGTTGATGAGGAACTTTACTATTTTTCATACTCATAGGTAGTGATTTATTTGTTGAAACAGGCCACTATAAATGGTGCCAAGTCAATGAAGGGTACTCCATATTGGATGGCTCCTGAAGTTATTCTCCAGACTGGCCATAGCTTGTAAGGAAATTTACAGATCTTTATACTGAAAATGCTAGTATCAATCCTAATTATACCTTGATACACGCTACTTAGAAGCTTTCATCAATTTAAATTTGGGGTTGTCTTCTTCTCATTTTAGAGAGATGACTATATGTGATTGTTTGTATTGGTATGGAAAAGTTGTTTTTTTGTCAACTTTTTGTTGTTTTCTGCATCCCCATATTTTGAGTCAAAGGTTTTTCAATACCAATGGAGGAAACGATAGAATCTTTCTTCTAGGACTTCGATCTCGCGGGTCCTTCTTTCAAGGATTAATACTACTTTCAATGAACACTCTCCTGGTGTTGGTCCTAGTTGTTTGAATTGTGCATATACGTGAACCAGATAAGGTTCACTGATACTACAATATTTCATATAACTGTTTATTATTGATATTGAGACTTTTACTTCAAGAAAAAAAGATGAGGTTCACTGATCCTACAATATTTCATATAACTGTTTATTATTGATATTGAGACTGTTACTCGAGAACAGTACAATCTTTAGCACATTCCTCTTCCTTTTCTCCAGTTACAAGCATATCTCATGCATTGAATGACGTGATTCATTTTTCTTAATTAAGAGAAAAAAGTTTAGATTCATCTACAATTTATTTCTGATCTTTGGACCTCATTAGTTTTGAATGTGGTTTTTAGCTCTGCTGACATATGGAGTGTTGGATGTACTGTGATTGAGATGGCTACCGGAAAGCCTCCATGGAGCCAACAGTATCAGGAGGTACACGTTTCTAGCTGCCTTTTCCAACTACTAATTTGATTATTGTGTCTATATGACTAGAATTTTTTTTAGTTTAGGGTGGTTTCCCTCTAGAGGTTGTGGACTAAAATGAGGGTTTTCCTTTTCAGGTTGCTGCTCTCTTCCATATTGGGACAACAAAATCTCATCCACCCATTCCTGAGCATCTCTCTGCTGAAGCAAAGGATTTTCTGTTAAAATGTCTAGAAAAGTACAATCACAATTTCTTTTAGTGCACTTCCTTTTGTTCATTTGAATGCCAACAACATATACTATCTAATCTCTAGATAGCCTATGCAGATAAAAAAAAATAGAAATGTCAATCTGTTTCTGAATGCTTACACTCGATAATGTGGTGGCAGGGAACCTGACTTCAGGTCTGCGGCGTCAGAATTGCTGCAGGTAATTTGAATGGCTTACATATTGTTCATAGTACAGCCATTAACAAGGCGTACATATATGCGTTTGTGTTACTCATCTGTATGTGATGTTTTCTTTTTCCTTTTGCTCACGAGGGAATTTTCGCTGATCATGTGCAGCACCCATTTGTCACTGGGGATTATCAGGAACCTCGTTCAGTGATACGCACTTCAGTAATGGTCTGTACAATTGCTCTTACTGTTATTAGCTCAACTACTTTATCCTTTTGTTCTATTTTAATTCTCAATAACGGCTTTAAACAGGAAGCTGGAAACCAGATGGCAACACCTGGGACCAACCCTAAGAGCTTGTAAGTGTAAACATCTAATGGTTGTGGAATTTCAATTGTTACTTGTTGATAATCTTGACACTTGAAACTCTGTCAATGCTTCAGCATGAACCCATCGATCAGAAGGTCAACCTGTGCAGGCTTGAAGGATATTTGTGACATGGGTACCGTAAGGTGCTCGACTGTATACCCCAACAATTTTTCAGGCGGGAGCTCCTGCTGGGGAGTGAACAATGCTGATGATGACATGTGTCAGATTGATGATTCTGATGATATCAGGCTTGGTCCATTTGTAAAATTTAGATGTGTGATGGCTTCTGGCGAATTAAACAAGGTAACAAACTTCTTGTCCTTGTAGATCATTCAGCTATTTGTAATTAACTCTAATTATGACGAGTGACTTGATTTTTTAAACTAGAGTTTCAATCCCATGTGCGAACCGACTGATGACTGGCAATGCAAGTTTGATGAAAGTCTGGAATTGGGTAAAAGTGGAACGAACTTGCCCCCTTGTCAAACAATACATGAGGCTTCTACCAGCGCTGGAGGATCTCATAAGGAGGAGACTGAATTCACATTTCCTTGTGGTCCATCAGTAGCTGAAGATGATGAGGAAGTTACAGAGACAAAAATAAGAGCCTTCCTGGATGAAAAGGTACTATTTGTGTCTGCTGAGATGTTTCCTTTATAAAGTAATGGTGAAATCATTTCAACAAATTCATGTTCTCTGAGAGCTTATTTAGGAGGAGTGTGATGCTTTTTACTTGCTCCTTGAAACTATATCAGGCTTTAGATCTGAAGAAGCTGCAAACACCTTTATACGAAGAGTTCTTTAGTACTTTGAATGCAGCTGGTCCTCCATGTGCAATTGGAAATGCAAATTGTGATCATGTTTCAAATAATCTGCATTTACCTCCTAAAAGCAAGTCACCCAGTCGTGCACCTAGTAGAAGATTCTCCGCGATAATTGGTACTGCCAATGTTTCACGCTATGGGAAACATACCCAAAATGTATCAAATGCTAGTGGTATGCATAGTCATATCTTGCAGGAAATTCAGCCACCTCAGCTTAGTGAACAAAAAAGGCCTCTTCACGATGCTCAGAAAGAATCAATTAGTCCGAGGTTTGTCGTTGGTGTTTGATGCCTTGTTATTGCTTATGTCCTGCACTCTTCTATAAAACTTATGGAAATGGTTTTAATTTCAGTGCATGTTTTTCTGAGTTGCAAAGGAGGTGGAAACAGGAGCTTGTCGAAGAAATCGAGAGGACGAGAGGCAAGTCTTATGTTATATTTTGCTCTGGCATAACCAACATTTGTTTTGTATTTCTTGTCTTTATAACTGTTCTTGTGCTATAAATCCGTTCTTGTCTTTATAACTTTGGAGTGAAACTACATGATGCAGAGATGAAACGCCAGGCTGGTTTAGGAATGAATACATCATCTCCAAACAACCGGATTATAAGTCGGGAAAGAGAGTAGCATTGGGGTGTTTTCGCTGCAAAATGAAGTGTATGTATGTACCTCACTTGTATCTATTTTACCATTATAGAAATAAGTTACTTTCCCACTGGGAGTGTTCAGTATGATGCACTTGGCTGTGAGGATGTTGTCCAGTATTCACATTGCCATATCTGTGCAACAGCCTGCCTCCTGTATTATCGCCGCAGCTCAGCTAGTGTCACATGACAAGTGATATTGTATAATTTTATTTATTTTTTCTAATTTATTGCGGAATATGAGACATGAAGTACTTGAGTTTTCGTGGGAATTATATATAATCCCAAATTTTCAACATATAAGTAATGCTTCAGATACAGTTATAGCAAACAATCTTGTATCTGGAAAGGAGTGAACTCATTTCAAGTATCGATGAATATTTTGGGTGCATTCATGATTTAGAAGGCCTCTTTCTCTAACCAACTTAGTGCTTATGGTCTAAGCCCAACAAAGAGAAGAAACACTGCTGAATGAAGCCTGGTGGCCACAAAGTAACTTGCAAAGTGTGGTGAATAAAAACTCTAATGAGTGACTCTCTTGTCAAGTATAAGATCTTAAGACCTCTGATCAGGTAATTCAGTATCTTGGTGAATATTGGAGACCTTTCTGTGTGTGTGAAAAAGACCAAATGTTTTTTGGCTTAGGAAAAGATTTCATGTTTTTCATCTTTTCGGAAGTGAAAATAAACATGTTCTGATCAGGAACAAGGATCTCCCACATTTTCTTTTAGATGTTTTCGGCACAGACTTGTAGGTTTTCTAACCAGCTACCAATCTTTTTTAACACTGCTCAATTTTATGTCAAATAAACATGGCGTCGGCGGCGATGAATTATGAATGTGGGTAATGGAGAAACATGAATGCCCCTGATTTGTACCTGTAGTGTCCTAACCATCCACCACAGAGATCTTAAAAATCTTTACGACTTCCTTTTGTTCCCTACACATTAACCAAGCCGGTTGGTGAGTCAAAATATGAAAGCTTAAAGCCTACATTTTTCTCAAATCTTTTGAATATTCCATGGCAGAAAGTTGAGTTTCTGGTACATGAAAAGCATAATTCTTGAATAAGGGGCTGAATATTTGAGCATGAAAAGATTTTTGTCTCTGATGAGGTGGGCATTAATCTTTTTCCCTCTCTTTTCTTGTATTAAAATGATGATAACTTCTTGACCTGAAATTACCAGGATTCCAGGACATCAAATCAAGATAACAGAAGATTACCATCACGAGAAAATAAACCAAAATCTTTCAGTGATTTCATTACTTTCTCAGAGACAAAAAGAAAGAAACTTTTGCTCTTTGGGAAACAAAAAAAAAATAGCGCCTTTTTGACTGTCAAGAATTCATTGGAACATGAACTTGTCATCTTTGCAAGGGCTACCCCAAATTACAGATTGGAGTACAGTCTGGTTTGGGTTAATGTTTATCTGCTTCAAAGCAAAATGGACCATTTGGTTGTTTTCTTTTTCTTTTTCACTTTAAGCTATACAAATGGCTGTGAATACTGAATCGTCACCAACCGAATATTTTGGTGGACCATCTCTCTTTTATTCTCAAGAATATTTCAAGATTCCCGGGACATACACTCCAACATTATAGGTGAGGTGAGGTGAGGTAGGTAAGAGACAATGATCCCCAAACCAGGGATTTTAAAAGGGTAAAAACTCAATATAGTACCCAAATTATGAAGAAATGTATTTTTTGGTACCTACAAATTTTTTTTACCCAAAATGGTACCTGAACTATTGTACAATTACCCAAAATGGTACCTCCGTAGTTAAGTCAGGTACCATTTTTGGTAATGACCAATAGTTCAGGTACCATTTTGGGTAATGACTCAATAGTTCAGGTACCATTTTGGGTTAATTATCAATAGTTCATGTATCATTTTGGGTTACGGAGGTACCATTTTAGGTAAATGTACAATAGTTCAGGTACCATTTTGGGTAAAAAAAATTTGTAGGTACCAAAAGGGTTTTTCGCAATAGTTTGGGTACTATGGCTGGGTTTGGGATAGGGTTATTACGCTGGCTTATAAGTGGCCCCTTGGGTTGGATGGAAACGGGGGGGGGGACCAAAAGCCAAGCCACAGGGCCCCCGTGGTTTGTAGCGTGGGAAGCTACTGAGTAGAAACTTTCTTAATACCAGTTCTATCCTCCTGCTTGTAAAAATGCGGTCCCCTCTCTTCTCTTCTCTTCTTTCGTCTATCTGGGATTCTGGGTGTGTTTGGATATCACCTGGGTGCTTGAGTTCTTCTCCTCCTTCCTCTGGGGGTCCCCCTCCTCTTCCCTCCTCTCTTTCTTTCTTCCTCCGCCTCCTCTCTCTAATTTTCTCTTCCTTCCTCTCTTGGGACCCAGTCCCTTCTACAAAATCCAACCCCCTCTTTCCCTCTCTCCTCTCCTCCTCCTCGTTCCCTCTCTCTCTACTTTGTACACCCAACTCCCAGCCCTCCCTTCTAGGATTTGCAACCACCCACATCATCCCACCTCTAATCCAAACCCCGTGCTTCCCTTGAGCCCGTGCTCTCCCAGCTTCCCGTCCCCTCCCTTCTCCCTTACTCCCCACCTCCTGCAATTTTCCCCTCAGCCTACCACCCTATATCACCTCTCGCCTCTGTTCTTGCCATGCCCAACCAAGCTCACACTACCGCTACAGTCTCACCACCACAACAGATCATCTTCCCTTCCTGCCTCACCCTGCCCCACCCTTCAATTCCCAAATCATCATCGGGCTCCCTCAGTTCCAGCTTAAGAGACGTGCCTTTGTCTTGGCTTTGCCCATTCTCACCAACACACAATAAGGATCTTCGATCCAAAGTCCAAACCCAACGTTTAATTATTTTTATTAATTTTATTTTCTGTTTAATAAATAATTGTTTGCAATTTAATCTCTAATTATTTATGTCTAATTTTTTGTTGTATAGAAAAAAATTAAACAAAGCATAAAAGTTAATGAATTACATTATATTACCAAATAATTAATTTAACATTATCTATATTTGTCATTTTCAAACTCACAACACTTTTAAAAATGGTATCTGAACATTGGCACCAAACACTATACCTAACTTTTAGTACCATTACTACAACACTTTCAAAAGCTACCATTACCAAACAAATAGTTCTTTGCTTTCATGTACCACTTATTTTCACAAAGAAAACCAAAAATACATTTCTCCAAAGTGGTCCTATATTGGGTTTTTACCCGATTTTAAAGTGGTATAAAAAAAAAAAAAAAAATTTATGGGCTTCAAATTTGTACAATGAGGTGGAGAATGAATTAGGGTTTAAGCTTCATGCTTATCCATTTGTGCGTGGAAAGCTAGTGAATGAGAGAAAAGCATTAGATTTCAAGTCAATTTATGTGCAATCGTTTTTTCTATGGTTTTTAATACTAGTTGCAATAGAATTGTTTATTGTGTGCAAGCAACACATTGTTTTATCCATAACCAAATTAAGATTGAATATATTTGTCAATTTTGGGGGGTTGTCCTTTTGGGAATGCTTTCCTATTGTGTCCAAGGTAGGGTGGATATGGTGGTGGGGCATGAAGAAGAAGGATGATCTCAGGCTAGCTTTTGTACCCAATTGTGGTTACTTTTGTTGGTGACGCCATGGCTCGTTGGATCTATGAAGAAATGGGACTTTATTTTGCCCTAATAATGTGTAGATATGAGTGTTTACAATGACTAAGACCCAGTTTAGTGAGGCTTAACTTATTTTTAAAGCAGCTGTAGTTGTACTTTGAGAATAATCAACTGTGAAATTAAGTAGCTGCATGTTTGGTAAATATCTAATTCAAGTTTAGAGCCCCATAAGAAAACCTTACTCGCTAAGTAGTGGCATAGATAAGGGCATGTCAATGGACTCCATGGAACTCGATGCTTTCTTCTTTTTCTTCTTACATTGGTCCAGTCTTGTCCGAAATTTGTTTGACAAAGTGCGTGCGAGACATGGACACTATGAGAGTAAACCTATTAAATATGAGTGACTCTCTATGTTAAAACTTTTTAAAGTTAAATAGATGTATGCCTAAGTATCACTTCACAAAAGAAATAGAAAACTCTCCTCAAACTAACATAAGCCCACGCACAACCCTAATTGGTTTCCTTAAATTCCCACTCATGGGTTCCATGATTCCATCTTTGGTTCTATTGTTGCTTGCTTCCTCGCCCCATTACATCCAATTTTAGTCACTTGGTCATTGCACTCGTACGTACGTTTCTTTTCATGTCCCACATTGGTACAAATTTCTACTTTCGTCACCGATATTGTCAACATTTAAATTTAGAATCACATATAGTACTTGAACTATTTCTTAATTATATACTTGGTACCTGAATTTTATTTTTTTTCACAAGTAGTACCCAAAGTTTTCGATTTCATCTTTTGTGGTACCTAAGACCAACTTTGGTGATCTCTCTGGAAAATATATGTGCATGAGAGTACGTGTTCCCAAAAATGAGGTTAAGATGGAAAACTTTGGGTACTACTTGTGACAAAAATTGAAGTTCATATACCATTTATGATGAACTCGAAGAGTTCGAGTAGTGGTTGTGATCAAAAGTGAAGTTCATGTACTATGTATATAATAGAGGTAAAATTCAAGTACCATTTATGATAAAAATTCAATATATTTATGTGCAAAAATACACAAAATTAATGTGAATAGCATGAGTAAACTTTCCCCATATAAAAACTTTCATAATCTCATGATTTACCCATGGCATTCATGAAACCAACCCACTTAAGCAATAATAAGGAAACGTGTTGAAAGTCGCTTAAGAGTCTACTATTACAATTGGCTTTTCATGAAAACCCTTCTCTACCAAAGAAGATTATGGTGGAGCTTCTATATCTTGGCCTTTTTTGGGGTTCTTTTGCATTCTATATCAAAAACTTTGCCTGAATGATACAAACAACTTTCAAGTCCTTAACTACCAAGAAACTAATATAAAGCTTCTTTCTTAAAGAGTCAAGAAATTATCGATCCCAATAGATATGCACCTTTGGCGTTTGAACAAATGTCCACACACTCACACTTTTAACATATGTGGAAGCATTATTGGGTCTCCATTAGCCTCATGGATCAGATCAAAATGGAAGTAGCTTTGTGGATGCCAAACAAATATACACCATAATATATGTCAAGTATTTCTTGCAAATTATTAGCCCACTAGTAAGTACTATACAGAGAGGATCCAAATCATGACCTCTAAAAGGCAAATAATACATTACCAAGATTCTGGCAATCCAATGATGTCACAATTGAAACTTTCCAATCAAGTAAAAACACATTATTGGAGGGAAAAAAAAAACCGCACACATCATTATCCATCTCTGTGTACGTAGAAACCTGAACACAGGCTCTTCATGAATAAGAGATTTTTTTTTTTTTGTGTTTTTTTTTTGTGCAAGAGAAATTATTGGGGGAGAGGAAATATAATAATGATAAGTTAAGGAAAGTTATATGCAGAAAGAAAATGTGAATAATATTTTTAAATTTTTAGCAAACAGCGATTGATTATTTATTAATATTAAAGTAAAGTACATTGACCCACAAAGTCTCACGAACACATCCGGGATCATTTGTTGACAAAACGAAAGTAAAGTAAAACAGATTGACAAAGACAATAGGCTAATGTGCAAATAGTAAAACTTCATTGCATAAGTAATAACTGGCCCTGGGAAAAATTAGATTCCTAACATGAGCTAATTGAGTGGTGACATAGATGACCCAATAGTCTCAACGCAAAGGTGGACAATACAGAACAAACATTCCCAGATTCAAGGTTGTCCCTCCACCAAATAACCTAGACGGTTTGATGTCGCCAGTGATATTGGCTACAAGCAGGGGCGGAGCTAGTATTGGCTAGTGGAAGGGGCCAAGACATATAAATTATTCATAGGGGGGCCAAGACTCATAGAATATAGGCAAAATTTTGCTGAGATAGGGCAAATATACATAGAATATGAATGCATAAAAAATTTCGGGGGGGGGGGGGGGGGGCAAGGCCACCCTTAGTCTCCATGTAGCTCCGCCCCCGGCTACAAGAGACTTTTGGATAGTAAACACCATGATACATATGCCGGATGATCTAGATCCAAACCTAGAACCGACTGAGATCCAAGACCTAGACCCGACCCATATCCTATACCTAAATCCAAAACTGACCTGGATCCCAAATTCGGCATCAGAACCAATTATAAGCGCACTATCACCTTGCAAAATGGGACAAACATCCACCGGAAACAACCCTAAAACAACCCCAAAGGCAGAGCTAGGAATTTATATAAGGGAGGACTAAATTTTTTATTCTCATCAAAGAATAGAGCAGCTTTAAGTTGGGGTGAGCTAAATTTAATTTTGGTAAAAAATAAGCTTAATTGCACTTATTTAATTATGTTTAGTAAAATCTACAATGCAATTTTGTTCATTGGGGTGGGCTACAACCCAGGGGAGCCACCCCTGGCTCTACTATTGCCTAGAGCTACAATTTACAAATTCCCGCCTTCATGTTAAACAATGAATACTGAAAGTTTAAAGTTGTTACACAGTTGTGATACCCGAAAGCTCACATTGGTAATGCATTAGGTTGATTGATCCATGGTATTTAAGAAACATTTCTTTTTGCCAATAATTAAGCTATACTTCAGCCAACACTATTAGATGAGGTTTTGTGTCATTAGAAGTGAAATTAATCAGATTGTAATTCTAGAAATTTCTACTAGAATTTTGCTCATATACATCACTTCAAAAACATCGGTTGTAATTGCACCGGATGTAAAATGTTATTTATTGCATCGGTTGGAACATAACTGATTTCTACGAAATCTCCTTTTTCAGAGTCTTAAATCATAATTATGATGACGACAACCCGGGGCAACTAACGAGAGAACGAGCCACACAATTATATAGTATATACAGTTGAGTATGATATTTATTTTTAGTGGAGATCTATGATATATCAGGAGTGACACTAATGTATATTAAACTTACACAAACACATACCGTTCCTCTAGTGTATTTATTTATCTATACAATTATGTATTAAGACAAATACATATTTTCAAACCATAACTGAATTTGTTTACTTTTATACCTCTTAAAGATTAAATAACTATATATATATATCATTAGGAATAAAAAAATCAAAATGCAAATAAATAATTAATAAAAAAATCAAAATACCTCTAAATTCTCACTCCCACGACAGTGTGAGCATTTTGTAGTATAAAAGTAGAATCCTTTTCACTGCAAATAATTTTTACAGTCCTTTTTTTCTGGTGGGGGACCTGGATCGTTTTCATTGCGACCCCAGTTCAAGTGGGGATACGGATGATTTTGCACTATAATTCTGTTTCTAGCACGTGCTTTACACTTGGAAGTATTATATACTCGCCAAAATTATCGATTAATTCCATAGAGTTTGTTTCTTCAAAATGTTTGATCTTCTTCAACATATATGTGCCATATGAGGCATTAGTTTATTCGTTTATTGCTTTTCAATGCATTTTTCTGCAGCTCTGGCTTTGGTTTGTTCACTCTGAACTCTATATTAATGGAGCTCAGTGACCACTTGTAGACATGCGTTTGCTATAGCTTTCGTTTTCACGGTTGGTTGAGACTTGAGAGTCATGCACATATAATTTGCTACAAGTAATTTCAATTAATTCCTTTATCATAATGCACTGTCCAAGTTTGGTCGTTCATGTCTTATGAGTTATGAATCATATCCGTAGATAAAGTGTTTGATAAAATGAGTACTAATAACAAAATCACCGACTATTACGAGTTAAATTTTTATGCAGCTCATGTTTATTTTATTTAAAGCTCTATAATATATTGAAGGTACGTGTCACGGTTGTATACGTACATAGAGTATAGATCCTTTGTGTCTATCTCTCCCATCACGTGACAAGTTTTTCTACATATTATCGTAGGTTGAGTACAGAATTAAGGACGTAGTTAGGGCTAAGCAAGAACAATTATTTAACATGAAGTAAAACATCTATCAATATCAGTATCCATTAAAGAGTAGGTTGAAAATTCAAGACAGGATCAGATCATATATAGCATAGATGCTGACACAATAAATCTATATACAAAATACACATTATCCTATATTTATCTTAGCAGCCCTAATGAATGGATGCCCTAACTCCACGATCAGATACTGCCTTCCTCTTGATCTGTCTAGGGCTACTTATCCTTGCATGTGACATTTTTAAGGTAGCAAAAGAAAAATGTGTCGGCACTGCTCTAATTGCAAGAGGCCAACATCAGAATGTTTATTAGCTGACGTCTGTTGTGAATGGCATTGATATAGCTCTGGTAGGATAGCCAATTTAATTACAAGAACTCTTTATCATAGGGATTAGCATACAGACCTAGATTGAATCCCCTGTTGTAACTAATGCCTCTAGTTTTATAATGCTTTAACCATTCCTCAAAACTCAAGTTAGCAGAATATATATGAAGCTAATTGATGATCTCACTCACATGTTACCTCTACCGATATGTGGAGTGTTAGACCGATACATATGGGAATGGAAACCCTGAATTGAGGGTTAGAGCTAGGTTTTGAACCTATACTTCATGCTAACAAAAACTCTAATACCATGTTAATTAAACACCCATGAGTCACGACTCCAAAGGTTAGCTCAAATTGTCAATAAACTAACAATGTTTATCAAACTAACATTCATGGAGAACGACTGTTCATTATGTATTGTCTCTACCAAACAAAATACTTTATGCAACACATGCTAAAAAGATGATTAAGATATTATATGGTTGTGACAGTTTATAGGGGGTAGTTGATGATAACATGTTTCAAACTTTCAATGGTGGTGAGAGCAGTACTCAACAGATGTAGGTCGGTGAGCATATTGGGGAATAGCATGCGACCCCCCTATATATAGAGAACCATGTAAGGTAGCTACCAGCTCTGCAGCCCACTTGCGGTTACCTTTACCTTTGTGCTATCCTAGCTGCAGTGTTTTTGTGATTGATGAGCCAGCCTGCAGCCACCAGTAGAGTACATATAATAGCATGAGGTTTTTGATTGCCTGTAGAAGATTTGAATTCTGAGCTATAGATATGTTGGTCCCAAGGTTGAATGTACGGGTAGAATGAGGTGAGCAATACTAGCAAGTATAGATACCAAACCTGTCTGTCTTTAGATATTGTGTCCCACTCCAAATTGTAAATGATCGATCCCTGTATAACTTTATATGGACAGAAAAAGGGTAAGGTAAATTCCAAAGATGAAGAAAATTTGCTGATATGGCAGATGAGTATACAAATGTTAAAAACCACAAAAGTGTATTCACCCGTGAGCTAGTTGTTTTAGCAGCTGACTGTGTATCAGACAGCTACACAATCATCTTTGGAACTTTTCTTCGTCATTGCCTTTGCCTCTTTCAAGTATTTTAGCACACATCTCGGCACAACAAGAAGAAACGTCACTAGACACATTAATTAATGGGTGTGTTGGAAGTCGAGTGAGGAAATACTATTGCCTACAATAACACTCTCCTAAATACAATTAATCCTAAATTAACTTGAGATCCATGTACGTGAGACTTAGTTATCCGAGTGCATATGTCATTAATTATACAATAGTGTAATGCTAAATAAGTACTGTTTTTATATAAGTACATGTACAGTGGCTACATGATTGATCATGCATGCTTCCCTAATTTTTTCTGTACATGAATGCATGATTAATTGAACATGAGTGGGAAATATTGACAGAGTCAAAGTTTATGATCGAGTTAATTATTATTTGGTATATATCAAATATAGTAAGCGGTAATGTCTAATGGTGTATGTTAGATCCAAACCCTAATTCTATATGTTGTTTTCCAGTTAGTTTGTTCTATTGAAAAGACTATTCATATTTTCATCAACATATGACTGATGACTTCTGTTGTCTGAGATTGAGGTTGAGGGTTGGAGAGAGAGAGAAAGAAAAAGTAACGGTATTACCTACCAACTACAAGCATACACGCATTATGAAACCAAGGGAATTCATAGAAATATATATATATATAAAGGGATGACTAGGAGATCGAAAGACAAATACAAAATTGTCAAATTTTGATTACAGAGATCGAGAAAGAGATCGATTCATGGCTCATCAATATTAGTAATATAAGGCTTAATTTAAGGGTAAGAAACTAATTAAGATCAAGTAGCGACCCAATTAAATGGCTCAAAGTTTAACAGTCCTTTCTTCTCATGCTCACCACCATCTTTGCATCTGCTTGGCCTTTCAAACTTGTCCATTCCCTCTTCACCCCCGACTTTCAAACTATTTTCATCCAACTCCTCAATCAAACACACCGTACCTTCTTGTTCTCCCAAAACTAGTTTTTCAATGTCTCCCTCTTCTTCTTCTTCTTCCTCTTCTTCTTCCTCTTCATCCCTATCATTTTCATTATCCTCACCGCTGTTTGCTTCAATGTCTTCTTGGGTGGCTGTGGTCTGTAATTCCGAGTCAAAAGTAGGAGCAAAGAAGTCTTTAGAAAAGCATAATCGAAGGCGGCCGTTGCTCCTTTCAGCTTGGAAACAAGTAGGTGTCAATGGGGCCTTGACAGCCTTGAGTATTAGCCGACCGTTTTCCCTGTGGGGTCTGACTTGTAGAGACTCCGAGCCGCTTATCGTTGTCAGCGGAGGAGGAAAGTTATGAACATTTCCAGATTTCTTGCCTCCCAAGCTTTTACTCTGCTTCTGCTGATCCCTCTCCACCATACTCTTTCCTTTCGTCTCGAAAATGTTGTTTTCGATGAAGATGGTGCCAGTCTCATTGCCCAAGTTTTCAGTGCACAACTCCAAACTCTTCTCGTTGAGCCTAGTAGCCGATGATGAGAGCTTATTGTAAACCGGGGTGGGAGGGTTTTGTTGTTCGGAGCTGTTGGAGATAGATTGGAGGAAACTCCAGCCACCCAAGTCAGAGTTCTTGGTGGCGGGTTTGTCATAGTGGCATTTCTCTTCATGACTAAGCTCTTTTATGTGGTTAGACTCTGATGAGAGAAAAGATTTGAAGCCTAGTTCTAAGGGTGTTGCTGAAAAGAGATGATGGGGTATCGATGAAGAGAGTTTTAGCCTTAGTGTTCTTGGCTCTACGAGCTGTGGCTCTTGCAGGCATGACTGTAAACCTTGACATACAATCGTAGCCATGTAACTATGAAAATGAAACTTTCCGAGGAAAAGGAAATTGGAAGTACGTTCTGGTAGAAGGAAGTGAAATCTGAGGAAGAAGAAAGTATTCTTGCTTCCTGCAGATTGTTGTTTAGAAAGTTAGAATGGAAATTGAGGTTTCTGTGAAGTTGGGAGAGTGAGAGAGAATGAAAGGGAAGAGAAGGAAGAGGAGGGGATTGAACATGAGTGATAAGAGGGGTGTGGGGTGTGTATTTGTAGTCCTCAAAAAGTGGAAGCTAGGTACAGTTTTGAGGGAGGTGGCCCATGTGGGCAAAGAGCCTTTTTTACACCACTTGATATTATACAATACCCAATATGGTACACACTAAATTATATTAAAAAAAAACACTAAAGAAGTAGCGAGTATATGTTCACATACATTTAGGTCTCGTTTTGTTTCTGAAATAAGATATTGAAATTTTAATATATACTTAGGGTATTAGAGGTACAAGTAATCAATATATATTGTTTTCATCCGCTAATTCTTTGTGGAATTCAACTTTTCATACCTAGCTATTTCTAAGTCTCCAATTTGTGTATCAATTAGAGTCTAAGCGCATACAAGAAACTATTTGTGGTACATATATTGTTACTTGTAAGTGTCATGTGGACAGGAATTGGGTCTAAAGAGAGTTTCCTTATCTGTGCATGCATGAATGTAGTTAAAAGAGAGAGACAGATGGGATTTAACATTTCCGAAAAGCTACTAGCTTTCCTATTCCTTTCCAAATGAAAAACAACAAAGGGTAAGAAAGTAATCAACATAGGTATTCCCCCCAAATATTTCTTGACAGTGATATTGCTTCTAATTATCAAATTTATTAATTAAATACTACAACACTATCCAGTGCCAAGTAGTGTTTTATGTATGATCCATATGCCTCACGAGTCTTGAATTCAAATAGAATAATTCTGGAATAAAACAGAAAATACATCAGCAGCCCACACGCTTTGAAATTTTGTTGACACATACCCTTTGAATTTGAAATTTCTATGATGTCAAATTACTCGTTTGCACATATTTAATTATCTGTTATACACCGACTCACCGACCAATATTACACTTGCATACGAACACTTGTAGAGGGAGTTACTAATTAAAATCAAAATCTTCTTTTTTTTTTATAAGAAATAGAAAAAATAAAAAACTGTAGATGTCCCCATTTGATCATATTTTTGTTATTTGTGAGGAAAGAATTAATATATATTGTTCATTGACCAAACACAATCATATATAACAAGAGTATTACATACATTAGAGTCTACATTCTTTTAGCAAATGATATAATATAATGCTAATAGGACTTATAGAAAAATAAATCTCTAGCAAATAACCCGTATTATAAATTTTGTAATCGCAATTACGTACATTATAAGAGTAAACTAATAATATAACATAAAAGTACTTATAGAACACTATTTGTTAAAAACTCATCAAGACACACAATTATGATACGAAAACGCTCCAAACCTCCCAGACAATATATGGTTACTGATGTATGAACCAATTAAGTGCATACAGCTATGGAAGTAAAAGCTAAACCTCACGGGAGGCACAACCATATCTTCATCCTTTGGTGTTCGACCGGATGAACGTAACCAATGGTGCGTCCTTTAGGCTAAAAAGCCTCAGCTGGCATAGCCTTGGTGAGTAATCGATCCTCACAGACGCTCCAAGGTGGAAGCAGATACACATATATAGCCAAGCGAGGAAATAAAGCTTCAAAAGAATGAAGTCAATATTTTTTCATGTCATATATTAAGGCAATATATTGTTAATTTAAATAAATAATTATCACGTGAATTTTTATTTGAATCTGTTATCCAAATTAGTAACGAGGTCATGTATTCCAAACAATGGATTAATGAGATAAATTTGCATTCAACATGCATGTGATTGGGAGAAATTAATGGCAGAATAACGTCGGAAACCATGTATATATCCTCCACAAATCAAGGTGGGAAACTCCATGCTGTATGGATGAATTAATTATTATGTTTGGAGAAAAACTATAGTGTCTGCAGGGGACAGAATCAGATGTTAATATAATATCTTGCTCTGGGAATAATTTGAAATAAGAGTTGGGTGCGCGAGTGAGTCCCACACAATATGACCTCCAAAAATCAATCTATGTTTGTTCAAATTTCGTCATAATATTGCCTCCTCTCCTTCTAAGAATGTCAACACACCAATTGAATACCATATTCGATTCAAACTTTGCAATCCCTCCACCACCACCCCCCACATATTTCATTGAAATTGTATTCCCCATTAATTCAGTCCCAGTCTTGAAATTTGAAGAATCTTCAAGGTACGGTCTCGACATCTTTTATCATATTTGTTGCGAGGATGGAGGCCATGTGGTTCCAAGGTCTTTCTTTTGATTTCCAGCTTGGTATTGTTTCATGGGTTTGTGTTGACATCATTATGTCTCTCACTATAGTCTCTACTATTCATTCACCAAACTCAGAGCACTATGCACCGCGTTGGAAATATAAGATTTTTTTCATTCATCTATAGTCAAATTATTGTGGCGAAACTCAAATCAAATGCATGTATAACTTAAGTTGAGTGACGTGGAGCATGTATGGTCACACGAATCATAGATCTTTGCAAACTATATATGATGAAAAGTTGTTTTTTTTTCTTCAAAGTAATACAACATTTCACATTCTGGCATAGTGGCATTGCCAAAACAGGTACGAATAAAAGATGACTCGCAATCTGATGCGGATGCTCAACGTACTATAGATATCTTTAGCCACTGCACTAATTGTACGGACATGTTAAAAGGCAGCTCTAATTTGAAAAGGGACCGACTGATCTTCCACCAAGTGATTATGACCCTTTTGTTTGTCGGCTAGGTGCTTTGTTATGCAACCCTAATCTCTCTCTCTCTCTCTCTCTCTCTCTCTCTCTAAAAAGATCAAAGTCTAAGCTATATATAGCTTAATTAGTTAGTGATCGATGATGCAAAATGGAAAACCAGCTAAAGCTAATGAGCTATATATAATTAAGCACTTAGTTAATTAATTGATTAATTAAACATGATCCTAGCTAAGCCATGTGGGAAAGACAACAAATGAGTAAACGACCAAACCTAAACGGTAAAAGCATTTATATGCCTAGCTAGGGTCATTACCCTAAAAATTCTGCTTTTAGCTAGAGCTGGTTGCTCACTTGCTCCTACTACAGGACGTTCATGTGGTTCTGATGAATCCTGCTGTAGGGTTTCCCAGTGTAGAAATTCAGAATAGAAATTAGAAAGTTAATTTTCCCAATTAGACCAAAAAGTAATTCAAAGAAACAAAAAAAAGTAGGACATTCATTACCCTACAAATGCTGCTTTTAGGGCTGGTTGCTCCTACTAGAGGACGTTCATTTGTAGGACGTTCATTAATTACCCTACAAATGCTGCTTAATTTTAGGGCTGGCTCCTCCTACTTAAGGACGTTCATGCGGTTCTGATGAATCCTGATGTAGGGTTGCCCAGTATAGAAATGCAGAATAGAAATTAGAAATTTAATTTGCCCAATCAGACCAAAAAGTAGTTCAAAGAAACAAAGCATCCAGCATCAAAAACTTATATTTATCTATCTCTGCTGACACACTATTACTATAGCATCTGCACTTTGCCTTGTATTCATAATATATAGTGACCAATAGGGATTAGCATAATTAGTTCATAACGTGAAAAAGTACTGTTTCAATTCGAAACCCTTTTTGATCAAGTGCATGCGTTTAAAATTTAAAACATTATTAGTATTCTAATTACTGGTTACTTTCTGTTGCACATCTGAAAGTGCATGCTGAGGTGCTGACCTTATCTTTAATTTGGCTTATTGATCGATCAAATAATAGGAAACTCGGCCAACCAAAACAAATTAGTAAACAATTCACTAATGGAAGGATTACATACATAAAAGCATGATTTATGTAAGAAATCACTAGATGTTGTCTATTTACTTATTCAAGACATCAATTAAACGATGAGTACGTAATGAAGGAATAATTATAAATTTCCCTTTGTTTCGTTATTTGTGTTTCCAGTTGTGTCATGTTTTATTTTTTCTCTCTATCTTTCCCATGATGATTACTGAAAGCAAATCGATCGATCAACCTCATAATTTAGCAAAATATGGGAACTAGATGAGGCCTAGCTAAAAGTTACCATTGACCATAGTAGCTAGCTGGATTCTCATTCTCAGAAAAGAAAAAAAAAAATTATGTAAGTGAATATTATTGATAGCAACGTACACAGATCCTTTTCAAAGTAAAAAATTAGTCGGTAAGTAAAACTCATGGATGCTTTCATCACCAAATAGATATTTTGGGTATAAACTATATATCTAAACAGAACAGGTTGACATCCTGTGAAGCATGCATGATATATCCTCCAATGCAATAAAAACTTCCAGAAGGAAATTAAACTTCAATCTGATTCCATTTTCAAAACTTCATAGTCAAGGTACATTAATTTCTAGGTTGAGGGGGCATATATTCCATCATACTTTTCTTGAAAATGAATTCTCTGTTGCGCTTGTTTTTATTTGTTTCAATCTTGACCACATATATACTACAAATATGTAGGAAACCCTAACAGTACGTGTGTTTTTACTTGTTTCAATCTGCCGGTTAATTCTAAACAAACAAGAGAAAGAAAACCTAATCGGTCATATTCATGGATTAATTTGATCTCACACGGCAAATCACATCCAAAGACAACAAGAGAAAGAAAACCTAATCGGTCATATTCATGGATTAATTTGATCTCACACGGCAAATCACATCCAAAGAGTGTTATGAATCCATTGCTTCTTTGCTCACACGTTCTTCAATCTATAACATATGATGAGAAAGTCAAGTAAAAATACATATACAGAAATCCTGCATATATAAGATTAAGCAAATTTAATTTTGATTATATATGTGAGCCAACTGAGAAAGAGAGCATCAAGTACGTATACATCAGAATCTGTGTGTTTCTTCCCTTGAATTTTGTTTTAATAATAAGACGGGCTCTGACTCCAGAGAGAGCTAGATAATTTTGCATCAGATTCCATCATAGACCTGTTTAGATTTCTAATATTGGAGAATCTTTTCACAAAGTAACGTCATGTCCCCTTGGCTTTAAACGAAAGCCTAAAGTTTAGCCTTTGGTTGATTTCCTATAAACCATTAACTTCTATTTTAATTAAAACTTTGTTGAGAAAGACAATAGAATCCAGTTCATGGCTTACACAAGCAAGTAAACAAAGCACTCACACCCTCCTTTTTGACCATTGTTATATTTGATCATGAATCATGATGTTAGTGCCACACCTTTCACTTCCTTTCTCAAATTAATATTGCTACTTTAATTTTCTTGTTCAAACTTAATTATCAATTAAGTAACGACCGAACTATAAGTAACATGAAATCCTACGTAATCCATGCAAACATGTCATGCAAGTAATGGCCATTTTATTAATTAATTCCTAAGTTTTTCACAAAGTTAACAGTAATCTAACATCGAGCCCATGAAAAAAACAAACTTTTAGCAGTATGTATGTGTAAACATCGCAGTCGAAAGTTGGCTTGACAGACGCTGACTAGGAAACACCGATCTTTAAAGTTTTAATCTCAACTTGTATGCATCATTATGGTAATATTTGTTAAATTATGTCATTAAATATATATTCTAGATAACAAAAGTTCAGCTAGGGTTTCTGCATATGGAGTAAAAGTGGTTGTTTAAATTTTCGAATGTTGTAGAGTTGGATAATATATATTTGCAGGTACAGTGACAGTGATGACTGAGGAATAAAAATTTGAGGTTGTACAATATAGATCTAAGATCAATTGTAATATATAACTAAGGTTGCAAGCTAGGGTAGCTCTTAGAACACACCAAAAGCTAGTATAAGGGCATCTTTAACAATGGAATGCCATTTGAGCTGCTATACTCATTTTGGCACTACATATTCATATAGCACTCCTACCTATCTTCAACAATATTGAAGTGTCATAATTTTTTTTTGTTGGACATGTTATATGAGTAAAAAACAAAAAAATATTGAAAGAAAAAAGGGGGCCTATTGTTGGAGATGTCGTTAATAAGCTATATAATTTTCAAGGCCGCTACCATAAAAAGAAATATTTTCTAACTTGCGGAGACAAATGGACCAAAAGTTACTGAGTTAAGATGAATATTTTTGTTTTTTTTTGTTCGATTGCAAAATAAATAAAATCTCTTTATTTACAAAAAGTTTATTTGAAAAAAAAAATTGCCGTTTTTAAAAATCAAACTAAAATTCCGTTCAAAAATTATGTAAGAAACTGTTATACCCATAAAAAGAAGAAAGATAAAAAAAAAAAAAAATAATGGGGGGAATTTTTGGTTGGGCAGGAATTTTCAGTTTCGATCCCTAAAAAACCGAACAGAATGGAACCAAAGTGAACTTCCTATAAAATGACATTATTTTGATAGTTTTGACTAAATCGAATCAAACTTCCTATTGAAATCTATTTTCATGTAGAATATTTATGAATTGTAATGCTTTTTTAAAGGAGTATTTATTTCATGGGTTGATATTTCGAGATCATTGTGATTTTAATATGGGAGGACTGGAAAAAGAAATATATGAAAAAGAATTGATTAACTTTTTTGAATAGGAATCTAAAAGAAAAGAGTAAAAAAAACAAAACCGAACTAAAAATCAAGTTCAACACACCTGTCACATGAAAAATAACTACTACTCAATACCTCCTATTATGTTGTGAAATTCTAAAAATCTACCACAGTCTCCCAGATTAATTGCATGCGAATGGCGGTGAGTCAAACGTAAAATGTGACACGACTTCCCTCGCCAAACCACAATGAAGGTGGCTCTAGTGCTGACTAATTAATATTGAGTTTTAATTAAATTTTTATTCTCAACTTGCCAAATAGCATTTTAAGGTATTTGTCTTGACAAAATATTGGTAACGGTCTTAAGTTCAAATCTCCCCTCCCATTTTGGTCATCCATATAATTATGCATCATTATTAATTGATTTTCATATTATATGGATGACCAAAATTCAGCTAGCTAGAGCCTAGAGTTTCATTTGGCCTAAATTAGTGGTAATATGATTTTTGGTCAATGTAGAAATTAAGATAATATTTTGCAAGTACACACTAGCACAAGTGATTAGGAATAACAGTACTACTCTATTTGAACTAAAAGAACACAAAGGAATAATCATGGTCTGATCATCAAGCTCTGCTTCTCTGGCAAAATCTCTTTGCAGGTTGTATGAATACGATCTTAGGTTAAGTTTAATAATTTTGCAAGGCAAAAAGCTCATAATATAAATCAATAACTAAGCTGGTCCATATTAATTACTGTTCTTTTGCTGATGCATATTGAAGCTCTCTTTTCTCTTTCCTTGTTTTTTTTTTTGGTGAACAACATAAAAGAATAGTTCCTCTTATTAATCGTTGTTTGCCACTCTCAACTCTTATTCTTTTTAACTTTGATAATTTTAATTCGAAATACCCTAAAGCTTCTCTTTGTAGTTTGTATTAATCTCTTTCATATCCAAAAACAAAATCCCCATTAATTATGTTATAGAATATTCCATACATAGCAATAGTCGCCAAATTCAGATTCTTATGATGCCCAGGAACATGTGAGAAAACTGAAATGCATGCAATCTCAGTAAGGTTCTTCAAAATGGTAGGAAAGAAGTTTAGCTCTCACTGCTCTTGAAGTCGTTGTCTGTTCTCTAAAATTCTATTTCATTTACTTATAGAACGATTACAGCCTTACAGAACTACTAATCTATCCTACAGTTTGTATCACTGTGGAGGGCGAAAAGGTCGATAATAGTCGAAGACGAAAACAAAAGAGAGAATTATTACTGTAAAACTATAACACTTTTGATTCATATCACGATTCACCTTTACATGAGACTCTAGAACTGTCAAAATCTAAGAAAATAATAGAGGTATTATCCTTTGTTCGCACTGTTCTAGCCTCACTCAATAAAATATTTGCAATCTTCTCTGCCAAATTCTCCCCATCCGTCGAGTATCTCTCTCTCGTCTGCAAAACTCATAGTTAAATGAAAGGGGGGAAAAAGTTTAGTCACTGAAATCGGATAAATTTATGCTTTCAAAGAAATTAAATAATACAAAATCATTACCTGCAGAACTAGCTGAACAGCCTTTTTTGCACTAATGACATCCCAAAAGCCATCACTACAATCACAAAATACAAATTCCCAGGGTTAATTTCTGAAATACATCTATAAAATAATATCCATAGTACTCCATACGTGATCTCACTTTAACATTGATCCCGCAGTTTGACTAACATAACAAGATCTGGTAAAGATATCTATCATATATAGTTCAAAAATTGGCAACAAGCGCGTAGGGACACATACTATGCTTTGAACCATCGGACAAATATACAATAATTGATACATACCCTTGTATACTCCAAACCTGTGTTTAATCGTTGGCATCGTTTGTTTCTCATTTACGACAGTCTAACATTCTAGTAGTATTAAATCCAGATAATATATCACATTATATTGCTAGACTTGAGATCAGAACTGCACATTCAAAAAAGGTTGCACCAGCTACTTATAAGGTTGATTGTAGTACAGGGCAGTACTGAGCCAAACCAAAACTAGGCAAAGGAACATAGGAAGACAAAGGCTGCTGAAAATAGTGAGTATAATTCGGAATATTAAATTTTTAAGCGATCAATAACCTGGCCATAAGTGCAAATGCCTTGCTCGCTTGATCGATATGTACCACTCGGCTAATATAAGGTTCTGAACTGAAGCGGGAATCCTGCTGTTTAAGAAACTTGTCTCCAAGCATCCGAGCAAGATTCAAACCTTAACAAGTGGAGAAAAAAAAGAGCAGTTATCAACATATAATGATGTAGTTCATAAACAATATGAAGTTATTTCGTACAGCATGAGCAGTTATCAACATATAATCATGTAGTCCATAAACGAAGTGAAGTTATTCCTTACCACATAGACGTGTTTCCCCCTCTTTCAATGGCTCTCCAGTTTCCTGGATCCGGAGTCTTTCAGTATAACTACTAATTCTATGGTCCTCCGTCATCTTAATTAGTTTCCCATCGACACTGCCACAATCAAAATCATATTTAGTTTGCATGCTGATTGAAAGCAATTTTCTGTATGCGAACACTTACATTCATTGTACATTGTACCAGACCCACTATGAGGGAAAATACATTCCGCTAATACTAAGACTAATACACACACTTAACTATCATATTAAAAAATTAATAAACTACAAATCTATAATAACTACCAATTAGCAAAACTTCCAAAATTCAACAATAATAAGTAGCAGCTCACCAAATACAACTTATCTAACTCCGTATGAAAGAATAGTAAATGGAGTATCATAGTTTAAGAAAGAAAATAGAAAACACCATACAAAACAGTGCTCAATCTTCACAGAAAGAACAATCAATAATACCTAGCTACCAGCTTGCGACCAAGGATCCCATCTGGCATTGTAGCAATATTGATCAACAATGGTTTCAAAGAACAAAGATCTATAATTCATTCCTCAAACACAATTTCTTTGGAACTTAATTCAGCATGTTTTATTCTAATGGAAAGACGAAAGATAAAGACATACTTTATAACACAAGCTGAATCCCCAAGATTTGCACATTGTGCAAAGAAATTGTCATCACCATCAGTCCAAACAAGAAGAACGGTCGCAGTACAACCCTGCAAAGAATGAGACATTGTCATGTGCAAACCATAGTCTTTAACTACAAGTAACACATATATTTGAAAGGTATATGTAATTATCCTACCACAACAACAGATTCAACAGTTGCATTCTTTTAGATAATATATGGAGCATGGTCAACTGGCAATGATGTCAAACTATCACTTAAAAACTATTTGTAGAGTTTCCTTTTTTAGTGATTTGATTTTAGTACTAGAGGTAATAACTTTTTGTAGAGTTTCTCATGGAGTGGCAATAAAAAAGAACCTATTGTCAAACAAAAATGGTTGAAGGCTTTGGGATATAGTAAAATTATGACAGGAACCTATTATTAACTGCCTCTAGATTTACTGCACGTGTGCACGTAAACAAGAAGAATCAGTTTTAGATGTGCAGGTCAACAGAACATGGATACTAATGGGTAACAAAACAAGATAAATCAAGTGGAAGGAAAAACCTCGTAATGGTGATTCATGCTTGTTTCTGTCTGAAAAAAAGCATCCCTAAGAACATCTGAAGCATCACATTGCAATAAAACCCTCTCCCTTTTTAGTGAATCCGATAAAATATTAGCAATCATCTCTGGCAGTAGTCTGTAAAAAAAAAAACTATACAGTAACTACTAGAGTATCTGGTAGCCACATAGTACTCTTGAATTGTAAACTAATTACTAACATGCTAGCAGATCTGGCAGCCTCTGCTCCGCCATGTCCATCGCAGATACCAAATATGCCAAACTGAAAAGCAGGAACTCAGGTGATGTTAGCTCTTTCAGAACCATGCAAAAGTATCTGAACAGAAGAAAGAAAAAAATACAATCAACAGCACTATATCCTGATTTAATTCATTTTTCTTTTAAAAAGGCACTATAACCTGATCAACCCCAGGAAGAGGCCATTGATGGTAGCACACATCTTCCATAGGAAGCTTCTTTCCTCCACGACGTAGAGCCATGGGATCTGAAGCCACACCAACTCCAAAGGGAATCAGACTCTCAGTTTGAGATGAAATATGAACCTACCACAAAAGATATGAACTTAGCAAATGCCATATCACCTATGCATTACCACCTATAATAGTTAGATATCCTCATTTTAAAGTCGGCACGTACACTGACAATAAGCAACTAAACTGATCAATGAAGCCTTGCCTACAGCATTGAATATATCATATCAAGTCATGATATTGGTCTCTTTCTTAATAGGAAACTGATATATCTCTCTAGATGAAAAAGGTGCTAATACAGATAAAAGTAAAGCACAGACAAAATAAAGGTACTCTGTCATACATTTATATTCCTACCCCAATTATTTGACTGAAATTTTTTCATTTTACCAATGTTCTTAATTGACCATAAAATAGGGTACTATATGAAAATAAAGCATTAAAGGGGGCATTTAACATTACAGAATAAAATTTAGGTTTAAACATTCTACTCCAATGATCTTTATCAGTTTATCACATAAAGCTATGATGTAATGGTGGGTTTGTTCGATTATAATTTACATATGCAGGTTATGAACAAGCAGCCTTACACCTCTTCTTTATACCTTATGAATCCATCACTCAAAACAGCAAAGGTACTTGACTTACAAATACTTTTGAGGTGGTACCAAGAGTTATTACGTCTCCACTTGCCAGCTCCATTGGGTCACCCCACTGTCTACTTCCTGAATCAGGATTATTAATTGGCCGAGAATTTAGAAGTGTTCCATTAAGGCTACCCATGTCCACCAACTCCCATTTCATTTTCTGAAGCCAATGATCAAGTACAACATAATTATTACACCATAAACACAAGAATACAATCCCAATAAAGTCAGAGAAGTAATCATGGATATGCTTACATTTAAATTCCAGTTTATCGATGCATGCCTTCCTGAGACCTCTGAATCCTTTAATAATAAGTCACTTGGAGGAACCCTTCCAAGAGTCAGAGGAAGCCTAGAGGAGTTTGTTGACGGTACAGAACAACGGAGTCCATGGGAAGGACCGGATATGACCTCCAAGTTGAGGCATGTTCCTGCACTTCTAAAAGACAAATATGATGATGTGTTTATAGAAAAACGATTAGGAGATTAACCACCATACGCATGTAAAGAGATAAGAAATTACTTTGATCTGAGGGATCCTTGGGCATAAACTGTTGAAATCTATCTTGTTCTACATTCTGCCTACTACTCTTTTGATCTTCCAGTAACTGGTGGACCAGTAATGGACGCTTAAGTGTCTGGCCAACTACAATGTCTTCTGAAGCATCAGAGATCACATCAAGGACCAAGCTATCACCTGGGACAAGAGATGAAGAAATGTTTAGTTGTTCTAAGAAGTAAAAGGACATTTTAAACTATCAGTTGGAGATTTATTAAAAGGGAACATGGCTTAATTACTTTGAGTTGAATTGGGAGCTGTGTTGGTAAGCCTCTGTTTATAAACAAGTCCTTGTGACCGAAAATGCCCTTCATTCTGAAAACATGCTCCCTCAAGATCGTAACCTCTTGGAAGTTCATTATCTTGGTTCCGGACCAGATCCGCATCATCCGAAACAAGGGGTCTGTCAAGATCACCAGCCTAAAACAAGAATCATCAGGTGCGAACAGCTTAAGAGTTATGATTTGAACCGAATGATAAATCATATGCGCAAAGGGAAGCACTTGGTATTTAGGTACTTAATGTCACTGAAATGTAGATGATCTATTTAAAGTAAAACCAAATTTCCAATCTCACTTTTATGCAGTGTATTTAGGTACACATCAGTCACCAACCAATTTTTGAGTCATTAAGAGACAAAGTTTTTTGTCTTTGTTGACGGCGTAATGTTTTTTTTTTCTTTTCTGGTTCAAATCCACTTGGACAAGGATGAAATGAAGATGGAAATCAGAAGTATCCTTGAAGTCATTTCTAAAATAAGTGAACAATGGAAATTGTTTGATGGAGCATAAAAATGTAAAAGTTTACTCACTGTGATGATCTTAACAAGTAAAAATCACTGCTCCATTAGGACTTCAAAATTTCATACTATTGATTTTTTTTTGATAAATTAAATAGGACAAAAAATCACTTACCACTTTTACTCTTTGTCAGTGTTTGTTTGTTTTGTTACTTTGTAGTTTCTTGTAGAAAGCTTGTGTGCTAGAGTAGCACCCTTTGGCACTCTTTCAAATACATTGAAAAACCAAAACAGAAGAAAAAGAAAACTTGAGAAATGTAGGATTCAGATTTCACTACTTTCTAAAAACCAAAACAAAAAGATTTCATTCCTTTCCTTTCTGTGAAATGAAGTACTTGACGCAAAGAACAGTTAATCACATACTCTAAATTGATCACATATATAACATACACAAAACAGTAAGTCTAACAGTAACCAACCGAAGTTCAAATCTTTGGCCTCAACTTTACCCCCCTATAGAATACCAAACCCTACAGAAGTAAAATCCAAATCAACCTTCAAATCCTTGATCACACTGGCATCACTACAAAAGCTCGACACACATTCCGAGCTAAGCTGAGCAAAGTAACACAAAGCTACACGACTCACTCTGTCCTAGCTAAAAAAAAATCCGCAATAAACAAGAAATTCACATGGAACGAAAATCAGTAATCAAACAAGGTCAAACGCGATGCGTCGAAGATTTCACATTTCCCTTGCGTTTTTTGAACGATTTCGCGGCAATCAAACAGAGCATCACATTAGCTCTAGGTATTCGAAAGGAAGATCAAGGAGGGAAACCTCTGAGAATTTTGCGATAGAAATTGAAAGAAAAGGAGACGAAGGGGTACCTTGATAGTGCGAGAGCGAGAAGAGAAGAAGAAGCGCCATGGTTTACAGGCGACGAAGACGAGGATGAGGATCAGTAGCAGCATAAGGAGAAGAACACCGACAATGCTCTCTAGCATCGCCATCGTAATCGCTCTCTCTCCCTCCAGGAGATAGAGATTGGCTATGAGTTTGCGAGAAGGTCGCTTTGAAATGGTCGCACAATTGTGTTTTTTTTTCGTTTTACCTTTTTATATTTTTTTTTTTTTAACATTTACAGGTAACTCTTTTTCTTGTTTGGACCGGTAAATATTATCATGTCCGTTTTTCAGACAAGGAAAAAAAAAAGGTAATTGTCTACTTTCTTCATATTTTCACTAATTCTCTTGTTTTATTTTATTTTATTATTATTCAATTATAAAAATAAAATTGTAAAATGACTAAATGAGTGGAGGTATAGATTGGGCGTCCCGAGCAAAGCACGATTCCCGCCTGTATGAAATTGGCTCGGCCTTACGCAAGGACAATTAAAGATGTTCGAAAATAATCATGTTGATCTTTTTTTAATTGTAAGCATGAGGTTTAAGAAAACAAAAGATAAAACATACTATGGCGGAGTTTGGCCCGACACGATGTGGATTGGTTTTTATTGCACTTAGTGTTTGCATAGTTAGATCAACTTGATCTCGGCTCAATTGTTAGATGGATTGGTCCGGACACAACCCGAAAAGTGAACGAACTTACTTAAAATGGATTAGACTATTTGACACATTTACTATCAATATTTTCATGTCCAAAGTTTAAATGTTTTATTTCGTTATGCCTATAATCAATAAACAAGATACAACATTTTCAACTATACATCTTTTTCTTTACCTCTATCACTGTTAAATAAAAAAACAAACAAACAAAGAAGTCATCAAATCAAACCGATTCGGCGATTCCATTTGTTTTTTTTTTTGTTTGGGTCTTGGGTTCTAAAAAATAAAACTTTAATTTGGCACAAAAAATAATAATAATAATAAACTGAATTGTCAGAAACGAAAGCCATATTGCATGCACGTGTATTCTGCAAAAGGAATTTGATCCATGAAAGGGCCGGTGGGATATTCTAGACTAGTCGACCTTGCGTAAGCTCCACATTATTTTGTCTGGTCCAAAAATGGCCGATTAAGTTTTCGGTTTTCCCTGCACCTCTAAAATGGCTGCTTTGGACCAATTTGGGAATGAATATATACGTATAATATGAGCATATTTTATTGTTCTGACTTCTGAGCACTTCATTTGGGTACGAATGCATGTAAACAATAACATAAAAAGAAAGCCATATGAATAATAATACATACCATGCTGAGTGACTGAAAGAGGGCAACAAAGGTGGTCTTTCAGTTGAAACCTTGGTCTTTGACGATGGGATATGTATATAGAAAGACAGAGCTTCAAGCACATTATAGCCAAGAACCAGTAGAGAATGGTACCTGGCATGGCACTGGTTCTATATATATAGCAACTACATAATGGTATGAATTTATAAGGAGGGGAAGAGAAGAGAAAATGAAAGTTGACGAGGAAATAGTGCATTATCCGGTTTACTTTACATGGAAGGGACATTATAGGCGTGGAAAATTTTGGATATGATTCTAAATAACTCTGGATTTAGCATATCCACTATTTTGGCAACACATTGATTTCAAGAACATTAGTTATTTTTTTCTGAAAAAAAATTATATCTTATTTTCTAAAATCAAACAATCGGGACGTACCACGTACTGAGCTGTATCTAAATGCGATCCGATCATCATAAATTTTAAGTCTTAACTTTGAGCTATGTTGTTTTTGCATGTTACGTAAAACCAATACAATTTTCTTAAGGTTACGCAACGCTCAACATGCAGTCCACTTGTCGAAAGAGACTTATTAAACGCAAGGTGCTTTTGAAATAGTAAAGTAGTCGATTTATGACTACGAATCCTGAGAAGGATCTTATATTTGTAAAGTGTTGTTTCATTGATTAACGTTGATAAGATCAAAGTTTAGGCTTTGAGCCGAGTTACTTTTGCATGTCACGTAAAGTACTAATGCAATCTCCGTAGGTTACTAGTCTCTCAGCATGCACTTTATGCGTCGTAACAGTTTTTGAAAATGTAAAGTGGTCGATATTTGAGAATACTTGAGAAACAATCTCATATCTGTAAAGTGTGATCGATTTCATTAAATAACATCAATTATTAACTTTGTACTCTAACTGTGGCTTCTTTGTTCATTGGCTGCGTGGATGTCATGACACTCCTGGCCAGGGCTTAGTTTCGCTCACTGGTTCGATTGGTAGCTTGTCATCAACTCATCATTGACCGAGCAGCTCCCGGCACCTCGGAATATGTCTAATGCCGGTTTTGCATTCGTGTTTCTTTGGGGCCGTACTATATTTTCTAACTCATGGCACGGGCCATTCTAGTTTTTGTACGCCTATAGGTAGCCAGATATCTCCTTGATTTTGGTAATGAATATTGTGCCAATGGGCCGCAAGCTACAACTCGATCAAGGAGTTGTTAGCCTCTAAACCCTCGGTTTCCATTCTACAAAGAATGGGTCATGAGGACGAAGATTTTTCAGGTGATACACGTGGCATTTTGAGGAGATACACGTAGGCATTTTGGATATGTACGTAGTTTTTAATTTTCAGATTATAATTGGTGGGTTTTTTTTTTCGATGAGCAAGAAAAAAATTACAAAGAAAAGCCTCTAAGACAATCACAACCTACGAAATCAAAGCCTAATGCATTAGCAGCAGGCAGGGGCAGGGAATTCTCCCACAAAGAGGAACCACAAGAATGACCAGTAGCAGCAACTGCATCAGCTACAAAATCTACTTCCCATAAGATATGCTTGAAGGAGATATGAGCAAAGCGGCTGGCAAGCCAATGAATGTCTTCAATCACAAAGAAAATACGCTACAGAATACTACACCGACCCTTAAGGCAGTCGATAAGGGTTTTAGAATCTCCCTCCACCACAATATGAGAAAGACCCTTCGTCAGGGCATGAGATAAAACCTCTCTTAAAGCCGAGCTTCAGCTACCAAAACATGAGAGCGGCCAATATGTTTAGAAGCAGCAAAAAGAGGGTCACCATTGGCATCCCTAATAACAAATCCCGTAGAGCCGGAGGATCCTTGAACATAACCATCAAAGTTTACTTTCACAAACGGGGTGGCGCCACTCTTAGAATGCTTTGAAGAGAAGCTAATTATATTAGCTTTCCAATAGCCAGAGGCTATAGCATGAGACATATGAGCACCATGAAGAAAGAGAGGTCTTACCCTAAAAAATAAAAATATTTCTTGCATACCAAATGTTATAAGCAGTTATAATTGGTGGGTTAGACGTGCCACCACTCAACTTATAGATTGAGATTATAGTCGAGAAACTGTTTAGCCAGAGAGTTGGACCATCAAATCATCTTACGTGTCACTAATTAAAAGTGAGAATGTTATCGATATTTCAATTCACATTACAAGGCTTTATAATTTATATCAAGGCTAAAATTTCTTCCTTTTTTTTTTTTTTTTTTGGGGTCAATAATTTCTCTAGGTTTGGTTCCTAAACCCCTCTGTATGCCCAAAACCCTGTAAAGGCGCGGCTTCACATTGTAAAATTGTGAAGGACCAAACCAAACCAACCAACTAGAAATGGGTAAAAAGAAGAAGAGAACCGAAGCAGAAGCAGAAGCACTCGAACCAGAAATCAAAGCCGACGACATTGTTAACGGCGACTCTCATAAGAAAACCAAGAAGAAGAAACACAAAAACGACAAAGCTGCCCTGATTCCTACCGTCACCGTCGCCATCGCCGGTTCCATCATTCACAACGCTCAATCCCTTGAGCTCGCCACCCGAGTACTACTCTCTCTGACTATCCAAACAGATTTAGCTTCAATCTTACTTATTTCACTTCCTCTCCATTTTTCTAATCATTTTTTCTTTTTTTCGTTTAATCTCAGTTGGCCGGTCAGATAGCTCGTGCCGTGACGATTTTCCGAGTCGATGAGGTCTTTCTCTTCACTAATTCAAAACCAGAGGATTAGTTTTTTGCGTTGTAGTTTAATTCAAAATTGATTATTCTGTATACAGGTGGTAGTATTTGATAATTACGGCGAGTCTGACTCGCCGGAAGCTAATTCCGATGAGAATGAAAGCGGCGCTGCTTTTCTTATACGAATCTTGCGGTACCTTGAGACGCCGCAGTATTTGAGAAAAGCTCTATTTCCGAAACATAACAGCTTAAGATTTGTGGTAAGGTTTTCCAAATATTGTGCATTTAAGCTAAAGCAGTGAGCGGTAAGCATTTTTGTTGGGGTTTATGAGTTTTGAATTTCCTTTACAGGGTTTGTTGCCTCCCCTTGATGCCCCACACCATCTGCGTAAACATGAATGGGGTCCATTTCGGGAAGGTAAATTGTAATGGCTGAAATTTAAGACTTGTTCTGCTATGGTTAAGGAATTGTTTAACCTGCTTATGTTGAAGATATTGGACCAACTTGAGAAATGAGATGGTTCAGACTTTGTACTGTTAATGAATTTTACTGTTTAGTTTTGGCTGCTTGTTTGTTTTTGCTGTTTGGAACTGTGGCCAAGTTTTGATATTTTGCTATTAATGGTAGGCGTCACACTAAAGGAAAGATCCCCAGATGGTGTTGGGACATTAGTTGATGTGGGTTTGAGTAAGGTACTCTCATTTTCTGGTTTTGCTAGTCTGTCGAGAATTATTGCCTGTTAGCTTCTTCCTCCCTTTAGTTCTTCTTTATTTTTATGAATTCTGGACTTAGTTAATTAATTTTGTGAAACAATATGCAGAATGTTGTTGTTGATCAAGTACTTGATCCTGGAACAAGAGTTACTGTGGCTATGGGAGCCAGTTGGAATTTGGATGCTGGTAATGATTTTTGTTCTGAGTTCTTTTGTCTTTGGTGATTCTTTTCATTTCTTCTTTTTACTACGAATCTTAGATGGGCAGTGGTTTGTTTCTATGGCATTTATCTAGATATATCACGGCAGGTTGTCTCATCATCCAAGCCAAGGGAAGAAGCAGGAACGTATTGGGGGTACAAAGTTCGCTATGCTTCCAATATCACTTCGGTAATGACTGAATGCCCGTACGAGGTATCCATTCATTGAATTTTTTACTCTCTTTGCCTTATCTATTCATGGTGTCTCCCTAATCATTCAGATATGGCCTTCCTTATCAACTTCTGTTATTTCAATCACAGGGTGGCTATGATCATTTAATTGGCACCTCAGAGCATGGTCAGATTATTAATTCCTCTGATCTCACTATACCTACTTTCAGGTACTAACTATTACTCAATGAGACTATACTGTGAGATGAGGCGAGTATTGCTTTTATTGGGTGGCTGGTCTTTAGCCACGAATGGTTGTTGTTGTCTCTGTATGCTGTAATTTGCTAGATGCCTACTGTGTTAATGAACTAGATTGCTTATTTGGCAAGCTTTCGATGTTTGTGGGATGGGTTTTCAGCCTCTTTCAATATGTTAACCTCTGAATTACAATACGATTCTTTTAAGGGATATGAAGAAAATTGGTGTGAGCTCACCTTTAACATCCTGCTACAGGCATCATGCCAATTGAACTTTCTATAGTTTGAGAAGTTATGAATATGAACTATGCAGCATGCTTCCCTCAGTTTCATTTTTCTGTACTTCCTTGCTATGCAAGGGCTAGCTGGTGACTGGAATGTCAGTCACCTCTCATATAATGTAACATAAGATGGATAAAGTCCCCCCACCCACCTGCTTTCCACTTCCACAAGTCCTTGAATTGCACTTAAAATTGCCGGTTGTTATTTTCCAATTAAATAGGTGGGCCTAGTAGCCTTCTCAAAGTTTTGGGGGGAGGCAATCTATTGAATAGTTTGGTGAAACTGAATTGAGGATGCATTAAGATGAAACTGAAAAGGGTGAAGGCAATTACTATCAGCAGTTTCCTATTGGATAGTTTGGTTTGACAATTGATTGCATTAAGTGTGGTTAAAGGGACCATGGACCTATATCTTGGATTTTTGCCCTCAATTAGTAGCAATATATCAGATTACGTTGGTTTTAGAATTCCAGGAATTTTTTTTTCTATTACTAATTGCACTAAGAAAAAATTTAGACATGAGGCTAATCTATAGATATAAATAGAGATGTTGTACTTGCTTATCCATTAATACCTGTTATTTGACTGAATAATATTTGTTAGGCATCTTTTGATTGCTTTTGGTGGACTTGCTGGATTGGAAGAGAGCATTGAAGAGGATCATAACTTAAAGGTATGGTGCTTAGGGGTTTGGGACTTGAATGTTAAAGGCTGGGCTGGTGCAAGCCTTTGGTTCCTCTCATTCTAGAAAATAGTAATAAGCTCTATCGTTCTGAACAATTTTATGATCTTGGAAGCTTTTATTTGACAACTTGTAGTAGTTTGTTTAACTGAAAGCAAAAAAGTAGAAAGGAAAACGTATTGAATATTGTTTTTATTGGCATAGGCAAAGAATGTGCGGGAGGTGTTTGATATATATTTAAACACATGTCCACATCAAGGGAGTCGCACAATTCGAACAGAGGTACTTTCAGTATATCATAATCCTTGCATTTTTTATTTATTGATGAAAACTTCTTATTGGAAAACTTGTGTTAGTATTGCTTAATTTGCATCTTCATGGACAGGAAGCGATTTTAATTTCACTTCAGTATTTCCAAGAACCAATCAACAGAGCACTGCAGAGAAGTTAGCATTTGAGTTGAAGATTTGCTTTTCCACAATCCGAATCAAGAGCTTAAGGAATCTGTCATTATTCTCAAGTTCTTACCTTTGCTGCAAACACCTCAGTGTCAGGATTAGCAAGTTTTGTGACAGAAGATTAGCCTCTTTCTGCTTATCATTTTTTTTTCCCAGCTGGTTCTCAAGCTTGAGCATTCATTTTTAAGCTATCTGTTTCGGTGTACAATTAGTCTGGTTAAACAACATGCAGAGGCTGGGAATGACCTACAGCCCTTTTCTTTTTGGAAGAAAACTATATTCACATGCAGTAGTTATGTTCATCCATGTTTATATTGAAAAATCATGAATTTCCGCCTTGAGTTGGGTTGGTTGACCGCAAATGGTGATTTGTTTTTTTAATTTTTTTTTAATTTAATGACACCAATTGTGAGAATAGAGTTTAACACTTTCTAAATTTGAAGTTATAACAAGGGGCTTATTAGCAAACAACTTTGATTTTAGGGTCTCGCAATTTGTTTTGAATTTTTTTTTCTTTTCAATTTGATTGTCGATCTTTGTTTTGGCTGTCGATGGTCGGGCAAGTTCCTCAAATAGGGATAGATGGATTTGCATTTGGAAAGTGTGGTCTGATTTGTTCTGCTTAGTTTGATTGGATGGTTTCTAGCACAAGTCATAAGCTCTGTTTTTATTTATTTATAATAAACTTAATTATCAATGTCTGTTTTTGTTAGTAAATTATTAATAAAATTTACACGAGAAATATTTTATGTGACCGTCAATTATGTGGCGTCATGCGGTAATTTGAGACACCAATCAACTCGCACATGTGCAGAGAGAGCTTGTTGGGAAATTAAAATTGAAAAAAAAAATTACATTTACTCACAACTGTATGCACATGATGGATGCCGTTTAATTTTTTTGTTACAATATTTGTTGCAACTCTCAAGCTAATTAGTGCTTTAAACCATCTAAAATAATTGTTGTCTTTTGCCAATGAGAGTAGGAAGCCTAAAATGAGAATTCTCTTTTCCGTTTTAGGAATCCCGTAATGTACAGTATAGCATGTGAAGAATAGAACTAAATTCCATAACCATAATATTAAGTAGTATGTGAGGAATTAATTATTTGGTTGCAAAATTGAAAATATGAACATCAAAGGCCAAAACATTATTTTTATATTTAAATTTATTATGCCTGTTTAATTTTGTGGATGGTGCCCGTTTCCTATTTTCCCAGGGGTAATTACGTCATTCAATAAGAAAATAAAGTCGTGTTTGGCTAGACCACAATATAAGGAACCCCTCCCAAAGAAAAAGCCCAGAGGCAAAACCCGAACGCCGAAGACGACCCAAGTAACCAAACCCTTGGTTTTTGGCAAAGGGGATTATAGACAGAGCGATAAACAGAGAGAGAGAGAGAGAGAGAGAGAGAGAGAGGAGAGAGAGAGAGAAGTGCGTGTGTGTTATTGTAAAGCACCTCTCACCCAAATTTTTAATTTTTCCTAATAATTCAAAAAAAGACCGTTTAAAGGGATCGTTAAGGGGCTTCACTCCCGCCAAGTTGATGGCTCAGCTGGAGAGCCTCGACCTCATTAGCAAGACCAAGTCTCTGATCTCTGCCCTCAACCTCGTCTCCCGCGACCTCCCTCTCCCTCCCGACCTCTTCGACGTCGTTTCGTCCATCCACGACACCGCCCACGATGCCAATCTCGACGATGGCCAGGGTTTGGTATGGTTTCTGACAATCCCCTTTCGTTTCTCTGCGTTTTGGGTTTTGGGTTTCGGTTTTGAGGGAGGTATTTAGGTTTTGGGTCGTGGGTTCTTGTCAATTTGGGGTCTTGGGTTGGTTTTGGGACTGAAATTGGTGGTCTGGGTCCTTTTCAATTTTGGATTTCAGTCAGGTTTTCGAATTTTGTGAAATTGTGTAGAAAAGATTTCTACTTTTATGCGTGTCTATCCGTTTCCAGTTGAATTTATTCACCGGAGGGGTCTTCTCTGGTGTTGCTTATTTGCTTTCGAGAATTTTAATTTTGAGATGTGTATTGCAGGATGACCCTGATAGTTCTGGAGGGGATAATTTGTTGGCAGACCTTGAAGATGCACTTTTGAGCCAACGTCAAAATTGCTTGTCAGGTGTTGGATTGATTGAATCGGGGGAGAAACGTTATCAAAGCCACATTCAGCATAGATTAGCCCAACTTGAAGGTCACTAGATTTTATAATTTTGCTTCTCAGGTGTTTCGTAATCTTTTGCACATTATGCCATTTTGTTTATGTTTGGTACAGCTAGCAGCAGATAATGCTATTGATAGGGGCATACTGATCTTACTTTAAATAACACCTGCACATTCAAGTACATTTTCAGTGGGATGCGGTTGAGGTTGTTACTAGGTTCGAACCATGTGAACAAAAAAGGAAAACAAGAGAGAACAAAATCCTAATTCCTTAATTACTGTTATGGTCGTCTCTTTCCTCTCACCCCAGTTCTAGAATAGAGATGTAAGATCATTTCATTATCAAGTGGCCTATAAGTTTCAGCTCCTGTGGTGAAGCGGGTTAGGTCGGGTTGGGCTAGGTTTTAGGTCGGAATTTTCTGTTCTTGCAAAAAGTGCATAATATGAAAATATTAGTATGATTATTGCTGTTTATGATTTGGACCCTGCTCACTAATGGTTTTGAATCAGAATTACCTTCAAGTAGAGGAGAGGACCTGCAGACTAAGTGCTTGCTTGAACTCTATGGGCTAAAGGTAAACTTGATATGTTAAAATTGCTTCTGTGTCAAATACTAATATGTATTTGTGTGTGCGTATTTTTATCCCTTTCTTGTCTTTCTGGTACCGATGGATAACATGCATATGTCCTTGTTGGCAAGGACTTCTTTTCTATCAGCTTGCAGAATTGCAAAACAAGGTGCGTTCTGATGTGAGTTCAGAATCCTTGCTCCGCATGAGCTGCGCATCTCCTGACAAAATATTGTTTGACTGGGGAAGGATGCGATTACCCCGTCCACTTTATGGTGTTGGAGATGCTTTTGCCATGGAGGCTGATGATCAGTTCAGGAAGAAACGAGATGCTGAGGTCATATACTAATACATCCATTACGTTTTTGAATCCAGTCATACTTAAAAGGGAACAATGAGAATCTTGTTTTGTAGTAGATCGTCAAGTCTTACATAAAGAGAAATTGGTCAATTTTTTTGGCCCTACAGAAACCTAGAGAAAATTGATTGATCACAAATTATAAAATCCGTAGACTATGAGAAACATTGTTATCTTTTAAAAACTCTTATCATTTACATAGTGGGGATCATCAAAGTGAAAGATTCTGATTTTGTAACTACCACTAGTGCAGAGGCTCTCAAGGTTACAAGAGGAAGAGAAGAATAATATTGAGACTAGAAAAAGAAAATTTTTTGCCGAAGTGCTTAATGGTGTTCGTGAATACCAATTGCAAATTCAGGCTTCTATGGCTCGTCGAAAACGAAGGAATGATTCTGTCCAGGTATGCTTTTTGTCTTGTGCAATTTTTTTTTTCCTGATGTCTATTTAAATGGATAGGACATTGAAAAACTGTACAGGAGATTTCTGGTGAAACCTAATGAAACATATTGGTAGAAAAAAATGACTCCACAATGAATGCATGATATTTTCAGAAATGTGTTGCATGAAATAGCAACTAAATTCATTAGAATTGTTTATACTTATTTTGGAAAGAACCTAGGATCCAGCCCACCCCCACATGCACACAATTCGGCTCACTGTGAGAGGAATTCCAGGACCACCAACCTTTAACATTAAACATGATGGCTGATATCTGAGTAGACGTGTTTTTTTTTTCTCTTCTTTCTTGAATAAATGTTGATTGTGGAGTTTTATCCAACAATTTGAGCATAGATTTTCATGCATGCAATGAGTAGGAGACACTACTGTGCACACACATTTGAACAAAACATGTGTGTACAACTGTACATTAGTGTCTCCTCTCAACTTCATCAAAAGTTCAAAACTGGAATCTTCTGGATTTAAGAAATTTAAATCCAGACGACAGGAATTATGTTTAATCATTAGAAGATGAACTGTCAAGTAAATAAAGATTGAAATGCAAGTAAAGTTTAGATTATTGCTACTGCATCTTCGGGTGAAAGAATCCCTTATATGTTTCTTATTTTAACAGGGGTGGCATGCAAAGCAAAAACAGCGTGCTACGCGGGCTGAGAAATTGAGATTCCAAGCCTTGAAGTCTGATGACCAGGAAGCATACATGAGAATGGTAAAGGAGAGCAAGAATGAGAGACTGACATTGCTCCTTGAAGAAACAAATAAACTTCTTGTCAATTTGGGAGCTGCTGTTCAACGCCAGAAAGATTCTAAACATACAGAGGGCATTGAAGCCTTAAAAGACTCGGAAGGTGATCTGACCGAGTTGGAAGAGGATTTGGACATCATTGATTCTGATAGGAATGATGATAGTAGTGACTTGCTTAAAGGTCAGCGGCAATATAACTCAGCCATCCATTCTATTCAGGAACAGGTAAGAGAGAAAGCAACATTTTCTGCAAGAAATCTTCTTCTTTTTGTTTTTTCCCCCTACATATGCCACTGTTTTCCAGTTGACCTATGTGATTTATATATTCTTTTAATTACTTTTTTGAATTATATTGCACTTTGATACCTTGAAATTGGGCTGCTTGGCATAAAATTAGACCACAATCTTTCATCAAACTGATGATTGTGAGAATGCTCATGTAAATCAAATGAGCACAATGCATCATGTTAACTGTGCTATGTTTCTTTTCTTTTTTCGTTCTCTTCATTTGTTTGTGTGTTAAGGGGAATGAACCTTCTTTGGTGATTGCCTCGTAGCAACTCCCTTGGGTTTGGCCTTTATGGTCTTAAGTTTGCCAGTTTGGACGCTTTTGAGTGTACGTTTCCTGGATATTATAACTTGAATTCTTTTAGGTAGGTGGGTATGAACTAAATCCAGTATAAAGGGCCAAGAAATATCTGGCTGGCACCATTTTGATGGTGGTCCATTTGCCTCTATTTTACGTGTGATCTTGAACCACACAGTTTTACATTTTATTCTAGAAGTTTTTAGAGCTAATCAGTTACAGTGTTAGAATTGCTTGGTGCTTTGGAACAGAGCTCCTACTAAATATTGAATTCAACAGGTAACTGAGCAACCTGCTATGCTTGAAGGTGGAGAGTTACGGCCCTACCAGTTAGAGGGTCTACAGTGGATGCTCTCCTTGTTTAATAACAATCTAAATGGTATTTTGGCTGATGAGATGGGATTAGGTAAAACTATACAAACCATTTCATTGATTGCATATCTCATTGAAAACAAGGGTGTCACTGGGCCCCACTTGATAGTGGCTCCAAAGGCTGTACTACCAAATTGGGTTACTGAATTCGCTGCATGGGCTCCTAGGTATGTGTGAAGCAGCTTTAAAATACTGATTCTCTCTCTCTCTCTCTCTCTATATATATATATATATAATTATACACACACACACACATATATATATATATAATTATTTGTGTATCTGTGTGTTTGTGCATGCTCAATTGTGGTCACTTGTATGTGTAAAGTCTTGTAATCATTTATGTATTTTCCTCTTCATCAGTATTAAGGCCGTTCTTTATGACGGGCGTCAAGAGGAAAGAAAGGCAATGAAGGAAGAATTATCAGGTGAAGGAAAATTTAATGTGTTGATCACACATTATGACCTTATCATGAGGGATAAACAATTTTTGAAGAAGATTAGCTGGGCTTACCTGATCGTTGATGAAGGGCATCGGTTGAAGAATTCTGAGTGTGCTCTCGCTATCACACTTGCAGGGTATGTTGCTACTGAATAGAGAGGCCTGATATTTTTTTATGCTTAATCATGTCAATATTATAAATTTTTTTCCGAATGTGTAGAATCTATTTATTGTGTGTTTCTTTAGTGAAGTGTTCCATTTTGCTATTTATATTCTACCGTTGGGTGAGCTTTTCTACCAGATCAGTATAAACCATATCTGATGGCAGCTGGAGCAGTTCTCAGTGAACGTAAACCTCTGTTATTCAGTTGTATGTTTTTGAGGGCCCTGCCCTAATTTTTAGTCCCTATACTCCCTACACTAATGGAATGTGAAGATTCAGACTGTTCGCTACACAAGGGTCCATATGGGGCTAATGTATGGTAGTGGATAATGCAATTGGGCCATTCTGCCAATTGCTTTTGGATATCTTTTCAGAAGATCATTGTAATCTCTGCAACCTGAATTCCCAGCCCATTTCTCCCATCCTTGTTTGTTTCTACGCTGTGCTGTGTATTGGTGAATGAAAATTCATTTCGCTTGTTAGAAGTAAATTCACACTCGTTAGCTGTTTAGTATCTTTTGAATGGACTTTCTGATAATAGGAAAAAAAAATTATGTGCCCTTGAGCGCTGGAAAAAAAGTTTAATTAGACTAATATATGTGGAAACTTAGCCCACAAAAAATAAAGAGAATAGACGTAAAAGATAATCTAGTTGATCTTATGTTTGAACAATGTCTTGATATATGGAATTAGAGTTTGTGTTTGCATCGAGATTAAATGCATTTTATCTTTGTTTTTTTTTATTTTTATATTATTGCAACATTATCTGGATAAAAATTAATATTATGTTGCATAAATCATTCTGATCAGTTATCTTCGAGTGTTCATCTGATCAGTTATCTTGGTGTTCAAATGATAATTTTATGTTGCATATTATCATTCTGATAATATTTTGTAATTATATAAAAAGGCTTCTTTAATTTGATGTTTACCTGTATGCAGCTATGACATGCGCCGTAGACTTCTGTTGACTGGCACGCCGATACAGAATAGCTTGCAGGAGTTGTGGTCCCTACTCAATTTTCTTCTCCCACACATTTTCAATTCAGTTCAGAATTTTGAGGAATGGTTTAATGCACCTTTTGCGGATCGTGGGGATATGTCTCTTACCGAGGAAGAACAGCTATTGATCATTCGACGTCTACATCAAGTGGGTATTGCTCCTAGTTTATGTTAATCTTGTATTTTCTAGACTTTTATTTTTATCAAAATTTTCTTCATCTTTTAGGTTATAAGGCCATTCATATTGAGGAGGAAAAAAGATGAGGTTGAGAAGTTTCTTCCTGGAAAATCCCAAGTTATATTGAAATGCGACATGTCATCATGGCAGAAAGTATATTATCGACAAGTTACAGATGTGGGCAGAGTCGGGCTAGATAATGGTTTGTATTAATCCTTGCCATAATCTGCATATTGGATATCAACCCCATCCCCCATGTTTCCTGGAAGTCCACCAAATCGATGTTCCTATGTTTATTTATAAGCTTCCTATACATAATTTGTTATACAAATTTGAAGTTGAAAATAAAAGAGCCTGTGGAGTTTACTTAAAATTTACTGATAAATTTTGATTTTTAGGTTCGGGGAAATCAAAGAGCTTGCAGAACCTAACCATGCAGCTCAGAAAGTGTTGTAACCACCCGTACCTTTTCGTTGTGGGAGATTATAACATCTGGCGCCAGGAGGAGATCGTAAGAGCATCAGGAAAATTTGAACTACTCGATCGTCTACTTCCAAAACTCCAAAAAGCGGGGCACAGAGTCTTGCTTTTCTCACAAATGACTCGTCTCATGGACATTCTTGAAGTTTATCTGCAACTTCACCAGTTTAAGTATCTTCGACTGGATGGTTCAACAAAAACTGAGGAAAGAGGGACTCTGCTAAAGACATTCAATGCTCCAGACTCTCCTTACTTCATGTTTCTCTTGAGCACTCGTGCTGGAGGTCTTGGTTTGAACTTGCAATCAGCTGATACAGTTATAATTTTTGATAGTGATTGGAATCCTCAGATGGACCAACAGGCAGAGGATCGAGCCCATCGTATAGGTCAAAAGAAAGAAGTCAGGGTATTTGTGTTGGTTAGTGTTGGATCAATTGAAGAAGTAATTTTAGAGCGCGCTAAACAGAAGATGGGCATAGATGCCAAGGTTATCCAGGCTGGACTGTTTAATACAACTTCCACAGGTTTGTTGTACGTTCATGCAAAAATATTGTTATGATGCCATTCCTTCAAGTAGGAAAGACTAGGTGTTCATTCTTTGCTTCAGGGAAACAGCACTGACTCCTTGATTTTTAAACTGGGAGGATTAGTGTGCCTACACATGCTCTCCCAAACATGTATATTTGTATAAATGTGGTTTCCTAGGACATTTTCTTGCTGTTCCAAATTATTGTTAACAGTATGGATATTAGAAGCAAAACTAGAAGGGCGCTACATATGGTCAAAAGTATTTCTTGTTTCAGCCACAGTAAAATATCACCATGTCTGCAAGGGATGTCTTACATGTTAAAATGAATAAATTAACTTTGTTTTGTCCTCATGGCAGGGTTGTATCCTATCTAAAGACGTGCTTCTTGTTTTGCAGCTCAGGACAGAAGAGATATGTTGGAGGAAATCATGCGCAAGGGTACAAGTTCACTTGGCACAGACGTGCCAAGCGAGCGAGAAATCAACCGCCTTGCTGCCAGATCAGATGACGAGTACCGGCTGTTTGAGAAAATGGATGCAGAGAGAAGGCAGAAGGAAAATTATAGATCTCGCCTAATGGAAGAGCATGAGGTTCCTGAGTGGGCATATTCAGCACCAGATAAGATCACTGCTACCAAAGGATTTGATTATAGCAACATCTCAGGAAAGCGGCCAAGAAAAGAGGTACGATCTTATGCTGATGGCCTTAGTGATTTACAGTTTATGAAAGCTGTAGAAAGTGGAGAAGATGTATCAAAGCTTTCTGGTAAAGGAAAGAGAAGAAATCATCTTTCATCACAGAGCAATGTTGTAGCTTTGACTGAAAGTGTGCCGGTGGCCAGTGGAACAAGTGAAGAGACGTATGGTTTGACCCCACCCTCAAAGAGACACAAGTCTGAAGGACCAAATATAGTGAAACACGAAAGTCATGCAGGAATTTTCAAAATAACTAGAAAGAAGAGATCAAATTCATCCTCCGATACTAAAGGCCGAAATTCCAATGGAAGATGAATTGGACGGGATTGATCAAAATGACTCCATAGATACCTGAGCAGCACTATAGCTGCTGACATTGTACATGGGTTTAGAGCAGTGAACAACTTTCAGCTAACATTTCATGACCTTGTAAACAGGTGTCCTGCCTAATGCCGACTTAACCTCCGTGCATTATGGTTCTTTGTATTCTCACTGGTCTGGTCTGGGGCTTATCAGCTACAACATGAACTTATTCAAAATTATCAAAAGCACCTTCTTTCTCATTTATGGTAGGTTTATTGTTTCATAGGAAGTACTTTGCGAATAGAAAACTCTTGCTCCTAAACTATTCTTTTAGTTGTTTTGATTTGGATTTGCTTGCAGTGGTTTGTAGGATATACTTTCAGTTTTTACAGCGTTGCTTAAATATGTTTTATGATACATTTTCAAAAGCAACTTCAACTCAGGTAAGTCAACCACATCATAGCAGCGTTAGAACATGTAGGTGATAAGAATTAATCTACTACTACTAGCCATGGGAAAAATCTTTCTCTACCACGAGTTCAAAGCACTCTTAACTTGTTTTGAAGTTCTGAGAATAGAAAAAAGATCATCAAATCGACCTTCTTGTAAAACCTTCAAATACATGAGTGGTTGCATTTACAAGTGTAAAAATCCATGACCTCTGAATATTGCTCTACCTCATTCTTAGCATTTAATCATCCAAAAGAACCATTCAGTTCAGAGTTATCATATCAGGATAAACCAACAAAATTTAACATAATTAAAAGAATCAGAATCATCACGTCAGAAACTAATTTCCGGACAAAACCCTCAAATAGCAACTTCAGAAATCATAGAGTAAACACGTTACAAGAACAGCAATAGAGTTTACTAGACTGTCAAGGTTCTAAAAAAAAAACAAACAAACAAAAGACCCAACTAAGCCTGCTTCTACTAAACAACAGTGACTGCTTTCATACTGCTCAACAAAATAGCTGAGCAATTCAACGGAATAGTTCTAAAAGCTGCAACTATGCCTTCCAGTCGTTGATGTTCAAGAGGGTACTAATGCTGTGGAACCTAATTGGAAAAAGGAAAAGACAACTAGAAAAAAAACCTAGACATACGACCAACTCTATTACTCTTGGCCAACTTCAAGGTTCTTCAGCTTTGATTCTAACCCGTCCTCATTACCTTCATCCTCTCCAGATTCTTCGTTGTCTTCAGCATCATCCTCTCCTTCAGGGTCATTCTCATCCAAAGAACCAAGCATGTGAGGAGATTTCTTGAATAAACCCTTCACCTCATCTATGCCTTCATCAGATATGAAATTTCCATTGATGTTCAGCAACTTAAAATCAGGCTTCTGAACCACAGCCTGCGCCAACACTCGAGCCCCAGCTCTTCTTATTGAGTTGGTGTTCAAGTCAACTTCCTTTAACTGGGAAAGTCCCTCTAACACCTGGCTAATCTGAATAGTGCCTTCATCCTTGAGTTCATTCTCACCCAAATTCAGCTTGGTGAGAAGTGTCTTTGCTGCTATAAAAGCTGCTAAAGCAGGAGCAGCTTCAGCTGTTATGTCATTGCCAGCAATGTCAAATATTTCAAGTGAATGAGCTGATTCCTTGAGAACATTGGCTAGTGCAACTGCACCCTCATCTTCAAGGTTCAGGTAGCTAAGGTAAATCTCTTTCAAATTTTCATGCTTGGAAAGCGCTTTACTTAATGCAATTCCACCTTCTACGCCAAACATGTTGTCCCGCAAGTCCAGCTTCTTTAAATGGGTACAAGTCTCCAGTGCCTCACATAAGGCAACTCCTCCCTCAGAGTCTACCCGCGTGGAGGAACAACGGAAATCCTCCAGTAGGGGAGAACGCTTCACAACCTCAGAAATAGCAAATGCCCCTTCATTTCCTGTCATGTTGTTATGAAAATGAAGGATTCTAAGCTTCTCTGTAGAAGGAATCAACTCGCGAACTGCTTGAGCAGCTTCTTCTGAAATGCCATCATTCATCAAATAGAGTTCCTCCAAGCAACTTTGTGATTTCAGGAGTGCTCCAAATGCCCTAACACCTTTCTCGCCCAAGGCATTGTTCGAGAGATCCAGAAATCTCAATACACTACCTTCCAAGGCAGCTGCAAATATATTGATGACTTCAAGAGCTTCTGCCTCGGGTCTTCCTGCTATAAAATCTGATAAGTCAACTTCTTTCAACTGATTCTTGAGGGTAGCCAAAATGGGCTCAGCAACACGGGCTGCTCCAAAACCAAAGCTTCTATTGCTGAAGCATATTTTAGTGTAGGTATTCCCTGGCTCCCTCAATGGACTTAAAAGTACCTCTGCTTCCTCAGCTTCTATAAAAGCCCGTGTGCCTTTAGATATATCAAACAAACTTTCTTTAGGTGCAGTGTCAGATGTCACTTTGCTGTCCTTGCTAATAGATCCTCTTTTAAGAACTTCCAACAGCAGCTTACTACATTCCCGGGCATAAAGCTGCACTGCAGACCCTCCATCGCCATCTGGTTCTTTTTCATACTTCTGGTCTGCAGCGGCAAAAGCCACATCCTCAATTTGTTTTGCATTTTCCTCAGCCTCCTCCTTACTCAGACAGCCATACTTTTCGGTGAAAATGGATTTAGTGCTCAGATTGTTTATCATTCGGTCCACAAGCACTTGCCTCGTATTTTGGCTAGGAGGCCATAGTTTAAGTGAAAATGGCCGGCGTTTTGCAATCAGAGTTGTGGCGTCCATTGCAACAAAACCTACAAATGGAGGCTGCATTTATGTAAATAACGCCGATGTAAACTTCCAATTTTTTTTTAACACTACTTTCAAAAAATGAAATGAAATGAAATAACAGGGATACAATCAAATTTCAAAAATGAAATGATAAAAATGGTGAATTTTCCAGGCAAATCTTTCGGGATCACTACCTATAATATCAGAAACAATATCATTGATCAAAACATGATTCTTGGCAACAGAAAAAGATAGTTCTAACATGCAGGATGACACTAAATGACCAAATTCAAAAACCTAAAAAAAGCACTAGGAAATGGAACAGAAAGACAATGACAAATTTATTTTCCCCTTCATGTGGGCAGAAAATTTATCTGCATACTAGAGTAAGATTATACGTCCACCTTATTAACTATTATCAAGCAAGTTTCTTCACATACCCAATATCTTTTTATTCCCCTTCAGATGAAATTTCACACTTCCATACAGTGAACAAGTGATTTTCATGCATCTCAAAAAATTGGATATGCTTTGATGCAATTGAAGACTACCAATTGAAAGTTTTGCTCCCTTAATGTTTGGATAAGTTTTCTCCCTATATACTCAGATCCAATGCTTTACTCTACACTTCTACAGCCTGCTCCAAACTGTTATATGCATAGTTTCTCTTCTTATCTTCAACTACCACTGGGACGCAATGTGACAACATAATTCGATTTGTATTCTAGCTTCTATTACTTGATAATGAAAACATAAAACTCTCAAATAAAAACGTCAATCCAATGCATGTAAAAAATGGATTAAGAACATAAAAGCTGGTTTGGTGCATGTCTGAAACGGGATCTATACAATCATACGATTCATAACCACCACAAGACTTCAAACTTCAATCAGAACGTTACTCACTCAAATGAATCTGAACCCACAAAAGTAAAACAGAAAAAAAAATACAAAACATAAACAAGCAATTAAAGTACAGGAAATGGGTTTCAGTAATTCAATTACTGAAACCCTAAAATTGGAAAAAGAGGAACGGCGAAGCAAAAGGGTACCTTTCTTTTCGCTCCCACTATTTGGGTTTATACGAGATTAGATTCAAATGGAACAGTGAATGAAGCAGAGGAATGAATACAATGTAGGGAAAAAGAGGGTGGAGGGAAAACTGAAACCGAAAGTGAATAAGGGAGAGAGGGAAGAAGCGCTGCGTTTAGGTCTCTTGAGATTTATTGGCCGCCACTTTAGGGCATCTCCAATCGATACGGCTATACTACTTGTAGTCTACTAAATCTACTATACTATGGCTGCCGCTTTACTACTATACTATGGTACAGGGCTAGAGGCTTCAGTGTTCCTCCAAGTGTTTCACTCTCTTCGACCAAAAAAAAGTGTCCAAGCGTTTTAGCCACGAATTTTGACGTATTAATATTTGGACAATTTAATACTCAGTTAATAAAAAATAATAATTTGATATTTTGAAGTTATTATTCATTATACCATTTAGTACTTTTATATATTTTTCCGTTAAATGTAAAAGTAAAATTATTATTTCTCATTTATTCTCAAATACAAAATTGTCATTTTTAGCAAAAAAATCATATTTACTGTGAACAATTTTTATTTTATTTCCTCTATAGTGTATACATACTGTTTTTCGTTGATTTTATTGTCCAAAAAACAAATAATCTCTTGATTTTCCACTCATTTTAAAATAAAAAAGTTTCCCAAAATAATGAATAAAAATGTTCTCCATAATACTAAATAAAAATTTGATTCAATCAAAAAAGAATAAAAATTAAATTAATTCTCTTGTTATAAAAAAATGTATGAACTAATTTTAATAAAACTTTAATTAATACTCTATATTACCCATAAAATTAAATAATATTTTTTTAAAATAAGCTTAAAATGATAATTATACCCTTATATTTAACGGAAAAATATATGGAAATACCAAATAATCTATCGAAGAATAACTTCAAGTATCAAGTTGTCATTTTTTATTGACTAGATACCAAATTGTCCAAATAACAATACGTCAGATTCCCTAGAAAGAATATAGTAATTTACTCTAATTTCTATAGTAACACATACAGTGCAGTATGAGTTGGGTGTGGTATAAATTGAGTGTAATAGCCTTGAATATAGTCGAAGATATATGGGTATACAGCAATGCGTGTTGGGTGTGATAGCAATGTGGCAGTGGGTGTAGCAAGAATAAATGTTGACCACTGTTGTACGTGTAGCGGTGGGTATAGTAGTAGTGAATGTAAGAGTAGTGGGTAGCAGTGGGTGCAGCCATACATGCATGCAGGTGTAGTAGTAAAAATTGGCAATAATGCAGTCGCAATGCTTTATACGTACAGAGGAAAGCTGTTCGTTCAAGTTGAAGTTGCCGGAAACCGGATGGCCGGCCCCGGCCTATGTACAGATTGAGGAAGGCTTATCGCAAGATCCATATTCGGCTCGTGAGCTAGGGAACTCGAGAAGACCTTCCATGTCCTCCCACATTGGATGTTGTTTATCCAACTCATGATCTAGATTATTGGAAAGTGCACTAAATATCGTTCGTAGTTGGTAGAGCAGCAGCACAAGTAGTTAATTAGATTATTTTTGCACTTCTATCTTCCTCCAAGTAGTTGTTTCAATTCAAAAGCTTGAAGCAAATTAAAAGCCATGCCATGAAAGACATGGAAGATGCTCCGGCCGACACCTTCTCTATTTTTCCCTGTTTCCCCAAGAAGATTAACATGGATTTGTAGGGGACGTCTTCAACAATTTCATATCTTCCATCTTGATTGTCTCTACAACAACCAAAGATCTTACATGGGCCAAAACAAAACCTGCACTTTTTAAATATTTTTTATTACTTACACTCTACTTTGAAGTGCAAAAATCATGTTGAATCCAACATCAAGTTCAATTTCAACAAGTTGTCCTGGACATAATGTTCAATCTAAGTTTTGTTGTGGTGACTTGGAAAACGAGAAACCCATTGGGCATAGTCTTTATGTTCGGTCTGAGAGCAATTCTGTTAGTTCTTGGTATGATGAGGGTGACGCATCTTTGGAAGATGCAAGTCTTCTTCAAACTCTACAAAAGACTCGTCACAAAAAAATTGAAGACCAAGGAATATCAAATTAGTTCACGGGATCCCTATTCTACTCGCTATCAGTCGCCAACTATGCGCCTTAATCTTTGATTCAATTGGCTCTTATTTTGCCTTTTGAATTTTATCTTTTCTCTGAGTATCAATAACTCGACTAGCCTTGCTTTCTCCTCAACCTCATCCTAGGTGAGTTCCCTGTCGATTTTTAGCTTCTTGGGACTGTCCCCTTTGCATCCCCAAGCTCCATACTTTCTCTTTGTTGTCTGGGAGCCCCCTCCTTTTAACTAGGTCAAAGTTAATACTAATGGTTCATTTCAAGATTCCAACCATGCGGATTTTGGAGGAATTTTCTGAGACGCTATCGTTAGTTTTATGGGTGCTTTTTCTTGTAAAGTTCATGTGACAAATGCAATCGAGTTAGAGGCGCTTGTTGTAATTGAAACCATCCGTGTTGCTTAGCTTAGGTGTTGGAAATATTTATGGCTTGAAACATACTCTTCTTTAGTGGTTCATTACTTCAACTCTCCAATTATAATCCCTTGGCGTTTCAGGATTTCTTGAGCTAATTGTCTTCATCTTATCATTTCGTGATTCACATGTTTATAGAGAGGGAAACTCTATCGTTGATAGATTGGCAAATTATGATTTCAGATCATCTAGGTTCTCATTGGTGGGACTCATTACCTCACTTTCTTGTTTTCTCTTTTGGTCACAATAATTTCTCAAGGATTTATGAAATTCCGGTTGCACGGAATAGTCCCTTCAACGGTAGTCGTCCTAAACACTAATCGGAGAGTATACACAACTTTGAACAAATTAAAAGTTACTCTCCACAAACTATGTTCTAGCTATTGCACAAGCAATACACAATTGAATAACAATTCGATATGCAACAATCACATTCAATTGAACAACCTAGAATCCCAAAGTCAGCATCATCAATAGCTCACCACGGACTATATCTATCAATATATGAACAAGCACACAATATGCTAATTAATTAAGCACAATACAATAGATAAACAATCACACAATCAATTGCTCAAAACAATACAATCACATATGCAATAAACACAATCGATTTAGCAATTCCTAAAAACCCAAAGAGTGCATCAAACTAGCACTCCACGGTCTAGTGTTCACTAAATGATGCAATCACATGCACAACAATTATAATCACAATTATACAATGTAGTGAACAAAAATTAGGAAAGCAATCACACAAGCAACATAATAATGGTCACCCGGAAACCTATACCTCTAGAGGGAAAATCAGAGGGGAGCCGTACCCCACGCTCTTGTGTAACACTATGAAAAACATCAATTGACAAACACGTACAAGGGGGAAACACAATCCCAAACTCTACACTATCTACCTATAGACTAGTGGCAGCTCTAACCTTGTGTAGCCTCCAAATGCTTCTTCAAGTGCTCTCACCTCACCTCAAGCTAATCCGATTGAACGAACTTCGCCACGTGAATCATCCAACCGCAAGCATCACCAACAATGCAAATGTGTGTGTGTAAGTGAATGAAATGAATTCAATTCATTTGACACAAGCAAGTAAACAAGGAACACTTGTTAGAATCAAACAAACTGAATTGACAAACCTTGAATATGATTCAAGGGTTGATTTAGTTATTCACAAGGAACAATAACTAAATCAACAACATCAAAGATGTGAGGAGCCTATAACATAGATCTAGAGTCACTCAACAATACCAGAAAGCTCTCTCAAGACGTTTTTAAACAATATGGAAGAGTAGAAAGAGTCTTAACAAAATGAAACCGAACGATTCTATTTATAGAAAACAAAACAGACGCTCGGGCGATCGATCACACTATTCATGGCGATCGATCACACTATTCATGAATAGTGGTACTGTAGCAACGGATACATTTTTTGGATCACAACGGGCAGATTCTCCAACGGTACTATTCACGATCGATCGCACTATTCATGACAATCGATCGTCACTATTCACGTGAATAGTGGTACTGTAGCAAAATCAGAAAAATATCTTTAAATTAAATGTTTGCTTAACCAAAATGAAAACCAATTAATTTCTAGCAAACCTAGGATATTTGTGCTACTTCTTAAGCATAAACAAAGTGTATGAAATGCATATGCATGATTCATACCTTGAGATGCTTGAACGAAACCTTCGATGATCAATAATCGAAGTCCGGAGAAAAGACCGGATAAGAAGGGCGTCTTCACGAACCATCTCGAGCAAGAACAACCTAAGCCACTATTCCTAATCCCTTAAACAACCTAGCATTGAATACAATAAAATGCTAATACAAGGGAAGAGTTTTGTCAAATAGGAAATAGCCAATAACAAATATTTTGCCCTTACAATTTCCTACCACTTTCGTTGAGTCATAATTTCTTGGCCTCATGCTTTCATATCCCATATTGTATGGTTATATTTTGGTTTTTCTCTTAGTTTGTTGCTCCCCCAAGAGATGGTTTTGGCCTAGTCCCCCTCTATTGTTGTGTGACACTATTGCTTTCTATTAATAAAGTCTATTTACTCAAAAAAAAATAGCCAAAGGCTAGAATCATACATGCACTTAGCCAAAGGCGAAAACTAGATTTCGGTAGCCAATGTGTTGCCAAGTTATTTTACATTGTTTAATTCATTGAGCCCAAAAGTCCCAACAACAAAATGTTTTTACTTAAAAAAATATTTTGAAAAACTTGTAGCGAAAAACAAGAAACACTTCCGGTGTTCCAATTTTTTTTTCTTTCAATTTGATCAAATAAAAATCAGAAGTTTCGGTGCTTGTAAGCTCTCGCATTGGATTTCATTATATCCCTAAAATACTTTTGGACACTCATGCAAACCGATCTTGAGAATTTCAAAGCTTCCATATTTCTAGAAAATCATATATATTATTTGATCAAATTGAAACTTTCCTCAATTTGGCACAATAAACCGAATCAGGCGAAAATCCAATTTCGATGGTCAATGTATCGTCAAAGTTCTTTTACATTGTTTAATTTATCGAGCCTAATAGCCCAGAAAAAACAAAATCCTTTTACATTTATTCAAAATTTAAAAAAATTATTTTGAACAACCTGTAGCGACGACTATTCGTCGCTACAATGTTCCTAAATTATTTTTTACTTTAATTTGACGGAAAAACAAAAAACACTTCTGATGCTCGTAAGGTCTCGCATTGGATTTCATTATGATCCTAAAATACATTTGGACACTCATACAAACCAGTCTTAAGAGATTCAAGATTTCATAGTTCAAGGAAATCATGTGCTATAATAACGACGCGTTTCTCAATTTGACACAATTTACCGAATCGGGCAAAAACTCAATTTCAATTGCCAAAGTTCTTTTGCATTGTTTAATTCATTGAGCCCAAGAGCCCTACCAAACAAAATGTTAATACATTGACTCACACAAAAAAAATATTTTTTGAACTACCTGGGTGTTCCTAACTTTTTATTTATTTTTATTTGACGAAATAAAAAGAAGTATTTTCGGTACTCGTAAGATTTTGCGTTGGATTTCATTATGACCGTAAAATATTGGTTGACACTCATGTAAATCGGTTTAAGAATTTCAAAGATTCCATATTTCAAGGAAATAGTGTGCTATAATAATATGATAGTTTTAATTTCTTTATTTGGCACAACTCACTGAATTAGGTGAAAACCCGTTTTGATAGCCAATGTGTTGCTAAAGTCTTTTTACATTAATTGTTTAATTCATTGCGTCTAAGAGCCCTAATTTTTTTTATATATTTATTTAAATTAAAGAATATATATTTAAATTGAACAATCTGTAGCTACGAAACGTTCGTCTCTATTGGTGTTCCTAATTTTATTTTATTTTAATTTAATGAAAAAAACACCTCGCTGCTGCTAAGCCGGGCTGGATCAGGATCTCTATGGTAATGATGTCGCCACCTCTCTCAACTTGAAACCTAGGGTTTCACACTATTTTTTATTATTTATTTTTCCTATCTAAATAACATTAAGTTAAAAAGTTAGAATGAACAAAATAAGGACACAAATATTCTGAACAGTTGATCTGCTCCCCTAAAAGCAGGTGGCTAGTGTTATGTTTTGAATTGAACCAATGAAATTGGTACATATTTAAAGTAATTTGTGAAATTTAATTGGAAGTATATTAAATCTCATATATTAATATACGAAAATTTTAGTATATGTTAACGTATGACATACATATACTTTTTTGAATAATTTTAGCCATTGGATATATTTAAGAACTAAATTCTTGTTACTACTCTGTACTTTAAGGGTCTAATCAGTTCAATCCTTAAATTTTTAATTTCATCAATTCAGTGCATATACTCTTAATTCTCATCAAATAAGTATATTTATAACACATAAAAATAATACATGTCGACCCATAATAGGCGACACGTGTCCAAAATTGATCTATCGGTTTTACGGGCAGGTGGTCTTATGTATTTCGTAGTGGCGATTGGAGGCTCATGATTACGCTAGAGTTTGACTTTTTGCTGGGCTAGCTTGGTCATTAAGGCTTTCTCAGGCCGAACGTCGTTTTAATGGAACTTTGGGCCTCTCTTTGCAGTTTTTTTGGGGTTTCATGGTCCGGATTTTGTTTGTTTTTGTTTTTAGTAAAAGGTGTATTAGTATAGACCCAGTGTTATTTTGATTAAAAAATATTTGTTTAAAACAGAAGACTTGCAACAAAAACAAACAGATCTGCTATGGCAGATGCAAAGGGAAGGGTAAGAGCCAGAGTTCAAAAGAAGTTGCAACAAAAACCGAGTTAAGGGCTGTTAGCCTGTTAAGTTACTCAAATGTTTCTTGAGCGGATGGAAAGGTGTCAAAAAATGAAATGGGAGACGGGGAGGGGGAAGGGGGACAGTAAAAAGGGATAGAAGAATTGAACTGGACTAAAAACAGTAAGGTAATGAGCCGGCGCTTGGTCGAAGTAAAAGGCCAAAATATGCCCTATTTATGGGAGAGGGAAATACTCGTCGGAGACTTCAGTGCAAATTTGTATGTGTATTCTTAGGTGGGTATTGATTCATGTCCAGCCCACCTCACATGAACTAAAAAAATATGATAAAAGGCCAAATATTGATATTTCAATAGATTCGTCAAGTGAAGGTGGCAATATGCAATCTGTACAACACATACCCACATACATGCATTGGTCCAGCATCTGGAATTCTCAATCAATTCACAACTAGAATTGCTTTTGCTAACCACATGAGAATGCATAATTCCAAAGTTGCTAGAACATTTAGTCATCCAAATGATCCAATAGACCACAGAATGAGTGAATATAACAAAATGGGCACCTTTTGGATTTGAACCCTTTGCACCATTTTCTCTAAGCAGAAAAACTTTTACACGAGGGTTAAAAATGAGCGTTTAGAGAAAAAAAAAACATATGGCAAATGAAATATACAGAGAAAGCCTCCTATGAGAAACCCTCCTGTTCTTAAAATGAATTTCAAGTTGTGCTAGCTCAAGGTCAAATGAAATGGCTACTCAATTGGCCCTAATCTAAAGATAATTCAACTACCCTAAACATCTGTCTCAATCCAAGTGTGAACTAGGACAACAAACTCAAGCTGAGATTGTTTCAGGGACTTGAAACTTGGGAATAGGTATGAGATTCATTTCCCACAAGCAGACTCGAACCATGAACATAATTAAGTACTAACAACTTAAAGTGCATAATCAGAGAAATGGGATACAAGCACTGGATTCGTTGCCCATATTTGGTTCCATGAAACCAAAAAGACTCAAAATGGTACAAGTGTCTCATCCTAGCAATGGGAAACAGGTTAATGGGATGTGTTAAGGAAGCTTATGGCGCTGGTTAAACAATGCATTACGCCCAATGGCGAAATTAAGATGGGAACAACCAAACTACGTTCACCTAATCTCATGGAAGTATGAGGCAATAAACCAATCCCGCAGACTAGAAACTTGGCTAGGAATTATTGATAATGCAAAAGACATTAAACCAGAACAGAAACCACCAATGGCTAACCTATCACAAACAATTTGATTGACATGAAAATGGATACGCAAAGAATCAAAGGCCACAGAGAACATCATTTTTCAAAGTAGCATCACATATAATTAAGCATAAATATCGTAAACAAGGTTCCCCAAACACTTAGAATCCATAGCAAAACGTAATGATAATAATCCATAACAAGCTCCCTAAAGCTCCGAATTAAAAACCAAAATGAGGAAAATTGGGCATAAACATAAATGCGAGGCTCAACGGTAAGACTTCTGGAACCTAGCTCTGGCACCACGACCACCGAACTTCTTGGGCTCGCAGCGCCTTGGATCGGCGACAAGGAGAGTACGGTCGTACCTGACGAGTATATCCTTGATCTCCTTCTTGGCCTGCTCATCCACATACTTCTGGTAATACGCCACCAACGCCTTCGCGATGCTCTGACGGATTGCGTAGATCTGAGAAGTGTGGCCTCCTCCCTTGACGCGGATCCTCATGTCAACGCCGGCGAAACGGTGCCGTCCGAGAAGCAGGATCGGCTCGTAGGCCTTGAAGCGGAGGATCTCCGGCTCAACCAGCTCGATTGGGCAGCCGTTGATCTTGATCAAGCCGCGCCCTTTCTTGCAGTAGGTCACGGCCACCGCCGTCTTCTTGCGCCCGAAGCACTGCACCGATTCAATTGCGGGAGCCGCCATGGTTGTTTGCTCTGCCTTTGGGTCTCTCTCTAGGGTTTTGGTGCGCTGGTGTGCGTGTGTGCGCGGCGCTTTGTGTGGCGAGAGAAAGAGAGTGAAGAAATAATATAAGAGAGAGGGATTTAGGGTTTTGAATCAACGGCTGTGATTGGGTCATTTTATTAAACTTAGCAGTCGGCCCATATGAAGGCCCATTTCTTTTGGTGGACTTCTATCTCAAGTGCGGATGAAAGATTGAGTACGAAAAATTACATTTCGTGATAGTTCATGTAACATTTGAAGATTTTAACATTAAATTTACTTCTTCAATGTTTCAATGATGTCCAGGTTGCAATGAGTCTCTATTCCATACCCTGCAAGTCATGTCGAAGATATATTTGGCACATTTTGGTCGTTCGAGTTTGCTCAGTCCAAACCGACAATCAAACCAAACCAAAATAATAAGTAGTTACAGTTGTCAACCAGAGGGATCGATTCAGCTCAATATCTATGTAAGTTGCAAGAATGTGTGCATGTATCAGAGTGAGGCTAGGCTATATATATAGTTATGCCACTGTGACAATGGAGCCCCCTTAATAAAAATTATGAAATTACCCATAGTTATAACTAGTAGCTAGCCAGCTAATTATATAGGTTATAATCTATCTACGATGTAATCTTGTTTTTTTTTTATGACTTCGTTGGGCCAAAAAATCTTGGGAGGAGAAGACAATATTCATTCGTAAAGATAAATTATGTCGTGAAGCCAATTTAATTGTTTGGTTCAAGTTCGAAATTGATTTGACGTGGATACTCGGGTCCTGAAATTTTAAGCAAAATCCACTAGGGCCACAAACAGCCGGGACCCAAGTAATTGCAAGTCCAACAACTTGACCGAACTAATGACTATTCAAGCCCCAAAGTTCATATGAAACCCATGCATGCTCGATTTTTCATGTACAACAAGCTGACGAGATCGTAGGAACTCCAACAACAGAATCCCAGTAGTTGCCGCAACTACATTCAACCACATCTCCACCATTGAAGGTTATAGCAAAATTCACCTCATCCAACAGCCAACCACCATCAGAGGACAATCAAATACGAAACAAACCTTGGTTGCCCCTAAGATCCCATGTAGCGCTCTACACCTGAGACCTGCCAAAACACTCACGAGGGATGAAACCAGTAGTCAACCAACATCATTGAAAAACCATAAAAGCATAAGGAGTAGAGTTGGAAACCTCTGTCACAGTCTGAAAAGCTCGACATGCACAAACTTAAGGTTAGGATTTGTAATCTCTAGCTAGTTGAGAAAAAGTCGAGCATACATGCTTGAATAACCGAAGTCGTGTTGAAGAAAACTCTACCATAGGCCTTAAGGTTTTGCGTCGCTACCAAGTTGGATTAGGTGCTGCTAACAAAACCCTAAAATTAAAACTTATCCCCACAAATTGAGAGAGAACTCTCATATTTTGTATTTCTTAATTTGGTACGTACTCGTTGTTCTTGGCATAATGTATTGTTCTACTTTGTTTTTAAGATGTGGTTGATAGGCACTGTTTAAAAGTTTAGGGGTTGACTATAATTTTATGTGTGCTGGATGGAAAGGGATAAACCCTAAAATCTAAAATGATTTATTTTGGCTCAAAATTAAATAATCAATTAATCAATGAGTCTAACTTTTTTTTTTGGGCGAAAACTTCGACAAAGTGAGGAAAATTTATTTAAAAGAAAAAATAGTTCACCAAAACAGGGGGACATAGACCTTATCCTGCAAGAACAAACAACAGAAACCTATAATTCTCGACAAAGAAACTAACATAAGCAATAGTTAGGAAGACCCAACCAATCATGATAATTAAAAAGTCCAACTTCGGAGAATGAAATTTCCTTTAGGGTTTAGAATAACGTAAGCAATAACGTACATCCACATCCACAAGATCTGCTAGACGAGAAAAGAAGCTAATTTGTTGATCATTTTCTTAACATTCTGAGTCTCAGCCTCACTCAAAATATGAAAAGCATGTTCCTCTCCTTCCACTTCGAAAAAGTCCACTTCTCCTTCCCACCCGCTCTCCCTCACCAAATCATAATACCATACACCTCGATCCCTCAACTTATCCTTGCTAGAAACACACACAAGCAGCTTGGAGCACCCAAGACCATCCAGACTCGGAGCGCCCAGACCCGCTGGGTTCACCATCGGATTGTCAATACCTCCCGGAGCTGAGGGATTCAAAAACCCCAAAACCAAGTACGGCAGATGCTTCTTGAACTCTTCACCTTTCGGCTCCGACCCTATTGGCTTGGAACTCAAAAAATATGGGTGGGACATAAACGCCCCCACGATTTTGACACTCAAGCTCTCAGTCCCGGCCTTCATTGCTATGTTATGCACAGTGACGGAGGATAGTAAGGGGCTGGGAGGGCTGTAGCCCACACAGTTTTTTATAATTTCTTTAGTTATGTACCCTATAATCAGTTTTTTATAATTTTTTTAGCTATTGTAGCCCACCCAGACTTAATTATAAGCATAAAAACAAAACAAAAAAAAAGAATGTTTGCTGTTGTGTAGCCTTGGAAAACGCAAAATTGTAGAAGGTGTGTCAGCATTGTTTCGATTTTGTTATAGCATGGGCAGATGGGCTTAATTAATTAGCTATTGCGCAACTGCGCACTCATTAATTCTTTTTTTTTTGTTTTTTGGTTACCACTTATTAATTCTTTACTTCTTCATTCTCTTCCGTGTTCAGAAAATTGGGGAGACGCCGAGACAGACATACGGTTCAACACTTCAACCTTGCAAGCTGCTATTTGCCTATTTCCTTACATACCTCACCGTCCTCACTGCTCTCAAATTTCAATCAAGACTTCAAGAGGTATGTTTTTTTATCCTTTTTCTGTTTAGTTCATGCATCTAACTTTAAAATTTTAATTCTATTTATACAGTGTTGAATTTTTAATTGGAATGGTTTTGTAAAATTGGGGCTGAATCAGTGAATGCAGTTAGGGTTTTTAAATATCAATTCGTTAAATATAATTAGGGATTTTTTTTCCAGAAAATAGAGATGAAATTGTATATTTGTATATTTGTATCGTTGAATGTTGATAAAAATTAATGTTCTATGAAATGTGTTTGACTACTTAGACTGTTTATCTGAATACATGTTTATTTTATGTATCTAGGTTGGCTTTTATAATGTCAAATAATCAAAATTCAAAAAGATTCAAGACTTTGCATTCATTTTTTAGAAAGAATACCGAATCATCAAATGAGACTTCAGCAGACACTTTTGAACCTTCTCAGCCTGAAATTGATATAGTCGAGTCTCAAAGTCAAAGATTTGAAAATAATCAAGAATTTGATATAAACTCTCTTGAACGGGATCCGGGTGTACGTCGTCAAATATGCAGCTATCCAGTTAACGAACGTGATAAGGTTCGATTGTCATATATCATGTTAGGACCATGTCAGCCAAAATTAGCAGAGTATCCGTCACACTTAGATGGGGATCAAAATCGTCGGTTCATTGATTCTTGGTTCACTAAATTTTCTTGGCTAGAGTATTCTGTCAAAGAAGATAAGGCCTATTGTTTTCCATGCTTCCTTTTTGATAACAATCAATCACACAAGGCATTTACTGTTGTTGGGTTTAGAAATTGGAAGAGAATTGGTGGGGAAAATTGTCGGTTGCATCATCATGTAGGAAATGCAAATTCAGCACATCATCTTGCTATGCAACAATGGCAGAACTTAAGAAACCCGTCAACACATATTGATAAAGTGGTTGACAGATTACCACAAGAGAAAGTGATGCAGAATCGGTTGCGTCTTAACACAACAATAGAGAGTGTCAGGTTTTTAGGAAATCAAGCATTGGCTTTTAGAGGTAATGATGAATCCATTGCTTCAAACAATCGGGGGAATTTTCATGAATTGGTAGAAGCTTTTGGAAGAATTAGTGGAGAGGTTAAAAAGGTCTTGGAGAATGCTCCTTTCAATGCAAAGTACACTTCACCAACAATACAAAAGGAGGTCCTTAACATTATGGCTAACAAAGTTCGAAATAAAATTCGAGAGGAAGTTGGGGACAAAACATTTTGTATTCTTGTTGATGAAGCACGTGACTCATCTAATAAGGAGCAGATGACCATTATACTACGATTTGTTGATTGCAAAGGATTGGTGACAGAACGATTCTTTGATATTGTGAATGTTCCTGACACAACATCTCAAACTCTTAAAGATGAGATATGTAAGGTACTTGGGAAATACAATCTTTTAGTGGAAAATTTGCGTGGTCAAGGTTATGACGGTGCTAGCAATATGCGTGGTGCATGGAATGGACTACAAGCATTGTTTCTTCAAGAATGTCCGTATGCATATTATGTACATTGTTTTGCTCATCGTTTACAACTTGCTTTAATTGGTGCAGCCGAAGAAGTTACAGTTGTTTGGAGATTTTTTTCATTGCTGATTAATGTTGTGAATTTTGTTGGTTCTTCTACCAAACGGGCCACTGAGTTAAAACTAACTCGAGAAGATGAAATTGAAGAGTTGTTGGATGCTGGACTGCTTGAGACAGGTACAGGGGCAAATCAAACTCGTACTTTGCAGAGACCTGGAGCCACTAGATGGGGGAGTCATTTTAAATCTGTTAATAGTTTGATTGAATTATTCAATTCAACCAAAATATTGGTCCAGAACATCAAGGATAATGGGTCCAACAGACAACTTCGTGGAGATGCTGATGGTATTTATCTCTCTATGATGTCTTTTGATTTTGTCTTTGTCTTCGCATAACTTATGCACAATGTTACCACCTGCACTATCACCACCAATGTAAACTCTATCGAAATCTCCGTAGTTGAGTAACCATGGCTCCTTTTTTGCAGCAGTACTAAGCCCTTCATTTTCGGTATGCGAAGCCACCCATGTAAGAGCATCCCAGCAGTCTTGGTAACAAATGGGAAGTAGGACATCTGGGGCGAGTCTGTACTCGACTGAGACGGCGACGACTTGGGCTTTGGAGACCAGGCGGTTAAGTAAGCGGTGGTGATCGGACGAGAAGGCGGATTCAAAGCAAAAACCACCGCCGTGGAAGTAGACCAAAACAGGAAGCTTTTGGTTTTGGACGTTATTTTGGTTTAGGGTTTGAGGGAGGAAAAGACGAGCAGAGATTTTGGGGCTGTCAGAGTCTCAGAGATAGTGATGTCTTTGGACGAGACGCCGGTTTCGGGGTCTTGAGGAGATGGGGGCACATAAGGAGATTCCATGGGGCGTTCGACTGTGCCATCTTTTTAGACTCTGATGAGAGGAAGGAGCTCTGAGGCTATCTATTTTGCCATTGGAGAAGTAATGAAGAGGTGTGTGAATAGAAGTGTGTGGAGATGGCTAGCTTTTAATTGATCGAGGAGGCCCGGCTTTGGTGTTTGAGATTTTAAATCATTAGAAAACAAAGGAAGCTAGAGATGGAGGAGCCATGTTTGACATTATTTATGCCAGTTGAGAGTAGCCGCCTGACGTCTTCCATTTCCAACAAGTCAACAACAGTCATTTGTCAAACAACGCTGGCTCCATCTGCGAAAAGTCTACAATACTTGGGAGTATTGAAACTCCCAAGGTTGTAGCCCTCGATCTGGCCCCTCATGCTATTTTTTTTTTGGTTACATGCCCCCATGCTATTTTTATATGCATGGGTTTCTCAATTCTCATAATTTGAAATTTTACTAAAATTAGTGCAGCATGAGTTTTATGGTAATTGCGTTTCGGCCTATAGTGTAAAACTGTAAACTGTGTAATAATGGAGCTTGTTTTTTTGGACGAAAATAATGGAGCTTTATTAGGGAGTACTGAATATGACCTGATCGATATATGTATCAAATAGCATTATGAGAAATTTGACCTATAAGCATAGTTATTTATGCATACTGAAGGTGTTTCTATTGCTAATTAGGCACAAATATCAGTTTTTGTCTCTAAATCTTTTAGATAGGCACAAATAAAATGTGTCAAAACTCGTTTAGACACAAATAATAATTTATGAACACTTCATTTAGGCACAAATAATTAATCCCAATAGTTTGGTGGAAGTAATTTGCAGATAAGAAAAATAGTTTTTGACAGCAATTCTCGGGAAAAGAAACTCACATAGACTTGAATGCTAGCATTCACACATGGACGATCACACGTTTCTTCTCATCCATGCTATTACTTCTTTTTTTCAGCAAGAGTTTGTCAATATTAATTCCAGAAAACTTCATACTTCAGATTTGTCCATCAATACATCGCATTCTTTCCAACGAGTAAATTAAGTATCTAAAATAATGACGATACCTAGTACGTTGGTTTAATGGTGGATGAATTAATTAAATCCTAAGTTCGAATTTTTCCTCCCTCGATCAAAATAAAAAATGTATCTAGAATATTGCATACAGTACGTACTGGACATGATACAAAATTTCCAGCATTGATTTAGAGGGATTAAGCATATTTAACAAACTACAATTTAAATTGCGAGAAAAATTGATTAAGCTGGATTAAGCAAATTTGATTATTGCGAGAAAATACGTGGCAAAAGAAACTCATTAATTACATATGCTTGCTGATTATTACTTATTGTCAATGAGGACTGAGATAATCCAGAGAAGCGCTAGCTCATGAAAACTATAGCTAGATATATAGCATAGCAACATCTACTAGCTAGCTAGCTAAACAATAAAAGAAGCCATACATTGGATCATTTTCTTTACATTCTCAACCGGTTTCTCATTCCATATATGAAAACAATGCTCCTCTCCTTCCACTTCAAACAAGTCCACTTCACCTCTCCACCACTTTCCCTCACCAAATCATAATACCAAACGCCTCGATCCCTCAGCTCATCCTCGCCAGCAACAACAGTTAACAAAGCCCTAGCTAGATTAATTTGAAGATTCATGATTTTTGGGGATCGGAAAAGGCTGCAAATTTAGCTGTTGTAGCTCAACAACGGGAGAGTCTCTAGTGAGGACCTTACAGTAAGGACCAAGTGAGGACATTCAAATGAACGGTTAGAGGACTTGCATGTTGAAAATTTATAATATAAACTAAAATTTAAAGCATTTATCTAACCATTCATTTGAAAGTTCTCATTTGGTCCTTATTGTAAGGTCCTCACTAGAGACTCCCACGTTCAACAACAGTTAACAAACCAAAAGCGGAAGCATGAAGACCTATGTATAGGGCCAAAATTTTGGGCCTTAGGACTGAATAAAGCCTGGCCTTTAAAATATAGATTGTTTTGTAATAAATATATGGTCTTTAAAAATCAAAACTAAAAATAAAAAACAGCTAGCTGCCTACAATTTTCTTCACATTCAGAAAAAAGACATGCCCATAGGGTGTATTTGGCCCTTTTTAGTATAAATAAAAACAAGATTATGACATATTAGCTCTTTGGTAACGGTCTACGCTAGACGCCTACTTATCAAAATTGAAAAAGTGTCAAAAGAAATGGTTCAATCCTCATATTTTTATTTCTCGAATCAAAATAGAATCCAAGTTTCGATTAATCCAGGTACTTGGGAACCGATTCAATAAATTGATGCAATGGAATTCCCCCCAAAATTTACCCAGCCCGAAGATCTGGGAATTAGGGCTTGAAAATTTGAGATTTTTATGAAAGAAGAGAGTTGTAGTCGGAAAAGAATAAATGAGAAAAGATGAGAAAGTTGTTGTAGTTGTGTGTCTTCGTGGTTTTAAAACGAAGAGACCAAAACAACATCAACTTTTTGAAAACATAATAATAATAATAATAATAATAATATTATGGAAAATGGAATATGCCTTGGGCACATCTTTTGCGCCTCAAGAGAATGCATTTTCACCATTTTGCGCCTCCAACGAATCAGAGGCAATATAATTGGGAAAAAAAAATTCCACTTCTTTTTTGGGTGTCCCGTCTTTTATACATTGGTTTTGGTTACAAAGTTAAAGGCTTATAGTTTGTCTCAAATATGATTATATGGATCAAACAAGAATTCAGAAAAGTTTTAATTTCAATAATTCAATATCATAGTAGACATTACAACCACAAAGGATGGGGTTTTGGAGAAACCCCGGCAAGGGATCAAACCCACTGCAAACCAATCACAAGTCGTGTTCTCAGCAAGCCATAAAACTCAACGAGAATAGAGAATGTGTTTCACTTGAGGAGGAAACCAGCCAATTTTTTTGTCAAATCCTTAGCTTTCGGAGTCCCAAACTTCAAAATATGAAATGCATGATCCTCTCCTTTGACTTCAACCAACTCTGCTTCACCTTCCCACCCACTTTTTTTCACTGCCTCATAGTAACAAACACCTCTATGCCTTAGCTCATCATTCTCCGAAACACTCACAAGCAACCTTGAACCCCCAAGTCCAGCCAAACTTGGTGCTTCTGGAGCAATATGATTGATCATTGGATTGTCAATCCCACTAGGTGTTGAAGTTTATACAAAGTTCCAAAGCAAACATGCCAAATCCTTCTCAGGCTCTTCACAAGTGTCTCCCCCAATTGGCTTGGAGCCCCAAAAAAGAGGGTGTGTAAGAAATGCACCCAATAAATTTATCCCACTAAGCAATCCTTCTTTCCCAACTCTCATTGCCACATTATGAGCAATGTTGGCTCTTGCACTATCACCACCCAGAAATAACCGATTCGGGTCCACGTGATTGATCAACCAGGGCTCTTCATTTATGCCATTATCAGCAAAATGCAAAGCAACCCATTGCAGGGCAGCCCAGCTATCTTCATATGCAGTTGGGAGAGAGTGCTTGTGGGAGTGAAGATTTTCTACTAGCATTTGCCTATTTAGTTAGCTAGAATCAATATAAATATCTCGTGATAAATGTCTCGAAGAAACATGCATGCCTCGAACGAGGAGACAACCTCGAAGTGATGTTGACTCGAGAGGTGTTGCCTCGAGTGGATTGGATAACTAATTTAACCAACTTATCGGGTCATGCGCCACTAACAATGGTTTTTACGGTTACGATTCGTACGCCGCAAGTCATGGTTCGAGATACTTGCGGTCCGAGGATATTTGATTCCTTATCTGTAGGTAACTGAAATCCTTTATATTCGGGCTCGACAAGACACGTGTCCTCGAGCTATTGGCTCGAGGAGCGATACGCACGTCGCAAGTCATGGCTCGAGACTTGCGGTTCAAGCTTCTATTCGAGTGGTGAGAGAAAGTCTTGTCCGAATTTTTCGTCACCAACAATTGGCGCCGTCTGTGGGAAACCTTTCCCTTAAACAATGGCGGGAGCTGGATCAGGCACGATTCCATTTTTTTCACTCAGGACTGGAAGTGACGAATGGGAGACCCCAATTGGTGGTGGCTCGAATTCGATAGGGGACTTGAATGTCCCTCCTGTGAATGGAGGAGGCTCTAATTCTATTGGAGATCTGAACCACCCTCTCTCGAGTGAGGTGCAGAAGATGATGCGAGAGCTTGAACAACTTAGAGAAGAGAAACAAAGGCGTGAGGCTCAACGGAAGAGAAGGATAGAGGCAACACGAGGGACAGCTAGCGATTCTTCTTATGACGAATTTGAAGGTGTGATAAATGGAGGACGGAGCAAAGCAAGTCTCGAGGCAGCAACAAACCTCGAAAGAGGACTAAATCTCGGAGCACATGTGGACCCCAACACAGGACCAAGTCGACCTAAGAAGTCTAGAAATGAAGAATGGCGTATCAAAATAGAAAAAATGATCGAAGAATGCAGACAGACAGGCCCTCGAGAAATTGCTGCGAGAATCGCCAGAGGCGCCAGAGAATCCCCCCTCACCGACGACATCCTAGGTGCAACAAAGCCGAAACGATTCGTTGTTCCTGCATTCCAGAAGTACGATGGGACGACTGATCCGGTAGACCACATCAGAGGGTATAAACAGGCGATGAGGATAGAGACGTCAGACGAGAAACTGATGTGTAAAATCTTCCCCACAAGTTTAACGGGCTCTGCCGCGAAGTGGTTCCAGGACCTCAAACCACGATCCATCTCGAGCCTGGATGAGCTAACTCGAGTTTTTGTCTCATAATACTTCTGCAGCCGTGAACAAAAGAAGGATATGGCAGCACTATTCTACACCAAGCAAAATGTCGGAGAAAAGATCGGAAAATTCTTCGAAAGATTCAAGGCGGAGATGAGAGGAATAAACTGTGAGCCCCAATATGCGGCAATTGCGTTCAGAGAGGGACTCCTACCCGGAACAACTCTCTACAGAAATTTGATTCGCAACCTGCCGAAAGACATGGATGATATCCTCACTCAAGTGGAAGGAGAAATACGCCTCGAGATGGCCGAGGAAGCCCAAGAAGCACGGCTCACAACCACTGTTACCTCGAAAGAAGTCGAAGGGTATGCCACCATGTGGAATCATCAAAACGAGGGGAGTCCTCGAGATTGTCCTCCTGAAGAATGGTTTACAATTCACCCTGTGACCATTTATAAAAGACACAGGCATGAAGAGAATTTCAGGAAGCCTCCACCCCAACCAGAGGCCAAAGACGAGGTCGAGAAAAATTGATATTGCCCGCTCCATGACACAAGGGGACACGGGATTTACACATGTCAGGGGCTACGAACTGCAATCCTAGAAGCAATGAAGGATGGGAAACTTCTTCAATATAAAAGAACAAAAATCTAGGTGAAAAGAAGGATCAAGGAAGAAGCCACGTGCTAAAATTCATCTCAAGTGATGGACAACGTGTCGTATATATTCTTTCAAGGGGACAAATTGTTTTCGAAAGGTACTATGCTTGGCTGAAAGAAGGTATCGTCATATCCCGGCTTAATTTCTACGAAAAGATGAGTGTGACTTGATAAGAAAGCAGGCAAAGTATATGAAGGAGTTTATTAATTTTCGTTCATGTAGTTTCTTTTGATTTTCCCATTCAAGAGTCAACATGCACGTGCATGGTGGTCTAAATAAATCAAAAATATTTCTTTTGCGTTTCTCGCATGGATATTATCATAGGGACTGGTTCCTCGAGTAGGACAGTAGCCAATGATCTAAAGTACGTATTGGTTCCTCGAGTAGGACAGTAACGTTAACATTCAAACCTGGTTCCTCGAGTAGGACAGTTGCATGGACTGGTTCCTCGAGGAGGACAGTCATGTTAACATTCAAAGTTGGTTCCTCGAGTAGGACAATTGGTTTAAGAACTGGTTCCTCGAGTAGGACAGTTGGTTTAAGAACTGGTTCCTCGAGTAGGACACTCACCTTTTGGTCACGTGAACTGGTTCCTCGAGTAGGATAGTCACGTTAACATTCAAAGCTGGTTCCTTGAGTAGGACAGTTGTATGGACTGGTTCCTCGAGGAGGACAGTCACGTTAACATTCAAAGCTGGTTCCTCGAGTAGGACAGTTGCATGGACTGGTTCCTCGAGTAGGACAGTCACGTTAATATTTAGCGCTGGTTCCTCGAGTAGGACAGTTGCAGAGACTGGTTCTTGGAGTAGGACAGTCACCTTTTGGTCACATGGACAGGTTCCTCAAATAGGACAGTTGCGTTTAGTATTCGGAGCTGGTTCCTCGAGTAGGACAGTTGTTGAGAATGGCTCTTCGAGTAGGACAATTACCTTTTGGTCATATGAACTGGATAATTAGGAAGGACGATTGCCTTAAAAATCACAGAGATTGCAGCCTTAAGTATGACAATCGCTTATGATTGTTGAGCTTCGAACTCGCCTCGAGTGCAAGAAATGAGAGTTACTTGACTCGAGAAGAGTACATCGACAACAGGTAATTCACTGTTTGTATAGTTTTGATTTCCTTTTTAAGGATATAGGTGGCTCAAACCTTTGGAAAATGGAAGAAGGTGACGTCGACCTTCAGTATCGGGAACATCTCGAGTCATAATGAAAGTTTGACATTTACGGTTTGATTTCTCGCTCTTGATGTTATCGAATGTGCTCGTTTCACTTAAGTATTTGATGAAATTTTTATAGCCCTATGGGGCGTATAAATGTTGTGGAAATTATTCATTCCTAAGAGATTGAACCGAGTCCATAGAAATAAATTGTAAGTTGGTGAAAGAAAAAAAATGTTACATGCTAATAAATTTTTGTTAAGTGACTTGACTATGACAGGTTGATGAAATGAATTGTTTTTCCCTTCCCGTGCCCAAGCGTGCACGGCAAGGGAAAAAGGGGGCATTGTGGGAGTGAAGATTTTCTACTAGCATTTGCCTATTTAGTTAGCTAGACTCAATATAAATATCTCGTGATAAATGTCTCGAGGAAACATGCATGCCGCGAACGAGGAGACAACCTCGAAGTGATGTTGACTCGAGAGGTGTTGCCTCGAGTGGATTGGATAACTAATTTAACTAACTTATCGGGTCATGCGCCACTAACAATGGTTGTTACGGTTACGATTCGTACGCCGCAAGTCATGGTTCGAGATACTTGCGGTCCGAGGATATTTGATTCCTTATCTATAGGTAACTGAAATCCTTTATATTCGGGCTCGACAAGACACGTGTTAGGGAAAAATATTTGCTATTGGCTATTTCCTATTTGACAAAATCTCTTCCCTTGTATTAGCATGTTATTGTATTCAATGCTAGGTTGTTTAAGGGATTAGGTGTCGTGGCTTAGGTTGTTCTTGCTCGAGATGGTTCGTGAAGATGCCCTTCTTATCCGGTCTTTTCTCCGGACTTCGATTATTGTTCATCGAAGGTTTCGTTCAAGCATCTCAAGGTATGAATCATGCATATGCATTTCATACATTTTGTTTATGCTTAAATAGTAGCACAAATATCTTAGGTTTGCTAGAAATTAATTAAATTTCATTTGGTTAAGCAAACATTTATTTTTAAGATTTTTTTCTGTTTTTCTATTTTTAAGATATGAATAGTACGATCGATCGCCTGAAATAGTGCGATCGATCGTCAATAGTGTCGTTGGAGAATCTGCCCGTTGCGATTCGAAAATGTGACCGTTGCTACAGTACCATTGTTCATGAATAGTGACGATCGATCGCCCGAGCGTCTGTTTTGTTTTCTATAAATAGAATCCTTCGGTTTCATTTGTTTCTAACTCTTTCTACACTTCCCTATTGGCTAAAAACGTTTTGAGAGAGTTTTCTGGTATAGTTGAGTGACCCTAGATCCATGTTATAGGCTTCTCACATCTTTGATGTTGTTGATTTAGTTATTGTTCCTTGTGAATAACTAAATCAACCCTTGAATCATATTCAAGGTTTGTCAATTCGGTTTGTTTTGATTCTAGCAAGTGTTCCTTGTTTACTTGCTTGTGTCAAACGAATTGAATTCATTATATTCACTCATACACACACACATTTGCATTGTTGGTGATGCTTGCGGTTGGAGGATTCACGTGGTGAAGTTCTTCTAATTGGAGCAGCTTGAGGTGGAAGCACTTGAAGAAGCATTTGGAGGCTACATAAGGTTAGAGCTGCCACTAGTCATAGGGTTGATAGTGTAGAGTTTGAGACGGAGTTCCCCCTTGTATGTGTTTGCCAATTGGCGTTTTTCATAGTGTTACACGAGAGCGTGGGGTACGGCTCCCCTCCGGTTTTCCCTCTAGAGGTAGAGGTTTCCGGGTGACCATATCGTGTGTTGTTTGTGTGTTTGCTTATCTATTGTATTATGCTTAATTATTTAGCATATTGTATGATTGCTTATTTATATGCTATTGTGCTTAATTGATTAACATGTTGCATGATTGATCATACATTAATAGATATAGTCCGTGGTGACCTATTGATGATGCTCACTTTGGGATTCTAGGTTGTACAATTGATTGTGCTCGTTGCATATATATTTATTGTCAATTGTGAATTGCTTGTGCAATTGTTTGAACCTAGGTTGTTAGGTTGTGGAGAGATTAACTTTTAATTTGTTCAAAGTTGTGTATGCTCTCCGATTAGTGTTTAGGAAGACTACCGTTTATTGGGACTATTCCGTGCAACCGGAATTTCAACACGTGTCCTCGAGCTATTGGCTCGAGGAGCGATACGCACGTCGCAAGTCATGGCTCGAGACTCTCGGTTCAAGCTTCTATTCGAGTGAATTGCGGCCCAAGCTGTAACCGCCAAAGTGATAAGGTTTTGCTCACTATAAATAACTAGTTCCACTAGCCGGGGACTCACTCATTCAGTATCGATTACTCTCTACTAAAACTATCACTCATTTAGGCATCGAGGGTCTTTTGCGGTACCCCCCCCCCCCCATCTCGAGCTACTTCAACTTCGAGTCATCACCGGGTTGCCGCGTTCGATCTAGCTCACGCTCCAGTTCAAACACTTGTGGTGAGAGAAAGTCTTGTCCGAATTTTTCGTCACCAACGGTGCTCGGGAGACATTCTGTACTCAACCGACACCGCAACAACTTTGGCTTGTGATACCAAGCTATTGAGAAACCTGTGGTGGTCAAAAGAGAAGGCGGATTCGACGCAGAAAGCTCCACCATGGAAGTAAACCAATATGGGGATTTTCTTGTGAGGCTGATCATCAACATCGAGTTTTGGGAGGAAGAGTCTGGCTGAAATCGAAGGATTTTGTGAAATTGTGATGTCTTTTGACGACACTCCGGAATCTCAAGTGTTGGGGGTACATAAGGAGACCCCATGAGTCGTTCGACCGAGCCGTCCTTGTAGATTCTGACAAATGGGAGAAGCTCCCGCTCTATGGAACCCGTAGTTTCACTGTGGAAGCACTATAGATGCCTTTGGAGGAGGCATTGGTTTCTGGGTCTTGAGGAGATTGGGGTACATACGGTGAGCCCATGAGGCGATCCACTCTAATATCTCTGTAGATTCTGACGAGAGCACAGAGCTCTCTGGCTGTTTCTTTGGTAGTGGAAGCCATTAGAAAAGATAGACAGAAGTTTCTGAAGTTTAGGATAATGAAATGGTGCACGAGAGATGTTTGTTGATATGCCTAACAAAGAACAAGCGTCTGTCATAATTTTCATTAGACTGAAGTGTAAGGCATGGATCCTGCCTCCTGTGTTACACTTATATTGATTAACGCCAACGCCCACGCCATCAAAAGTGTATACGATTTAAGAAAAATAAAACAAAAGTTGCCAAAGAAAAAATAATAATAATAAAAGTGGTTTCACGTACAGGTTGGGTTGCGAAACAGAAAACCGAAACAAATTGAGGCGAAAAATGAACCAAAACCAAAGAAAAAGAACAAACTAATCTACCAAATAAGTTTGGTTCAGTCTTGGTTTTGATCCGTTTGAAGCTGAACCAAACCAAACCAGACATCCAATAGAACAATGTCAATGATGTCGAAACTGGGAAACAATTTGATTAAGAATTTGTAAGACAACTTATACATTAAAAATCGAACATCATATAATCGTTGATTTGAAAATCTTTATTGAGTCTTTATTATAAGGCTCTCATTGGAGAGACCCTCATAGTTTAAATATCTAATATTTCACATTCAAAAGTTGATTTTAATAGTGTTGTACAAAGGTACAAGTAAGCCCCCATGAGAATCTTTTCTCAAGCAAAACCCTAGCCCTCATGAGATTCATCAGTAGCGCCTATGTGCGCATCAAATCCAGTAGCACCTTCGTATGTTATCCTCCTAGTGTCTGGCTTCTTTCTATACTTTTCATCGCACAAATCCTAGTGTCGTCAGTGATTTGCTGGTGCGGCTTCCTATGATGAGGACAGTCTTGACCTCTCTCACTCACAAGGACGGCCATGTCAGTCATACTTTTTCAAGCCTTTGGTGGTTATGCTCTTGCATGACATCTCTTGGGCTCTCAGAGATGGTTGACACATTGTTTAGATCTTGTTTTTTGTTTGTCGTTGTCGGTTCTATTGGGTGTCAATCAAAACCAAGGATTCAAGGTTTGGGATCCAGGTGAGTTTTGGATGCTCGATTTTAGCGGCTCAACAACCTTGATGTTCTAAGTCGGCGACCTTATTATTGGTGGGGCGCTGCTAAAGTTTAACCTAACTCAGATTTGGTTATTTAATTTGGGTCTTTTTAATTTCTTGTTTAAGAATAAGCATGATCAGTTGTGCAAATTTCGATTGTGGTTTTACTTTCTTTTTTCATGGGTTCTCCTTGAGCTAGAGTAGATTTATTGGTCTCAGTGGCAATACTTGCCAGAATTTTTCTGTTGGTTGTTGACAGCAGTGATGCAAGGTGTATGTATTATTTTAGGTTTCGAATCATAGATTAGAGTTCTAGGTTTAGACTCATCAATTATGCTACTTGTGTGGTATGTACTACTCTTTTTTAGAATGTTCATATTAAGGATTGTAATCCTACATTGACTAATAAAGTTTCTGTTTTTTTTTTCAACAACAACAAAAATAGTCTTGTACTAAATATAAAAAAAGTATAGATTTATGCTCAATTAATCGCAGTAATTCTCAATCCTGAACGCTAGTCTATGATATGGAGGTGCACCTTTGAAACAAAAACTTATAAACTCTCAAGAAACAAAACAATCACATTCAATCAGGAACTTCCGAATCACACTGAAAATTGACATAACTAAATTGGAGTTGAACGAAATCTAAAGTATAAATTGTGAATTCAAGAACTAGCTAGGTAGTTGATAATTAATTTAGTGGTAATTTCAAATATAAATTGACTCCTTATTTTCAATTCAAGAGGTTAACATTTTAGATACCAACACGGCTAATGAGCATTAATTCTTGGGTCCTAGACATGCATATTGTGAGAGAGCCAAACATAACCTGTGACTTGTGGTCGAGCAGTTATATAGCAAACCATTGAATTAGTTGATCAAGAAAAATTATACCTAGAGAAACGTCTCATTATTCACTTTATTACTTATATATAATGATCGTACATGTGTACAACTGCGATAATCCAAAGCATGCAGCTAGCTCTCAACAGTCTATACCTGACCAAAGCTCGCTAGCATATCCCGATGATCTTCTACTAGACAAGAAAATCAGCCAAGCGTTTGATCATTTTCTTCACATTCTCAGTCTCTTCTTTCTCATACAAGATATGAAAACAATGCTCCTCTCCTTCCATTTCAAACAACTCCACTTCACCTCTCCACCCACTTTCCCTCACCGAATCATAATACCAAACACCTCGATCCCTCAGCTCATCCTTGCCAGCAACACAAACAAGCAGCCTAGAGCAACCAAGCCCTGCCAAACTCGGAGCACCCGAAACCATCGGATTAATCATCGGATTGTCAATACCTCCATCAGCAGAAGGATAAACAAAGTTCCAACCCAGATAAGACAAAGACTTGGCAAAGTCTTCACCTTTAGGCTCCGACCCGATTGGCATGGACCCCCAAAAATACGGGTGGGACAGTAATGCCCCCAAAATTTTCACACCCCCATTTAAGCTCTCGACCCCTGCCTTGATAGCTATGTTATGTGCAAGATTCCCACCAGCGCTATCTCCACCAATGTAAAGCCTATCAAAGTCCCCGAAATCGACTAGCCACGGCTCTTTGGGAGAAGTACCCTCTTGATTGAGTGAGTGAGAAGCGACCCATTGAAGAGCGGCCCAGCCATCTTCATAAGCAGCAGGAAGTGGGCTTTCCGGGACTAGCCTGTACTCGACTGAGACAGCCAGAACTTGAGCTTCCGAGACCAAGCGGTTGAGGTAACGGTGGTGGAGGAATGAGAAGGCGGACTCGAAGCAAAAGCCGCCGCAGTGGTAGTAAACCAAGATGGGAAGCTTTTGGGTTTGGTTTTGAGGGAGGTAGAGGCGAGCAGAAATTAAGGGGTTGTGTGAGACGGTGATGTCTTTGGAGGAGACACCGGTTTCAGGGTCTTGAAGAGATGGAGGAACATGTGGAGAGCCAAAGAAGCGTTCGACTGTGCCGTCTTTGTAGTGTTTGATGAGATTGGGGATCTCTGAGGCTATTTCTTTTGTGGTGGAAGCCATTGGAGGAAGAGGAAGAGAGATGATTGGAAATGAAAATTGGATTGGTACACGCAATGGAAGCTGGTGTCTATTAATGGAGGGATGGGATGGTCATGACTCATGAATTCTAAGAAGAAAAATACGAGCGAGAGAGAAAGGAGCACAAGTTTGACACTCTCATTAACGACTAGAAAAGTAGGCGCGCCGCCGCCATATGTTACGCGAGCTTTCCTTTGGTTTTTGTTTGAAAAGTACAGGCGTTTTTTTACTGGACTTATAGAGGAAATTCCGAATCACCCGAACATGCCTCTACCAACGGATAAGTGTACCGCACCACTGCAACTTCCTGCAAATGCATCATCCACTCCCCAAGCATGTCTACCCCGAGCACTGAAGCAACACCCGATCGACTTATAGACATGATATGGCGCTTTTGACGCTCCAACAGTCCAACTCCATATATGTTGGTTAATTTCGTTTTGGTACTCGACTATTAAAACGTTACAATATCCATGTTATGTTTTTCACGTTACGTCTCTTTCTCTACCGAAATTTCTAAAGCACAACTTTTTCTTTCCTAACATATGGATTAAATTGTTAAAATATAAAGAGTGAAGGCATACATAAAATCCATTCTCTTAGGTTAAGTGCTCCACCAAAAACAATGAAGACGTATATAAAGTTGTTGTGACCAAGTTTTGGAGAAAGTGTTTTAAGTTCTAGGAAAGATTGTTGTGAAATCACACTTTTTCATAACTTATTAAAAAAAACAATAATAATAGTCACAAAAGGCGAAGAACATGAACCTTATCCATCCGATATTAGCAAAGCAATCTTTATCTTTTTTTGCTTTTGGTTATGGAAAAATCTTGTTTTTCTTCCCCTTTCCTCGTTGTTTCCTACTTCTTTTCCCTTCTAAAAGTGCCCCTTCGTTTTCTTTCCTTAAACCTCCCCCCACCCCTCAACCAACCAACAGTTTCGGACCGCCCTCTCCGTGATCCGTGAGCCCAACTCAGTCAAGCCTCCCTCAGAAACCATAAGTTTTTCTAAAGTTCCGCTTTGGGTTGTGTTTTCTCGGGATTTAAATCCCTTCTCTCATCCGCCCCTTATGGTGGGTTTCGGTGATGCCCAGCTCTACTCGAACGTTGTGTGTCTTCGCTGCGTTTGTCCCCCCTAAGTTTCTTCTTTAGTAGGGCTAAGCGTGGGTCTATATAGCTGTAAAGTTTCCCAATGGTAAGTTCCCCAATTCGACCTTGGTCAGGCTTCTCGCCCCTACGAGGTGTTTAGGTGGGGTTGGCGGGTTGGGCGCCCACCGCTCTCTATCCTGCGTGTCGAACTTTGCTTTCCTGGTCTTGTTCTAATCCGAAAACTTGGAATTTTTTGTGTTCGTGTTCTTTTAGCCAACTAAGTTCTCTTATTTGTCTTCGGGAAACCAAGCTCGATCGCCCTGATCCAATGGAACCAGTTCACCGATGGGTGCGGATGTTGAACCTCTTGGAAAGACTTTTCCCATCGTGTCCGGATGCGAACACAAACTCCCGGTGCCAGCCCAAGACGATGTTTCTAAGGCCTATGGCTCCCAAGGTGCAAGTTAGGTCCTATGCGGCCTCGGGAGTTCGAAACCCGTCTCTCGATTGAAGGTCTGGCACCGTTCGATTCAACCGTAGCAATTCGAGTGCTCGTCTACGCTATGCTTCATTTTGTAAGTGACCTTCCGAACGATTTGATGAGAAGCTCTCTACCCCGCGCACCACCCTCAAGCTTAGGTGGAGTTAACGCCGCGGATTACTACGTTCATCGCAATCATCTTCTACAAGTAGCGAGAAGACACGTCAGTGAACAATAACCGGGTCGGAACGGTTCCAACACATATGGAAAACGGCCAATGGCGCCGCAGGGATGCTAGGACGACTGGTCCTATACGTCCAACATGGAAGGTAACGCAACACCGTTGCACAAACCGTGGAAACTTTGCACCACGTGAAGGGGCGGAGGACGGCGGGCCAGTGACCATGCCAACGCCTGGGCGCGACAACAAGGTGTACATCGTCCAAAATAACCCCAGGCCAGTTGCAGCGCACGAGGGTGTTACGGCTGTACCGTGTGGATCGACGTCTTGGTTTAAACATGCAAGGCAGTAATAGGTTGGCCGAGGTTACAGAAGTTGTGACCCAGCAAAGCCTATGGAGAAGTACCGGAGTGGAAGCGTCAATCTCACATTGCAAATTTTAAAGTCGACCAAAGTAATGGAAGCTATGAAGCTCCGGACTTCGATTAAATTGCATTGTTTATTTCCAAGTTTATTATGTAATGGGTTTTTGCCTTAAATAATTTGACGTTGTCATAGTTATTTTGGTTAGTTTTCTGGACGCTCGATGTAATCGTTGGCTTATGAATAATAAATCTTTGATTTTTCCTCCAATCGAGAAATTCGACTAATATGTCATAGTATCAATTCATAAGTGTTCAACGTTATCTATGGAAACGTATTGTAAGATGGACAAAATACTTATGTATTATTTCATATGTATTATTCTATGGTTGCAAGTACGCATCTTAGAAAAACTATATTCAAAGCAGCAAAGTGTTCAGTGACATGAGAAAGTGCAAATGCGTTGTTCGAGGTCGCCGGTCGAACTAACCTTGTCGACCGGTCGAACTACCTCGGAATCGTCGATGCATACATCGACCGGTCGAAGTCCATATGTCGCCGGTCGAACATCTACTGGAATCAATACCGTACGTCGACCGGTCGAACCATCATCGCCGACCGGTCGAACCCCCGATGTGAGAAAAGTCTCACGGTCCAATCTTGAACGGGTTCCTCCTAGCTCGCCTTTATGGCCAATGGCTCATTCGCAAAGCCTGTTCCTGAGCAATTAGATCAGCCATCCTATCTAAGGCTAAAATAAAATTTCTTCTTACATCGTATCCAAGGAATATTTGTAGCTCATCCACTCTATTGCGGACTTTTGAGTTTTTATGTTTTGGTGATGCATCGACATACGGTCACATGTCGCTTAATTGTCTACACGCAATGCTGCAAAACTCTAGCACGTTATACGCTTAAGGACTCACCCCCGATCGATCTCCTATTATGTCAAATATGTCTTGACAATGCTGAGAGTTTCATCACAAGTTTGATGATTATTGCATTGAGTTAAAGTAAATATCTCATACCCCATAAGCATAAACAAAAAGGTCTTGGACATTGGTTTGCGCACCAATCTCCCTTATCCGCGGGGTTATGCAATATCGCATGCAGCTTTACTTATTCGTTTTGCCCCCTCACGTGTTTAGTATCTGTCTCCTTTTCTAATGCTTTTGTGCCGGCCCCACGCCACTACGGGTCTTCCAAAGTTTCGTATTTATGTTGGTAAAGCCCACTATGTCCGCCTTGTTGACAGGCTCTATTGTCACTGTGAGCTTCGTCGTTGGGAGTAAATATGTTCCGAAGCGGCGGGTCGCCCCACTCGTCTCTCGCCCCAACTCGCCCTGTTAGTACGTGTTACCTATTCGACGAGTAGTTCGTGCCTAATGTTTCGATATTGATAAAGTGACAGTCACATACACCAGCACGGCAGGTTGGATATCTCCTAAAGTGGGGTATGCCCGCCGTGACGGTGTCACATCACACTAGTGGAGTGGGTTGAGGGTGGTTCCCTAAAGGAAGAGGGTGAACCACGGTTCGAGGATACCCCAAGGAGGAAGTGAGTTTCCGCCTAATCCATTCATCTCAATATCGAAACCGTCTCTGAGTTTCTCGATTAGTCCATGAATCATAGGGGGCCTCATGTTGAACCAATTTCAAGAATAATAAAATCTCGATAAGCCGAGAGACATATTTGTGAGTATTCTCAAAGTTATAGAGCCAATGACATGAACACGCCGTTGAAAAATATCAACGTAGGCTGGCTAAAAAGTCAACAGAACAGTTTCACTAACAAAGAAGGTATGGGTACGTAGTGCTACGTCCCCAGTGTAAAGCCTAGGACATAAATAAGTTGTTAGAATAAAGGAGAAAGGAGATATAAGCGCGTGCGCAGGTTTCTCACAAACGCTGGGTTGACTACAGAAGATGTATCTCTCGTAAGGTAATATTACAGTCCTTGTCGTTGGTATTCCACAATAACGACAGCGCTTATAAAGTGGTTACAACTATCTCTATGGGTCTAAATTCAGAGTATATATGAAGGTGCCTAATGGATCTAGTGACCTAAACCCTGTTTTGATAAGATTAAAAGCTCCTTTAGTGACTACTTGAGGAAGGGTATATAAATAATGGTTTAGCCCTGGTGTTTATTAAGAGAAAAGTTCCGTTTGCAATTATTATTGCTATTGATGACATGATCTAATTAGCTCTAAGCGAGTATTGCTCTATTTGAAACGAATTAGTAAAGATCTGGGAAACCGGTTTCTAGGCCTTGTGCTAGAGTCAGATAGTGAATATTAACCCCCGCCAAAGATGTTAATGAGATTTAACAGGAAAAGTACATCCATTTTAGCACCCAGATCAATCACCCTAGATCGAAGAATGATCTTCGTCAAAAGGTGATGACGAATAAAATATAGGTCGAAGTGCTATATCTAAGTGCAATAGGCCATTATTGTACTTAAGCTCAATGCACTACACTCTTTCTTTTGTGTGAACTTGTTAGCTAGATTTAGCTACCCCGCCCCTGAGTGGCATAAAGATAATATTTCGATACCTTAAGGGTACATCGATTTGGGCTTGTTTTATCCTACAGAGAGAAAAGAGGAATTGAAAAATAATTAAACCTCAAAGCCCACAAGGACAGACCAGAGGTCGACCGAAGATGACCGGGCGAACGCGACACCTATACTCCTACACAAAATTCTTGTGATGTTTTGGTTGGTTTTGTGAGGGTATTCTCGACCCGCAAAAGGTTTTTATAATCACAACAACAAGTCTCCTCAAGATTCAAGTAAACCAAGTTAGTTCGAGGAGAATGTGCAGATTTATTTACTAAGTCTTTGCCTAAATCAGTTTGAAAAAATGTTAAAAGCATTGGTATGCTTAAGTTATGAGTCATGATTGTAAGAATCGGGGGAGGTGGACTTGAGGGGAGTCGGACATACATGTCATTTTCAAATGTGAAGGGTGCTGTACTCTTTTTCCTTCGACCAAGTTTATTTTTTCCCTGGGTTTTATTGTTTCTTGGCAAGGTTTTTAACGAGACAACATGGAAAGCACCACCTAGTTGTGACCGGCACAAGGGGGAGTGTTGAAGGAAAACATTATTGTGTGCCTTGTCAAACTAGGACTCTTAGTATAGGTTATCCTTCTAGAATATGGATTAGATATTTCCTACATCAATATGGATTGTATCATGTATTCCTCTATATATAGAGGCCCTTTATTCATTAATAAAGTTGATCCAATTCTGAGTATTCTCTACTATTCTCTTGTTATTTACGTTTCCCTTAAACAGTTTTTTGTTATAGAGAGGGTTACTGTCCATAAGAAAGGAAACTACTCTAAAACAAAACGAGGATTAGAGAAAAATACGTTTTTTAATCCTTGTGCACGCCTCTTTTAATATATTGGTTTTGGTCACTCTTGACTTCATATAATTCAAAAAAACACCAAACGTGCTATTCGATAATGTCTATTTAGCAGACCGCCCACTAACCCGAATGAACATTCAAATATATATCCTACATTCATTCGCGAAGGCCATTTGTCCAACTTTCCTCCCATTTTATCAAGTGGTCATGCTAGAGACATAAACAGTCATAGATAATTATGAGATGATATCTTTCCAAATGGGATAATAGAATTTCTACTATAATATTTTAATATATATAGTATTTATTATTATTTTTAATTAAATAAATAATTAGAAAATAAAATAGCAAGTACAAAAATGAGTAATAACCCCAGTGCGAAAAGAAGGCCGGACTCCAAGTTAGTTAGTTCAATTGTTTAAGAATAGTGGCGTTGAGTTTCTCGACCCTTTGCTTTAAGATTAGTTAGTTCAATTTCTCGATGGCCAAAATATATTTATTTCAAGCACAGATTTTTCTGGTCCAAGTTTATTTTGTTTTTACCATGAATAATAAAATATGCATTAAAGGCTTATAAATCATCTAGCTACTTGCTTCCATTTCAATCAAATATGATTATATGGATCAAACAAGGAATCAACAAAATTTAAATTTCAATAATTCGATATCATGGTAGACATGCAAGGGATCAAACCCATTGCAGACAAATCACAAGTCAAGTCCTCACAAAGCCATAAAACTCGATGAGAACAGAGAAGATCGATGTATTTCACTTGAGGAGGAAACATGAATCTATGAATCGAAATAGAATCAAAGTTTCAATTAATCCAGATACTTGGGAACCGATTCAATAAATTGATGCAATGGAATTCCCCCCAAAATTTACCCAGCCCGAAGACCTGGGAATTAGGGCTTGAAAATTTGAGATTTTTATGATAGAAGAGAGTTGTAGTCGGAAAAGAATAAATGAGAAAAGATGAGAAAGTTGTTGTAGTTGTGTGTGTCTTTGTGGTTTTAAAACGAAGTGGCCAAAACAACATCAACTTTTTGAAAATATAATAATAATAATAATAATAATAATAATAATAATAATAATATGGAAAATGGAATATGCCTTGGGCACATCTTTTGCGCCTCAAGAGAATGCATTTTCACCATTTTGCGCCTCCAACGAATCAGATGCAATATAATTGGGAAAAAACATATCCACTTTTTAAGCCTTGGGCGCCCCGTCTTTTATACATTGGTTTTGGTTACAAAGTTATACATTAAAGGCTTATAGTTTGTCTCAAATATGATTATATGGATCAAACAAGAATTCAGAAAAGTTTTAGTTTCATTAATTCAATATCATAGTAGACAATTAGACATTACAAGTTTACAACCACAAAGGATGGGGTTTTGGAGAAACCCCGGCAAGGGATCAAACCCACTGCAAACCAATCACAAGTCGTGTTCTCAGCAAAGCCATAAAACTCAACGAGAATAGAGAATGTGTTTCACTTGAGGAGGAAACCAGCCAATTTTTTTGTCAAATCCTTAGCTTTCGGAGTCCCAAACTTCAAAATATGAAATGCATGATCCTCTCCTTCGACTTCAACCAACTCTGCTTCACCTTCCCACCCACTCTTTTTCACTGCCTCATAGTAACAAACACCTCTATGCCTTAGCTCATCATTCTCCGAAACACTCACAAGCAACCTTGAACCCCCAAGTCCAGCCAAACTTGGTGCTTCTAGAGCAATAGGATTGATCATTGGATTATCAATCCCACCAGGTGCTGAAGGGTATACAAAGTTCCAAAGCAAACATGCCAAATCCTTCTCAGGCTCTTCACAAGTGTCTCCCCCAATTGGCTTGGAGCCCCAAAAAAGAGGGTGTGTAAGAAATGTACCCAATAAATTTATCCCACTAAGCAATCCTTCTTTCCCAACTCTCATTGCCACATTATGAGCAATGTTGGCTCCTGCACTATCACCACCCAGAAATAACCGATTCGGGTCCACGTGATTGATCAACCAGGGCTCTTCATTTATGCCATTATCAGCAAAATGCAAAGCAACCCATTGCAGGGCAGCCCAGCTATCTTCATATGCAGTTGGGAGAGAGTGCTCGGGAGCCATTCTGTACTCAACTGACACTGCAACAACTTTGGCTTGTGATACCAAGCTATTGAGAAACCTGTGGTGGTCGAAAGAGAAGGCGGATTCGACGCAGAAAGCTCCACCATGGAAGTAAACCAATATGGGGATTTTCTTGTGAGGCGGATCATCATCATCGAGGTTTGGGAGGAAGAGTCTGGCTGAAATCGAAGGATTTTGTGAAATTGTGATGTCTTTTGATGACACTCCGGAATCTGGGTCATCAAGTGTTGGGGGTACATAAGGAGACCCCATGAGTCGTTGGACCGTGCCGTCCTTGTAGATTCTGACAAATGGGAGAAGCTCCCGCTCTATGGAACCAGTAGTTTCACTGTGGAGGCACTGGAGATGCCTTTGGAGGAGGCATTGGTTTCTGGATCTTGAGGAGATGGGGGTACATACGGTGAGCCCATGAGGCGATCCATTCTGATATCTCTGTAGATTCTGATGAGAGCACAGAGCTCTCTGGCTGTTTCTTTGGTGGGGGAAGCCATTAGAAAAGAAGGAGAGAAGTTTCTGAAGTTTAGGATAATGAAATGGTGCACGAGAGGTGTTTGTTGATATGCCTAACAACGAACAAGCGTTTCTCATCATTTTCATTAGACTAAAGTGCAAGGCACGGCTCCTGCCTCCTGCGTTACACTTATATTGATCAACGCCAACGCCAACGCCAACGCCATCAAAAGTTTATAGGATTTAAGAAAAATAAAACAAAAGTTGTCAAAGAAAAAATAATAATAATAAAAGTAGTTTCACGTACGGGTTGGCTCGCGAAACAAAGCCGAAAAACAAACCAAAACCAAAGAAAAAGAACAAACTAATCGAACCCAATGAGTTTGTCTTGGTTTCGATCCGTTTGGAGCTGAACCAAACATCCAATAAAACAATGTCAGTGATGTCGAAATTGGGAAACAATTTGATTAAGAATTTGTAAGACAATCTATACATTAAAACCGAACATCATCTAATCGTTGATTTGATAATCTTTATTAAGTCTTTATTATAGGGCTCTCATTGGAGAGACTATCATAATTTAAATATTTAATATTTCACATTTAAAAGTTGATTTTAATAGTCTGTACTAAATAGAAAAATAAAAGTATAGATTTATGCTCAATTAATCGCAGTATTTCCCAATCTTGAAAATATTAGATCAACTTGTCGCAATTAACTCTTTATTAATGTTAGTCTATGATATGGGGGTGCATCTTTGAAACAGAAACCTATAAACTCTCAAGATACAAAACAATAACATTCAATCAGGACTTTCGAATCGCACTCAAAATTGACATAAGTAAGTTGGAGTTGAACGAAATCTAAAGTATAAATTGTAAATTCAAGAACTAGCTAGCTACTTAGCTAGTTATTGATTTAGTGGTATTTCCTTATTTTCAATTAAAGAGGTGAATATTTTAGATACCAACACGGCTAATGAGCATTAATTCTTGGATCCTAGACATATTGTGAGAGATCCAAACATAACTTGTGACTTCTGATCGAGCACTTGTATAGCGAACGATTAAACTAGTTGATCAAGAAAAATTATATCTAGAGAATTTTGTTCTTTTTTTTAATATTTTTTATATTTTTTATTATAAATAAACTACATTATTGATAGAAAGAAAAATACAAGAGAAGGGGGGACAACAGCCAAAACCCCTCCCTAAAACCAAAAAGAAAGAAAGAACAAAGCAAGCCTCAAGGTAAGCTGAAGAAGCACCAAAGCAGATTATTGATAGAGAAACGTTTCATTCTGTTTATTACTTATATATAATGATCACAACTGCGATAATCCAAAGCATGCAGCTAGCTCTCAACAGCCTATACGTGACCAAAGCTCGCTAGCATATCCAGATGATCTTCTACTAGACAAGAAAATCAGCCAAGCGTTTGATCATCTTCTTCACATTCTCAGTCTCTTCTTTCTCACACAAGATATGAAAAATATGCTCCTCTTCTTCCACTTCAAACAAGTCCACTTCTCCTCTCCACCCACTTTCCCTCACCGAATCATAATACCAAACACCTCGATCCCTCAGCTCATCCTTGCCAGCAACACAAACAAGCAGCCTAGAGCAACCAAGCCCTGCCAAACTCGGAGCACCCGAAACCATCGGATTAATCATCGGATTGTCAATACCTCCATCAGCAGAAGGATAAACAAAGTTCCAACCCAGATAAGACAAAGACTTGGCAAAGTCTTCACCTTTAGGCTCCGACCCGATTGGCATGGACCCCCAAAAATACGGGTGGGACAGTAATGCCCCCAAAATTTTCACACCCCCATTTAAGCTCTCGACCCCTGCCTTGATAGCTATGTTATGTGCAAGATTCCCACCAGCGCTATCTCCACCAATGTAAAGCCTATCAAAGTCCCCGAAATCGACTAGCCACGGCTCTTTGGGAGAAGTACCCTCTTGATTGAGTGAGTGAGAAGCGACCCATTGAAGAGCGGCCCAGCCATCTTCATAAGCAGCAGGAAGTGGGCTCTCCGGGGCGAGCCTGTACTCGACTGAGATAGCAAGAACTTGAGCTTCCGAGACCAAGCGGTTGAGGTAGCGGTGGTGGAGGAATGAGAAGGCGGACTCGCGGCAAAATCGGCCGCTGTGGAAGTAAACCAAGATGGGAAGCTTTTGGGTTTGGGTTTGGGTTTGGTTTTGAGGGAGGTAGAGACGAGCAGAAATTAAAGGGTTGTGTGAGATGGTGATGTCTTTGGAGGAGACACCGGTTTCGGAGTCTTGAACAGATGGGGGAACATGTGGAGAGCAGCGTTCGACTGTGCCATCTTTGTAGTTCTTCTTGAGATTGAGGATCTCTGAGGCTATTTCTTTGGTGGTGGAAGCCATTGGAGGAAGAGGAAGAGAGATGATTGGAAATGAAAATGGGATTGGTACACTCAATGGAAGCTGGTGCCTATTAATGGAGGGATGGGATCAGTGGCGGATCAAGGCCGGAATTAAAATAAAAAGGTGGGGTGGGGTGGGTTAATTTTGCTCGAAGGGCAAAAATATTTTTTTGATTAAAACTAACCTTATAATCAAACAATTAGCACCAATAGAAAACCACCTTGTACGACTGTGCCACCCACCGAAACAATCATAATAGTTAATTGTAGATGTTTGGATTTAGTGTTTAAATTGGCTGGATTGTTGAATGAATATACCTCCACCATAATTGATTAATCATATGTGTATGCATTATGCAGCCAGCAGCCTTGTATAATTGCATATTGTGAAATCACATGAGAGAGAGAGAGAGTAATTAACTGATTTGACTCCCAGTCTCCCAGCCGCCTTAGTTTTTTTTTCTTTCCTGCTTTCCTGCTTTCCTGCTTAGACGTATATAAAGTTGGAGAAAGTATTTTAAGTTCTAGGAAAGATTGTTGTGAAATCACACTTTTTCATAACTTATTAAAAAAAATTATAATAATAGTCACAAAAGGGGAAGAACATGAACCTTAGTACCTACCCATCCGATATTAGCCAAGCAATCTCTATCTTTTTTTTGCTTTTGGTTATGGAACAATCTTGTGTTTTTGTTACAGAGAGGGTTAATGTCCAGAAGAAAGGAAACTACTCTAAAACAGAACGAGGATTAGAGAAAAATTCATTTTTTAATCCTTGTGCACGCCTCTTTTAATATATTGGTTTTGGTCACTCTTTGGACGATACTTGGCTGCACACCCATGTGCACCAAGGGATGCTTACCTACATACGTGAATGACTAAGGGAGCGACACGTGGCTATTTTATTTGATAATTTTTTTTTTCTCTTATGGATGCTTTTGTTATAACTAACGGAATGAAGTCTTGACGTTTAAACCTCAATTAAACTTTTTGTCATCTTCTCATATATTGCATTTCTTCAATTGTCATCGTCTTTCTCCAACCCAAGTCCTTCTCCTATGTTATTCTAACTCTCATCCTCTGCCTTTTCCTCTAGTAAAATCCATGGAGAACAAACTTGAAAGGTCGAGATGAATTTCAACCCAAAATCTTGTTTTTATATTTTCTCTCATCTACTATTGCATATTGGGTTGGATTCGAGTTATTTTGAGGACCTTATTTTGATAGCTTGACAACAACAACTGTAAGTATTAAGATTCATCTATGATTATTAGTTATATAATGTCCTTTTTATTTTTATAATACAAAGATTGTTACTTCAATCATTAATTTTGTGGTTATAAGAGCTAAATATATTGCGCAAGACATGTTCGATAGAATGCCACAATTAACAACGAGAAGTTAAATTTGCATGTACTTCTTAATTTGATTCTTGTAGAACCATTAATTAGTATCATATGACTCAACAATTGAAAATAAGTTATTATATTGTAGGTGAATGGAGACCACAAATTGTATAAGTTTAAGCACTGGGCCATCAAGTGATTCTGAAGATTTGCAAGGCGAAGACCAGTGTGATTTTACTGCTCCTATACCTCCTAATGATGTGCATGAAGAGAAAACTGAAGAGGCCATTCTTGGAAAGGAGTTTATGAATGTTGAAAGTGCATACAGATTTTATGTCAATTATGGTGGTAAACTGGGGTTCAATGTGAGAAAAAAACACAGGAAAAAAAATAGTGATGGTTTTGTGACAAGGTACCGTTATTGTTGTTCAAAAGAAGGATATCGTGCAAATAACAAACGCAGTTCAAATGCATCTTATTCTCAACCAATTACAAGATGTGGTTGTAAAGCACATATGACCTGCCTACTGCAGAAAAATGGAAATTTCAGGGTTGTATCATTTTAGGAGAGTCATAATCATGTTTTGATTAGAACTCCAATGAAGCATATGTTGAAAAAGGCTGGCGGAGACTCCCTGGTCATCTCAAAGGCCAAAGGTTAGATTTTTCAACTCACCAACAAGCTTTATTTTCAATTTCTTACCAATTAGTGTGAGATTATTATGTATCATGTCTTAATTGTATGTAATTTCACAGTTTTGGCTTCACTAAGCATATGTGATCATGTAGAATACTTTTATGAGTTTGCTTGTTCTGGTATTCTACTATCCTCTGATATTAGGTTTTAGACTTTTAGTAGAATAAAGTAAAATCTCTTCGGTGCAGGTTGATTCATTTTGGTTCTCAAGTGTGAGACTTCAAGTTTATGCCAAGATTCTAGGAAGAAACTGATGGTTTGATATGATTTTTGCTGTCTGAGACACAGAGAAGTTCTTCACTCCAGTCGGGGAAATTATACTTGCTAGGTACAATAAAACTTTTGATTGGTCTCTGAAAGCAAAAATGATGGGAAAGAAAGCAATAGAAGTTGCTCAGGTCTTTGTTGAAGAGACTGGAATTAGTGACTCTCTTACTGATGAGGATTTTCTAGTTGAAAGAGAGGCAATGCTGGAAAAATAATTGTTTCCAACAAGTGAGCTGATGCCAAGTACCATTTAGTATATGCAAACACAGATACCAGCACACTCATGCCCACTTAGATTTTGTTCTCTTCACGCTCCAGAAAAAGCTTAACTGGTTTAGCTTTCTAGCTTGTTTCATGTCTCACTCTTTTGGTCTACCTTGTTTGTAATGTGAATGCTTATCAGAATGATCACCATTTTATTTTTCCTGTTACCAATTTCTCAGATCATATGCTAATTATTAAGTTTCCACTTTCTTTGACTTAGAGATATTAATATTATATGACATTCTTTTTCTAGTTTCAATCTAATTTTTGTAATAAATTGTAGGTGTTAGCAGGTTGCTTAGGCATCTACATGAGAAATCAATACCTTTTTGCTTGGCAACAGGGTATAGTTCCTTCATGTAGTTTTTCATTTTGTACTTGTAACCAGCTTTGCCAAATGGATCTGGAGCATTTCTTCTTGAGCATGTTCATTTATTTCCAACCTTCCAAATTTTTTGTGTTGTTATGATTGAAATTATATAATTATAACATCACAAAAATGCCACAAGGATCGATCACATATTAAAATGTCTTGCAGCTCTCATAGACTACATTTTGAATTGAAAACACAAAGCTATCGTGAGCTTTTTTCATTGATGCATCATGCTGTCAGTGGTGATGATCCAGAAGTTAAACAAGGAAAGCCCCACCAGATATAATCCTTGCAGCGGCCAAACAATTTCAGGTATAATCATCTTAAATATGTTCCTTTGTGATAATAGTTCCATTTCTGGATTATTTATGAAGTCACATGGAATTTTCTATTATCACCTTTCTTTTCTAATTAGTATTTTAAGTCAACATATGTGAAAGCAGCTTATGAGAAGATTTCTATAAATAGGGTTGGCCAATAGATCCCTGTAATAGGTTAGCTAGCTAGTTGGGGATAATTGATTTTGACAGTGGAACAATAATTCTAAGTTCTTGCTTCTAAGTTCTAGGTAATTCTATTGGTCACCCCTGCATTCAAATAAAATACTTTTGGTCTATTATATATTGTCAATGCTAAGGAAGTTATCCTTGATTATGAGTTTGTTAATTTGCTTTTATTCTTTCCAAAATAATTTGTTAAATTTTTATACTTGTCTTGAATGCAATATTATCAAACATGGTGGTCTCTCGTATAGGAAATTGAGTAAACTGAGTTTGTAGAGATAGATACTTGTGTTTGTTTGATTGGTTTTGCTATGTTTGAAATTTTTGTTTTCCCTTTTGATAGTTCAAACTTCAAAGATGCTACGAGTATGAGTTTGCAGTTTTGCACTACATTGGAGAAGCATGGAGAAGCAATTGATTGATGTGGTCGTGAATGCTGGGACTTGCACACACTTTTTAAATGGGAGAGTGTAGTACTTGTATCTTTTGATTAGACCGATTATCAACCTCAAATCACATCTAGCTTTTGAAACAATTTTGTTGTATTTGTATTTGATATTGATATATGTAGTTTGAATGTTTAATGAGATATTTTCCATATATTTGCGAATTATTTTGATGATTTATATGCAAATTTCTTGGAGCAAAAAACTAGCAATAAAAATCATCCAATTGACACAACGTTTTGAAAAGTCACTTGACCTCACTTTGGAAACGCTGCAAGAACACTGAACAATCGCTTTTTCTAAATGCTGCAAAATTCAATTCATAGCATTTCAAAAACGCTAGGGAATTGATATCATAGCAATTAATAAGCGCTGCCAAAGGTAGGACAATAGCACTTCAGAAACGCTATCTATATGTCCCTTATGATAGCGCTCAAAAAACGTTATGTTTTGACCCAGTACCTATTATAGCTCCGGCAGACACAACGTTTTTCGGACGCTATAGATGAGAGTTTATGGTGTAGTGCCAATTCCATGATAACTAGTAATACTCATAGCCTTTGCTTCTCTCATCCATCGCTTTAAAATATATTGGGGTGGAATTTTCTTCACATTCTTCTTGTCAAGCACTTCTAGTGCATGAGCACATAAAATTCCAACAAAAGTAAACTTCTTACAGCTACAATCAATTATTTGGGTTGAAACCTCAAATTTAACCAAGTGCTCATTATGCTTTGAACTATAAGACACTTTATACTCTGATATCATCCCAGACTTGCTAACTTTGAAAGCACTATAATTATGAATTCTCACAAACTCTTCTTGAAATAGTAAGAAAACCTCTGGAGTATAAACCTCTGCTCCATGTTGCAACATATGGGCACTTACCGATAAAAAAAGAGTTGTTTGAATCATCTTGTACTCAGCAATTAACTCTTCTTATCTTCGATCAGCCACAACCCTTTCATAATGTTCAAAAAACTTCAAATACTTCTTTAGCACATTGTTCATGCATTCACTACGTTGTGTGCTCTTCATATCCGCAGTAAAAGTATGTCTTCCGTATACCAAAGCCCATTTCTCTCGCATTTCAAATAAAGAATTCAACCATTTGTTGTCTTTGAGGCCATATTTTGCAAGCATTTGGTCCCATGCTAGTAGCCACTCATTTTCAAACTCATGGTCATACATGCATTTGCTAAAATCATCGGAAAATTCTGAAGATCCATGAAAAATATGGCTCAAATTCTTAGCAACATTTTGATAAAGATGCCAAACACATAATCGATGTGTAGTTTCAGGAAGGACATCTTTTATTGCTCTAGCCATTGCAGCAGATTGATCCGTGAGAATCGTCATTGGCTTCTTCCCAGACATAGCAGAAATGAATGTCTCAAATAACCACCTAAAAGAATCTATGGTTTCATCATATAGCAAAGCTGCACCAAACAATGTTGTTTGCTTGTGATGATTAACGCCAACAAATGGTGCAAATGGCCGACCATATTCGTTTGTCCTATATGTCGTATCAAAACAAACCACATCTCCAAAAAGATTATAATCACTTATTGAGCGTGCATCAGTCCAAAATATGTTTGTGATCATATCATCCTCGTCAAGTTGAATTGAATAAAAGTAAGATGAATTTTCGGATTTCTTTTTCTGAAAGTACTGCAATATAGCACCTGCATCACCCTTTGCCATTTTAGACATCCGCTTTCTATGTATGTAATTCTGATAATCCTTATGCGTAAAACCAAGATTTTCCCGCCCTCCTACTTCTCTGCTCATAAACTCAACTGTTGCTTTAATGGATAAACATGATTTTTCAGCATCATCGGCATGCGCTTTTTGAGCCTCAGACATTCTTCTATTAACCTTCAACATATGCTTCATTGGAGTTCTAATCAAAACATGATTATGACTCTCATGAAATGATACAACCCTGAAATTTCCATTTTTCTGCAGTAGGCAGGTCATATGTGCTTTACAACCACATCTTGTAATTGGTTGAGAATAAGATGCATTTGAACTGCGTTTGTTATTTGCACGATATCCTTCTTTTGAACAACAATAACGGTACCTTGTCACAAAACCATCACTATTTTTTTTCCTGTGTTTTTTTCTCACATTGAACCCCAGTTTACCACCATAATTGACATAAAATCTGTATGCACTTTCAACATTCATAAACTCCTTTCCAAGAATGGCCTCTTCAGTTTTCTCTTCATGCACATCATTAGGAGGTATAGGAGCAGTAAAATCACACTGGTCTTCGCCTTGCAAATCTTCAGAATCACTTGATGGCCCAGTGCTTAAACTTATACAATTTGTGGTCTCCATTCACCTACAATATAATAACTTATTTTCAATTGTTGAGTCATATGATACTAATTAATGGTTCTACAAGAATCAAATTAAGAAGTACATGCAAATTTAACTTCTCGTTGTTAATTGTGGCATTCTATCGAACATGTCTTGCGCAATATATTTAGCTCTTATAACCACAAAATTAATGATTGAAGTAACAATCTTTGTATTATAAAAATAAAAAGGACATTATATAACTAATAATCATAGATGAATCTTAATACTTACAGTTGTTGTTGTCAAGCTATCAAAATAAGGTCCTCAAAATAACTCGAATCCAACCCAATATGCAATAGTAGATGAGAGAAAATATAAAAACAAGATTTTGGGTTGAAATTCATCTCGACCTTTCAAGTTTGTTCTCCATGGATTTTACTGGAGGAAAAGGCAGAGGATGAGAGTTAGAATAACATAGGAGAAGGACTTGGGTTGGAGAAAGACGATGACAATTGAAGAAATGCAATATATGAGAAGATGACAAAAAGTTTAATTGAGGTTTAAACGTCAAGACTTCATTCCGTTAGTTATAACAAAAGCATCAATAAGAGAAAAAAAATTATCAAATAAAATAGCCACGTGTCGCTCCCTTAGTCATCCACGTATGTAGGTAAGCATCCCTTGGTGCACATGGGTGTGCATCTCGTCATGCTTACCATTTATATGGTCCAATAAAAAACTGACACGTGTCCCTTTTGAAAAGTTTTTTTTTTCTTTCTTTTTTTTTCTTTCTTGGGGTTAATACCCAAAATGGTACCTGAAGTATCACCGTCTGGACCAATTGGTACATGAAGTTTCAAAATGGACAATTTGGTACTTCTGTCAAAAATTCCGTTAAGTTTGTTCAATTATAGGGGTAATTTCATCTTTTTACTATTATATATTTCTAAAATTCATATATTAAGGGTACAATTTTTTTATGTTATTATTAACACACTTTTTTGTATTTTTTTAATTTATTTTTGTTATACAAATAATTCATAAATCTCTTATATTGTTTAGAAAAATTATATTTAAAAATACAAAGGTGTGTTAATAATAATTGAGGGTGTGTTAATAATAATTCTTTTTTTAGGACAATATTATGTCTTTTGGAGGGAAAGTACGAAATTACCCTTGTAATTTGACTAACTTAACAGAAATTTTAACGGAAGTACCAAATTGGGTGATGGAAGAAAACTATAGGTACCAAATTGTCCATTTTGATACTTCAGGTACCAATTGGTCCGAACTATGATACTTCAGGTACTATTTTGGGTATTAACCCTTCTTTCTTTATTCCTTCATCTCTCCTCGTTCACTTTCTGTCTTCCTTCTTTCTTCTTCTCTCTACCCATCTTCATCAGAGCAAGAGAGAGAAAGTGGGGGTGATTCATCACTCTCCTCGTTTCCCAACTTCCCAACCCCTCTTTTCTTCAAAATCTCAGTTGTCTCCGTCCATGGCCACAGACGCCACGCCCAAGTCAAAAACCCGGACTTCCGCCCGATTCCGCAGCAACCCACCAGAACTCACCGCCGCCTCGGCCCACGATGGCCTCCACTTCTGGCAGTACATGATCGCCAACTTGTTTCCCCATGCCTCCGTCTCTCTCACCACCGCTTTCTCTCTTTTGCTCCAATGAAGAAGGGTAGAGAGAAGAAAAAGAAAGAAGACAGAAAGAGAATGAGGAGAGATGGAAGGAAGAAAGAAAGAAAGAGAATGAAAAAAAAAATGTAAAAGGGACACGTGGCAATTTTTTATTGGACCACATATAAGGTAAGTATGACGAGGTGCACACCGGTGTGCACCCAAGTATCGTCCATTCGATAATGTCTATTTAGCAAACCGCCCACTAACCCGAGTGAACATTCAAATATATGTCCAACATTCATTCGCGAAGGCCATTTGCCCGACTTTCCTCCCATTTTATCAAGTGGTCATGCTAGAGACATAAACCGTCATAGATAATTATGAGATAATATTTTTCCAAATGGGATAATATAATTTCTACTATAATATATTAATATCTTTAGTATTTATTATTATTTTTAATTAAATAAATAATTACAAAATAAAATAGCAAGTACAAAAATGAGTAATAACCTCGGTGCGAAAAGAAGGCCCGACTCCAATTTAGTTAGTTCAGTTGTTTAGGAATAGTGGCATTGAGTTTCTTGACCCTTTGCCTTAGGATTAGTTAGTTCTATTTCTCAATGGCCAAAATATATTTATTTCGAGCACAGATTTTTCTGGTCCAAGTTTATTTTGTTTTTACCATGAATAATAAAATATGCATTAAAGGCTTATAAATCATCTAGCTACTTGCTTCCATTTCAATCAAATATGATTATATGGATCAAACAAGGAATCAACAAACTTTTAATTTCAATAATTCGATATCATAGTAGACATGCAAGGGATCAAACCCATTGCAGACAAATCACAAGTCAAGTCCTCACAAAGCCATAAAACTCGATGAGAACAGAGAAGATCGATGTATTTCTGATAGGTGCATAATTGTACAACTTTTTATATCAATTTCTCTACATTTTTGTTGTTAGTTTCTCATAAATTTGTGTTATTTATTTAGTTTTTGTGTTTGTAGGTTTCCTATTGCAAATAAAGAGAAAAGAAGATAAGTTGAGGAAAGTAAGCAAAGTGTTGGAAATTTACGAAGTCTAATGGGCTCCGAGGCCCATTAAGAGGTGGTCTTCCATGAGGCCCAAGAAGGAGGCCCAAGCCCAAGATGGAAGGCCCAAATCAATGAAGGAAGGCCCAAGTTCACAAAGCATGAGGAAAGGCCCAAGCCCAGATTTTCGGACACTCTGCCTGTGCAGATAGGTCAACTTTCGAGGCCCATATCTCTCAATTGCACCGTCAGATCTAGCTGTAATTTTGATACACGCTGCACATGGATGTGTGTTATTCCAAAATAAAATTTCAGAAGCATCCAACCGTTGAAACGTGCAGGATTCCGTTCTAAGTGCGCACTGCTCAGTGCTGTCCGTTTTTATTTCTTTCCTCTTCTTTTATTTTCAATGCTCCACTCACCCCTATATTCTTTCCTCTTCTTTCTGCCCACACCATTAGTGTTTAATTTCTTTTTGGTAAATAAATGGTTAATTGCCATATGATTCCATTTCCACCACCACTTACCATTTCTTTATCTCCCATTCACATTCCACTTCTTTTCCCTTTCTTTGTTTATTTCTTCCATTGTCTTCTTCTTCCTCTCCATTTTCCTATAAATAGGAGCCTATTTCTCTTCACCAATTCACCAATTCACACCCCAATGGGGAGGGACAAACCCTCCTCTTTCTCTTCTCCCTCTCACATCATATTTTCCATTCTCTAGTACTTTAGGTGTTCAAGTCTTCAAGGAGGAGAGGAGCTGTTTACACCATTACCACCAGCCATCAACCATCATCACCACCATCATCATCACCTTGGGAATCTCGGCGTTGAGTTGCTTGCTTTCAAGGATTCAAAAGATCCGTGGTCTTCGAGTTCTTCATGTTCTCCATATGGTGTAATTCGACTTTATTCTTTAAATTCTCTATTGAGTTCCTCTTTGTTGCTTGTTTATCTTTTGTATTAGTTAACATGACATGATTTATATAATTTCCAGCCTATATATATGAGTTTATTTAGTTATTGGATCCTAATTAATTAGTTCTTCTAGTAGCTTATGTGACTCCGTTTACTTGATTCTGTTTTATAGAAAACTTTTATGTGCTTATGTTATAGGGATCGATACTTATAATATTTGCATATAATTGGAGCTAGAGTTAGGGATTACAATTCACCTAATAGTTTTGGAAACCTAATTCACGAGTAGTAAAGGCTTTGGACAAAGGTCGGTGTCAAATAAAAAGGATTGCGGACATATGGACTTTTCTATAATGGGTCGTGCACTTTGATTAACAACTCTTTTCTATGCGTTAAATATGGTTTGACTAGCTAGCTTTCTAGACTAAGATGGCATGTTTAATTGGTTAATCTAGGTGCTTTCACTTAGGTTAATTTTTGTAGAGAGGTTTTATTTGGGGAATGGTTAGCTTCTAACTTTCCACATATGTTAATTTCGGTTTCATGGCTAGGGAACTTGGTTAATTTTCGGTCTAATGATTAATAAACTTGTGTATATGTGGCTGAACTTTATATTCTTTATGTTTCATCCCATCTCATTTAATTTATTCTTTGTAGTTTAATTAATTTATTTCATTCAATTTATCTCTTAAACCCCCTTACTTTGTACATATGTATATATTTATACTTTATACATGTTAATAATAATTCTTTATTTTATTTAATTCTTTGTGACATTTTTTTGTTAGGTACACCCTTTGATCTCCGTTGTGAACGATACTCTACTATGCACTATACTACTACCGATAGGGTTTTTTAAAATTGATGCTCCTTCGGGGCGTGTCAATTTCACTTGAGGAGGAAACATGAATCTATGAACCTCTCAAGATACAAATTAATCTCATTCAATATATCAGGAACCTCCGAATCGCAATTTAAATTGACTTAACTAAGATGGAATGGAACGAAATTGAAACTATAAAGTGTACAATTCAAGAATAGCTAGTTATTGATGATTTAGTAGTAATTTCATATATAAATTGAATCCTTTTTTTTTTTTTTTTTTTTTTTGAGAAACAGATAAAGTCATATATTATCAAAGCCAGAAAGGCATATACATCAAAATCCTAGGCCTGCAACCAATCTTACGGACAGACAACTAAGGACTCTAACAAATGTCACTCATTGAAAAACAATTAAGCTCGTTTATTCAACGAGCCTACAGAGGCAAAAACCTCGAAGAAGCAATTAAACGCTATTCTATAGATCTTTAACTACCAAAGCTACGCAATTGTAGAGTAGGCAAAAATCCTAGTTTAACTGACTATACGAAGAATTCGCAATTGTAGACCCCGAGGACCTAAGCATTAGACAAGTTTAGACCCAGAATAAGGCACAAGTGCCTCACCCAAAACCCAAACAAAGCCAAACACAAACAGCCCAAACTTTGTTGAAGAGGACGCCACCCAAGCAAGAAGGTTCGACCGCCTGAGCCGCCAAAGAACCCACCCAGCCAGAGGCCGACTCTCCTCCATCCTCCCCCAGACAGCGCAGCTGCCGCCACCTGCTGAGATCAACACCGAAGAAAGCCAACGAGCAGTACCGCCATTCCGATTAGCTTCGGACTTTGTAGCACTAGACATGGAGGATCTGAATAAACCAGATTGCAACCCACCAGTCAAGTGGAGATGATGCCGCCAGAGCGACCTAGAGAAGCGCGAACTCTGGAGGAGGCGTGCACCAGCCAAAGCGATGACGAAGCCTGTAGTTGTTAATATTTTCAGTTCAAGTGGTTAATATTTTAGATACCAAGACGGCTAATGAGCATTGTTGGATCCTTGACATATATATTGTGCAAGAACCAAACATAACTTGTAACTTGTGATCGATCAGTTATATAGCAAACCATTAAAATATTGATCAAGAAAAAATTATATCTAGAGAAACTCATTTTGTTTATTAATTAGAGAAAAACCTCCATATGGTACTTGAACTTGCATAAGGAGTCTGGTGGTACCTGAACTATGCCTCTGTTAGCCATTATATTACCTACCGTTAAATATTCCGTTAAGTGCTTATGTGGCATGGGTAAAACAGTAATTTTATTTATTTTCAATTTTCAAAATAAATTATACAAAAACAAAATTAAAAATGTTATCCAAAAATCAAGACTAAAAATAAGAAAAATTATTTTTATTTTGTAATATAATTTATTTCCAATTTTTATGTTTTTAATATAATTTATTACCATGTAGGTGGTTTTCTTTTTAATTAAAAAATAAAAATAAACTATACTAAAAAAAGTAATTAAATTTTTTATTATATTAAAAAATGATCATTTATTTTGATTTTAAAATTTAAATAAATTATACAGATATTTAAATAATTTATCCACAATTCAAGATTAAAAATGAGAACAATTATTTTTATTTTTATAATATAATTTATTGTCAATTTTTATTTTTTTAATATAATTTATTATCATGTAGGTGGTTTTGTTATTAATTAAAAAATAAAAATAAACTATCTTAAAAATAATAATTTAAATTTTATTATATTAAAAAACAATGGTAATTTATTTTTATTTTAAAATTTAAATAAATTATACAATTAAAAAGATTTAGATAATTTATCCACAATTCAAGACTAAAAATGAGAAAAATTATTTTTATTTTTATAATATAATTTATTATCAATTTTTATGTTTTTAATATAATTTATTACCATGTAGGTGATTTTATTATTAATTAAAAAATAAAATTAAACTATATTAAAATGTCACATAAGCACTTAACGGAATATTTAACGGTAGGTACTATAATGGCTAACGGAGACATAGTTCAAGTACCACCAGGTTCCTTTTGAAAGTTCAGGTACCAAAAATTGCATTTGGTGATAGTTCAGGTATTATATGGAGTTTTTTCTCTATTAATTAATAGGGAAATTCTCATAAATAGTACCTGAATTATAGTGTCATCTTATCGATGGTACTTGAACTTTACTTTTCGTCACAAACGATACCTGAATTTTTCGATTTCATTTTAAATGGTACCTGAGATCACCTTCGGTCAGATATCCGGCCAAAAATGTCACGTAAGGCGCATGTGACTCACAATTGAGGGTTAAAAATGACATTTTATGTCATTCTTCTTTTTTTCTCTTCTTCTTCTTCGCTTTCCCCTCTCTTTTTTTTGTTGTCTCGCCTTTCTTTTTCCAGGATTGAGTACTTGTAGGGGCTGGTGGCACAACGGTGGAGTTCGGCGTGGGGTACTGGGTTGCTAGAGGTGAAAGGAAATCGGGAAGTAGGAGGACGGGGACGAGGACAATGAAAGAGTATGGAAGAAGATGGTGGAGTTGCCATGGCCGATATTGGAGAAAAGCTAGAGCTAGTTTTGAAGGGGAAGAAGAGATTGGGGAACAAACTAACTATTGCTGCAAACCTGCAATTAGACTCCACCAAATCTCGTCAGACCCACCAATCTCAAACGAAAAAAAAAACATATTCAATTCTCAAAACAAAATTTGAACTTTCCCATCCACCATTTTAATTCTCTCCATTAATATGATCTCGATCTCAAGCTTTGTCTATCTGGGTTATGTTCCTCTCTTCCTTCATCTGAAGAATCTTGATAGTTTAGGGTGTAGGTCTATGGGTTCAATTTAATTGAATTTGGATTAATCCAAAGTGCAATTGTGGCTTGATGCTCTTTTGCCCACCATGTGAACCCCAACAACGTTCAATTCCTCTGTTGAAGAACACCTCTGATTCCAATCTCTCTGAAAAGATATAGATTGAAGCAAAAGAAGAAAGCAAAGAGCATCAGAGAGATGATAGCGCGATCGAATCTGGCAGATCAGTTGAGAGAGTATCAGATTTGATTGAAGTATGACTGGGTCTCCGTCTCTTTCTTCTCTTCCACCTATAATCATACTTTGTCCAGGGTAGATGTTGTGCTCTTTGTAATATGGGAATTGGTTATTCTAGCTTAATTTCCTAGTTTTTTTTCAGCAATTTCATCCTAGTGTGCATTGCAATGCTTTTGCTTTTGTGCATATAGGTTAGGGCTAAAGGTTACTAGGCAAGTGAAGTTGGCTAGGAAAAAGAAACGAAGGATGCTTCTTCCATTATCTATGTAATACCAGATGAAGTCAAGCAGTACCCAAAGTTAACCATGGAAGTTCTTAGACATTGCATTTGATCTGTATCCCCTCTTTTATTTATTGGAGTGTGTAATCACACCTTCAAAAGTGATTATTTGTAAGTCGGGGCTGGCAGCAAGGATAAACAATGGGAGAGGAAGGAAAGAAAGAATAAACAAGAAAGAGGAAGGAAAGAAAGCATGGGAATATGTTTTTTTTTTGTGAGGGCAATATGGCCATTTCAGTATGAATAGTACCTCACACGCGCCTCACGTGACATTTTTGGCCGGATATCTGATCGAAGGTGGTCTCAGTTACCATTTAAAACGAAATTGAAAAGTTCGTACCGTTTGTGACGAAAAGTAAAGTTCAGGTACCATCAATAAAATGGCACTATAATTCAGGTACCATTTATGAGAATTTCCGTAATTAATATAAGGACAAACTGAGATAATCCAAAGCAGAAGATAGCTCTCAACTGTCTAATACTAGACAAGAAAATCAGCCAAGCGTTTGATCATTTTCTTCACATTCTCAGTCTCTTTCTCATACAAGATATGAAATGCATGATCCTCTCCTTCCACTTCAAACAACTCCACTTCTCCTTTCCACCCACTTTCCCTCACCGAATCATAATACCAAACATCTCGATCCCTCAGCTCATCCTTGCCAGCGACACAAACAAGCCAGCCTAGAGCAACCAAGCCCTGCCAAACTCGGAGCACCTGAAACCATCGGATTAATCATCGGATTGTCAATACCTCCATCAGCAGAAGGATAAACAAAGTTCCAAAACAGACAAAACTTTGCAAAGTCTTCACCTTTAGGCTCCGACCCGATTGTCTTGGACCCCCCAAAACCCGGGTGGGACACAAACCCCCCCAAAATATTAACACCCCCATCTAAGCTCTCAACCCCTGCCTTCATAGCTATGTTGTGTGCAATATTCCCACCAGCGCTATCTCCACCAATGTAAATCCTATCAAAGTCCCCGAAATCAAATAGCCACGGCTCTTTGGGAGAAGTACCCTCTTGATTGATTGAGTGAGAAGCAACCCATTGAAGAGCGGCCCAACAATCTTCATAAGCAGCAGGAAGTGGGCTTTCCGGGGCGAGCCTGTACTCGATTGAGACGGCAAGAACTTGAGCTTCCGAGACCAAGCGGTTGAGGTAGCGTGGTCGAGGAATGAGAAGGCGGACTCGAGGCAAAAGGCGCCGCCGTGGAAGTAAACCAAGATGGGAAGCTTTTGGGTTTGGTTTTGAGGGAGGTAGAGACGAGCAGAAATTAAGGGGCTGTGTGAGATGGTGATGTCTTTGGAGGAGACACCGGTTTCGGGGTCTTGAAGAGATGGAGGGACGTGTGGAGAGGCATAAAAGCGTTCGACTGTGCCGTCTTTGTAGTGCTTGATGAGATTGGGGATCTCTTAGGCTATTTCTTTGGTGGTGGAAGCCATTGGAGGAAGAGGAAGAGAGACGATGCATGAGAAATGAAAATTGGATTGGTACACGCAATAATGGAGGGATTGGATGGGATGGTCATGACTCATGAATTCTAAGAAGAAAAATACAAGAGAGAGACTGATCGAGGAGCACAAGTTTGACACTCTTGCATGCATTGACGGCTAGAAAAGACCGCCATATGTTACGCGGGCATTCCTTTGGTTTTTGTTTGGAAAAGTACAGGCGTTTTTTACTGGACTTATAGACATGATATGACGTTTTTGACGCGCCAACTCCATATATTTCGGCTAACTTCGTTTTGGTACTCAACTATTAAAACGTTACAATACCCTCTAGGGCTCTAAGAGTCTTACAGTCTCTCTATGGTACCTTTTTCACATTACATCTCTCTCTTCACCTTAGAATCAAGATTATGTTCACTTTTCAATTTGAAAAAGGGAACTGATATTTTTCTCAAATGCTGGTAGAGGTTTATATCACAAGCCTAAGGCCCTAAACATAGAAATATTTTGGTCATTGAAGAATAGGTTTAAAGCTATACTCTCTCTCTTCTTGGCCAAATTTGAAGAGCTAAAATGGAAGATTGGTTTTTAAACAAAACTCATATGTTTATTTCTGAGTATCATATGACAACTAAGATAAAAGGTCCTATAACTTTCATTTTTCTCAATCAGTTTTAGTCAATGTTTTAAAATGCTAAGGCATAATCCGAGGAATTTTTGGGAGAGAAAAATTAATTAGGGTTCATTTGAAAATTTTCACATAATGCATTATCAAGACGGCTAATGAGCATTGTAATGCAAGGCTTAATGAATTAGGGTTTAAGACCTGGGAAATAGGGTTTGAAAATTTGGGATTTTGTGAAGAAAGTTGGAGTCTGAAAAGATGAGAAAGTTGTTATATGTGTGTGTCTTTGTGGATTTGTAACATCGTTTTCGCCCTTCATTTTAAAAAAAAAATATTGGGGTTAGCTTTTTGTACCTCGTTGTATTGTCAATGAATCAGACTCACTATAGTTGAAAAAAAAAATCCGCTTTTTAAACCTTGGGCTGTTGGGCACGCCTCTTTTAATACATTGGTTTTGGTCACTCTAAAATTAATTATCATTATATATCATCTAGCTACTTGCTTGCATTTGCATCGAATATTAAATGGATCAAACAAGAATTCAACAAACTTTAATTTCAATAATTCAATATCATAGTAGACATGCAAGGGATCAAACCCATTGCAGAGTTGCAGATCGACCAATCACAAGTCAAGTTCTCAGCAAGCCATAAAGTGATAAACCTCAATGAGAATAGACAAGATCGATGTGTTTCACTTGAGGAGGAAACATGAATCTATGAACCTCTCAAAATAAAAAAAATAATCACATTAAATTATGAACCTCCGAATCGCACTTAATATTGATTTAACTAAGATGAAGTTGAACGAAATTGAAAGTATAAATTATACAATTCAAGAACTAGCTAGTTATTGATTGATGATTTAGTGGTAATTTCATATATAAATTGAATAAGGACCCTAAATTGAATCCTTATTTTTCAATTCAAGAGTTGAATATTTTAGATATCAAGACGGCTAATGAGCATTGTTGGATCCTTGACATATAAATTGTGCAAGAACCAAACATAACTTGTAATTTGTGATCGATCAGTTATATAGCAAACCATTAAAATATTGATCAAGAAAAATTATATCTAGAGAAACTCATTCTGTTTATTACTTAATATAATGACAAACTGAGATAATCCAAAGCAGAAGATAGCTCTCAACTGTCTAATACTAGATAAGAAAATCAGCCAAGCGTTTGATCATTTTCTTCACATTCTCAGTCTCCTTCTCAGACAAGATATGAAAACAATGCCCCTCTCCTTCCACTTCAAACAAGTCCACTTCACCTCTCCACCCACTTTCCTTCACCAAATCATAATACCAAACACCTCGATCCCTCCGCTCATCCTTGCCAGCAACACAAACAAGCAGCCTAGAGCAACCAAGCCCTGCCAAACTCGGAGCACCCGAAACCATCGGATTAATCATCGGATTGTCAATACCTCCATCAGCAGAAGGATAAACAAAGTTCCAAAACAGACAAAACTTTGCAAAGTCTTCACCTTTAGGCTCCGACCCGATTGGCTTGGACCCCCCAAAACCCGGGTGGGACACAAACCCCCCCAAAATTTTAACACCCCCATCTAAGCTCTCAACCCCTGCCTTCATAGCTATGTTGTGTGCAATATTCCCACCAGCACTATCTCCACCAATGTAAAACCTATCAAAGTCCCCGAAATCAAATAGCCACGGCTCTTTGGGAGAAGTACCCTCTTGATTGATTGAGTGAGAAGCAACCCATTGAAGAGCGGCCCAACAATCTTCATAAGCAGCAGGAAGTGGGCTTTCCGGGGCGAGCCTGTACTCTACTGAGACGGCAAGAACTTGAGCTTCCGAGACCAAGCGGTTGAGGTAGCGTTGATCGACGAATGAGAAAGCAGACTCGAGGCAAAAGCCGCCGCCGTGAAAGTAAACCAAGATGGGAAGCTTTTGGGTTTGGTTTTGAGGGAGGTAGAGACGAGCAGAAATTAGAGGGTTGTGTGAGATGGTGATGTCTTTGGAGGAGACACCGGTTTCGGGGTCGTGAAGAGATGGAGGGACGTGTGGAGAACCATAAAAGCGTTCGACTGTGCCGTCTTTGTAGTGCCTGATGAGATTGGGGAACTCTGAGGCTATTTCTTTGGTGGTGGAAGCCATTGGAGGAAGAGGAAGAGAGATGATGAGAAATGAAAATTGGATTGGTGCACACAATGGAAGCTAGCGCCTAATAATAAATTAATAATGAAAGGATGGGATGGGAGTCATGACTCATGACTCATGAATTCTAAGAAGAAAAATACAAGAGAGAGACTGATCGAGGAGTACCAGTCTGACACTCTTCCATATTTTTTTAGTAGAAAATTACAAATTATTAAGCTGAAATGTTTATAATTAGGGGGCCGCCGGGGGGGGGGGGGGGGGGGGGGGGGGGGGGGGGGGGGGGGGGGGGGGGGGGGGGGGGGGGTAGTATCTCGGATAGTTAATGAGATTTATATTCTAACTAAACATTCGCTGCCTCAATACATTCCATGATAAATGTATATGTTATTGAAGAAGCAAAAAAATATCTTCACTTCTTATTTTAGTTATGAAACAATCTGTTTTTTTATATAGAGAGAGCTAACGTCAAGAAGAAAAGAAACTACACTAAAACATAATAAGGATTAGATAAACCTTAGAATCAAGATTTTGACAACTAAGATGATCACAAAGCAGATATAACTAAGATGGGCAGCCTAGACTTGGCTCCCTCCTCACAAATTCTTGAAAGGGCCTATAACTTTCATTTTTCTCCATTAATTTTGGTCAATGTTTTAAAAAGTTTAGACATAACCCGATGAATTTTTGGGAGAGCCTCGCTAAGGCTTAAGCCTTGCATTATAAGAAAAAATTTAGAAGACTTGGGAATTAGGGCTTGAAAATCTAGGATTTTGTGAAGGAAAAGAGTTGGAGTCGGGAAAGAATGAATGTGAAAAGATGAAAAGGTTGTTGTAGTTGTACGTCGTTTTGGCCATTCATCTTTAAAAACAAAAAAAAATATTTTGGACGCCTTTCTTTTTGCTTCTTGTAATGGGTTAATAATTAATATCAACCACTTAGTTCTTTCAAAGTTTCATTTTCAATAGTTTGGTTTTTCTTACCATGTTTCTTATTTTTGGCAAAGAGTTTTTGACTTCATCCCCCTCTCTTTGTATTTAACTTTTGGACTAAATTCTGTTTATCTCCTTAGGCGCGCCACTTTTAATACATTGGTTTTGGTCACTTTAAAATTATGCATAAATTAAAGGCTTATATCTTATCTTTAAATACTTTGGTTTTGGTCACTTTAAAATTATGCATTAATTAAAGGCTTATATCTTATCTTTTGTTCAAAAAAAAAATAGTGGCTTATATCTTATCTATTTGCTTCCATTTCCATCAACTATGATTATATGGATCAAACAAGAATTCAACAAAATTTTAATTTCAATAACATAATAGACATTACAATCACAAAGGATGGGATTTTGGAGAAACCCCCTGCAAGGGATCAAACCCATTGCAAACCAATCATAAGTCAAGTTCTCAGCAAGCCCAATGAGAATAGAGAATATGTGTTTCACTTGAGGAGGAAGCATGAAACCTATGAACCTCTCAAGAAACAAAACATTAGCATTCAATTAGGAACCTCCGAATCGCACAACGTACTAAGATGGAGTTCAACGAAATTTAAAGTATAAATTGTACAATTCAGGAACTAGCTAGTATGTTATTGATTTAGCTAGTGGTAATTTCTATATATTATATATTGAATGAGGACCCTAAATTGAATCCGTATTTTCTACTCAAGAGGTGCATATTTTTAGATACCAACACGGCTAATGAGCATCGTCTAGACATATTGTGCAAGAGCCAAACAGGAACCTGTGACTTGTGATTGAGCAGTTTATATAGCAAACCATGACATTAAATTTTTTTTGGACTGAAAACCATGCCATTAAATTGATGAAGAAAAATTATATCTAGAGAAAATTCTGTTTATTACTTAAACATAATGCAAACTAAGATAAACCAAAGCAGAAGCTAGCTCTCAACAGTCTAATACCTGACCAAATTAAGCTAGCTAGCTAGCTTGCATATCCAGATGATCTTCTACTAGACAAGAAAAGCAGCCAAGCGTTTGATCATTTTCTTCACATTCTCAGTCTCTTTCTCATACAAGATATGAAAACAATGCTCCTCTCCTTCCACTTCAAACAAGTCCACTTCACCTCTCCACCCACTTTTCCTCACCAAATCATAATACCAAACACCTCGATCCCTCAGCTCATCCTTGCCAGCAACACAAACAAGCAGCCTAGAGCAACCAAGCCCTGCCAAACTCGGAGCACCCGAAACCATCGGATTAATCATCGGATTGTCAATACCTCCATCAGCAGAAGGATAAGCAAAGTTCCAAACCAGACGAGGCATAGACTTTGCAAAGCTTTCACCTTTAGGCTCCGACCCGATAGGCTTGGACCCCCAAAAATACGGGTGGGACAGAAACCCCCCCAAAATTTTCACACCCCCATTTAAGCTCTCAACCCCTGCCTTGATAGCTATGTTATGTACAATATTCCCACCAGCAGTGTCTCCACCAATGTAAAGCCTATCAAAGTCCCCGAAATCAGCAAGCCACGGCTCTTTGGGAGAAGTAACCTCTTGATTGATTGAGTGAGAAGCAACCCATTGAAGAGCGGCCCAACAATCTTCATAAGAAGCAGGAAGTGGGCTTTCAGGGGCGAGCCTGTACTCGACTGAGACTGCAATAACTTGAGCTTCCGAGACCAAGCGGTTGAGGTAGCGGTGGTCGAGGAATGAGAAGGCGGACTCGAGGCAAAAACCGCCGCCGTGGAAGTAAACCAAGATGGGAAGCTTTTGGGTTTGGTTTTGAGGGAGGTAGAGACGAGCAGAAATTAAGGGGTTGTGTGAGATGGTGATGTCTTTGGAGGAGACACCGGTTTCGGGGTCGTGAAGAGATGGAGGGACGTGTGGAGAGCCAAAGAAGCGTTCGACTGTGCCGTCTTTGTAGTGCTTGATGAGATTGGGAATCTCTGAGGCTATTTCTTTGGTGGTGGTGGAAGCCATTATTGGATGAGGAAGAGAGATTATGAGATATGAAAAATTGATTGGTATGCGCAGTGGAAGCAAGTGCCTATTAATGGAGGGATGGGTTGGTCATGACGCATTGACGCATGCAATTATAATAAGAAAAATACAAGAGAGACTGATTGAGGATCACGTGTTTGATTCTTGCGTGCATCAAGGGAAAGGAAAGTAGGCGCGCCACCGCCAATGAAATAATCCGCCATCTGTGACTGGGGCTTTCCTTTGGTTTTTGTTTGGAAACGTAGGCTCGTTTTTGACTCGACTTGTTGACACTTTTGAGTTTTGTTTTGACTCGCCAACTCCATTATACTGTCGGATAACTCCGTTTTGGCATTTTCACGTTACGTCTTTCTCTTATTAACATATGGATTAGATTGTTAGAATATGAAAACGTACATAAAGTCTATGACTCTATTCTCTAAGGTAAGTTGCTTCACCGAAAACAATGAAGGCGTACATAGAGTCCACTCTAACGTTACGTTTCATGTTGCATCGAAATATATAAGGTTAATAGCTTTGTCATGGTATGAGAATTCATACATGTATTAAGTTTGAAGGAAAAAGATTGTTGGCCTCATTAAGGCCTAAGATGTGGAGGCCTCAATCATATGTGACATGCCACATCATATACACATCATTGAACATTATATACACATCATTAATTAATTGCCAAATCATTTTAGGCAAAAGTCTATCATATCCATCCTAGATCTAATGGCTATTACTTATTCAATTTTGAAACTTAACAATTAACTTACAATTATAATTAATTATCTTTACATATAAAGTTTTTTTAGAAGATCTTTACATATAAATTAAGCTAAACATATGATTATAATTGTAAGGTTAATATGTGCATAATTAATTATCCAAAGGCAAGATATCAAAAGTCAAACGTACAATTAATATGTATAATTAATACATTTTCAATCGATTGACCTTTACAATTATAATTAAGGAATTACATTAATTATCTTTACAAGATAATTTTATGCACTTTAATATGCATATATATATATATATATATATATTATTAAAACAAACCTAGCAATCTAAACTTAATTGGAAAGGAAATATATAATTTAGATGAACTTTAATTGAGATCACAATTATGGAACTATTGTTTATAACCACATGAGAGAACTATTATTTAATTGATCACATACAAATCAAATCGCTTGCTTTCACTAAACTTCGATTCACATAACAATGTTACTACCTCATCATCATGGAGAAAATAAAGACAACTAAATAGCAAATTGATAATGCTTAGTACTTTGGATTTAGGAAAGAATGTGCTCATATATTCATATAGTGTAAATGGTAAGGCATGTTAGTAAAAAACAACCTAATTGAGAAGATATCAAGTAATATGTCCCAATATGATCATGATTATTAATTAGGAAGACTAGCTATTGAGGATAAGGTTTAGGGTTGAGGAATTAAGGGTATGGTGGATTTTAGGGTTTAGGGTTGAGGAATAGGGGTGTGGTGAATTTTAAGATTTAGGGTTTAGAGATTATGGGTATGGTTGATTTTAGGGTTGAAAAATTAGGGATATGGTGGATTTTGAGGTTTAGGGTTTAGGGATTATGGGTATGGTCGATTTTAGGGTTTAGAGATTATGAGTATGGTGGATTAATTTAGGGTTTAAAGGGTTAGTAATTTTTTTTCCTTTTCTATTTTAGATTGCAAGTGATAAATTAATAAAATTAAAATTAAAATTTGAGAGGACAATATTGGTTTTGTCATATTTGAAATATTAACATGGATTTAAAAATATATTATATTATATGTGACATGACATGACACATAGGATTGAGGCCTACACATCTTAGGCCTTAATGAGCCCCCTAGCATTGCTCTAAGTTTGAATTAGAACATAAACTGAAATACATTGGAAGCAACTAGTGTAACCTACCTAATTGCTTACTGTACTCCCACCATACATTTTTGTTCAATAAAAGATTAACTTCACCCACTATTTTATGTTTTTAATAGTTGACGCATATGTGTCCTCTAACACCACCAATGGATTTTTATTATTCTTTTAAGCTAGATTGCACAATTGTGATATATTGGTGTTGGAACCATACGTAAATATATATATTTATATCAGGAACTGTCCATTAATACCAACAACCCAATACACACCATAGTAGAAATTACAACCACAAAAGGGCAAATCAATCACAAATGGAGTTCTCAAGCTGCCATAGAACTGATTTAAAAAATAGAAAATAGCTTTTACTTGCAGAGAAAATCAGCTACTTTTTTGGTCAAATCCTGAGCCTTCGGAGTCTCAAACTTCAAAATATGAAATGCATGATCCTCTCCTTCCACATCAACCAACTCTGCTTCACCTTCCCACCCACTTTTCTTCACAGCCTCATAGTAATAAACACCTCTATATCTCAGTACATCATTCTCAGAAACACTAACAAACAACCTTGAGCACCCAAGTCCAGCCAAACTTGGTGCTTCTGGAGCAAAAGGATTCATCATTGGATTATCAATCCCACCAGGTGCCGAGGGGTATGCGAAGTTCCAAACAAAATATCCCAAATCCTTCGCAGGCTCTTTGCAAGGGTCTTCCCCGATCGGCTTGGAACCCCAAAAATAAGGGTGTGTAAGAGAAGTTCCCAATATTTTCAGACCACCAGGCAAGCCCTCTTTCCCAACTCTCATGGCCACATTATGAGCAATGTTGGCTCCTGCACTATCACCACCAAGAAAAAAACGCTCTGGGTTGCCGTGATGTGTTAACCAGGGCTCTTCATTGATACCGTTATCGATGAAGTGTTTGGCAACCCATTGGAGGGCAGCCCAACAATCTTCATATGCAACAGGAAGAGAGTGCTCAGGAGCCAACCTGTACTCGACTGAAACGGCAACAACTTTGGCTTGGGATACCAAGCTGTCAAGATACCTGTGGTGATCGAATGAGAAGGCGGATTCAATGAAAAAAGCCCCACCATGGTAGTAGACCAGGATGGGGAGTTTCTGGTGGGATTGATCAGCATCAAGTTTTGGGAGGAAGACTCTGGCTGAGATTAACGGATTTTTCGAAATTGTGATATCTTTTGATGACACTCCTGATGCTGGATCATCAAGCAATGGGGGTACATATGGAGTGCCCATGAGTCGTTCAACCGAGCCATCTTTATAGACTCGGACAAATGGGAGAAGCTCTTTGTCTAGCTCCTTCTCTACCTTCTTGTCTTCCACCTTGAGAAAATCAACTAACTTTTTGGTCAAATCCTTGGCTTTCTGAGTCTCAAATTTCAAAATATGAAATGCATGAGCCTCTCCTTCCACTTCAACCAGCTCTGCCTCTCCTTCCCACCCACTTTTCTTAACTGCATCATAGTATCGAACGCCTCTATATCTCAGCCCATCATGTTCCGAGACGCTCACAAACAACCTGGAACACCCAAGTCCTGCCAAGCTTGGTGCTTCTGGAGCAAGGGGGTTGATCATTGGATTATCAAGCCCACCAGGTGCTGAGGGGTATGCAAAGTTCCAAAGCAAAGCTGCCAAATCCTTCTCAGGCTCTTTGCAAGGGTCTTCCGCAATTGGCTTGGAACCCCAAAAATAAGGGTGTGTAAGAGAGGTTCCCACTATCTTCAAACCACCAGGCAAGCCTTCTTTTCCAACTCTCATGGCCAGGTTATGAGCAATGTTAGCTCCTGCACTATCACCACCCAGAAATAAACGCTCTGGGTTGCCGTAATTCGTCAACCAGGGCTCTTCATTAATGCCATTTTCAATGAAGTGTGAGGCAACCCATTTCAGGGCAGCCCAACAATCTTCATATCCAGCAGGAAGAGAGTGCTCAGGAGCCATCCTGTACTCCACCGAAACAGCAATGACTTCGGCTTGGGATACCAAGCCGTCAAGAAACTGGTGGTGATCAAAAGAGAAGGCGGATTCGATGCAGAAACCCCCACCATGGCAGTAAACCAAGACGGGGAGTTTCTTCTGGGGCTGCTCATCATCAAGTTTTGGGAGGAAGAGTCTGGCTGAGATCAGTGGATTTTTCGAAATGGTGACATCTTTTGATGAGACTCCAGATTTGGGATCATCAAGCAACGGTGCTTTGTAAGGAGTACCCAGTAATCTTTCAACTGATCCATCCTTGAAAACACGGACAAATGGGATAACCTCTCTTTCTATCTCCTTGGCAAGAGAACCCATTGTCTCAGTGTTTATGAACCTTCTGAATGTGATGATGTGCTTTATATAGTAACGGAACTCTAAGTTCAAGAACATATACCCAATTGGAATTTTCCTAATCCTATATCTACCTTTCTTCCCAGTACTTGCCAATTTTGGGCAACTAATCAGTTGGTTTCAAACTAGTCCTTTCTTGAAAGTTTGTTATGTCCCAGATGTTTGTGAGCAACCATTTGCAGAAGATTGACAGGACAACTAGTTACCCAACCAACACCTGGGAACCCCATTGACCCCAGGTTAGACTGAATGACAGTTTGATTCGGTGAAGACTGGAAAGTTTGTTGTACCCTAAAGTTTCCATTTCCTTTGAACGAGAAAAGGAGAACCACCACCGAAAAATTCTGTCCAATCTAAATGTGGCAAGCCAAGATGCTTTCCTAATTTTCTCAAAACGTGATTATATCCTACTAAGGAGAAAAGATTATATCCTACTAAGCACAGATATAAAGTCTGCACAGAGAGACTTGACCTACCGTACTTTCTTCTGCGAGAATCCTGTGTCAAATCATACATGGCAAGTGTCAACATATGAAAGCTTTAACGGGAAACAGTGCCGGTGAACAAATTATTGAGAGTGCTTTTGACACGAGACGTTCTAGCTTTCTACATGAGGCATTCTATTTTTCGGATTTGAACTGGAGAAACCAAGCGAAGCTTTACATATTCTCACCAAGGCAACAAGATCAAGTAACAGCCATAATAATTCATATTTGTATCTCTTACTGAATGGCATTTCACTAAAGAGTCAAGACTAGGAATACAAAGATAAATGTACGTGAAGATCATATTCCAAGCAATGTCGGAATTGTATTGCAAATGAAACATTGTGTTTACAAGCGACAAGACTCGGGAATCAGAATGGGTTATAGGCCAAACTACAGTCAAAGAATTAGACACCTCTTTAGAATTAAAAATGAGAAAGAAAATATTAAAAAAAAACTTCCACTGGCTCAACAACAAGAACATCTATCAAGGGTTTCTGTACATCGTACTTGGGTGTTAGAGCTGACGATTAAAAGACAGCAATCTATAGCCGCAAGTTATGTGGGTTAGGCTTAGTGAGTGCTTTAGTGAAGTACGTTCTGATCTCGGACAATATACGCTTGATCAGTTCAGAGTGCCTGCAATGTTCCAGCTTAGAGAATTCAGCAGATGAAAAAGAAACGAGACTCACAGATGTTTTTTGCTAAGCAATACAAGACTGAATCTAGAACTAAGTGATAATTCATATAAGATCTTCAACCAATACACTGAGAACAAATGACTAGGGAAAGCCTAGCAAAAATCCAAGTTTATTAGCAGTCTGATCAGATAATTTCAACCGACAATGAGCATTAAAGAAATTGTTTATTACACTAAAGTACCAAAAAATTTCAGCAAACAAGCTAACATTACAAATAGCAGCAGGTTATCTTTTTTTTTTAAGGTTAAAATACTCAGTCCCCACAACATTATAAACTATCTTGCATTTTTTTTGCATAAAGAAAAAAAACCCTAGTCCAATTTAACTGGGACAAATATCTTAAATAAGAAAGAAAGGTTGGGAGGGAGCGCGCACATACCCTGGTCTAGCACTCAATTTTTCGAACTGCTCCAAGATAAACAAAATACATGTGTGCCTTAATGACATTGCATGGAAGGCTTCTGAAAGTTCATACATGTTTGAAACATTCTCCAAAGATATATCCTACGTCAAGAAATAGAAAATTCATCAACAGCCAACTTTTTATATTCATAACTAAAACCCATGGATGGAGAGAGCTCTTACTTGTGCTATGGAATACTCACAAAGCCGCTTGAGTCCCTCTAAAAGATACTGATCTGCAGCTCTGAGGAGATCTTGAGCAATCTCCAAAGTAATGTCTACTGATCCGGTGTATATAAATCTGTGCCAAGTCAAAAGTCTCTCAATTATAAAAGCTCACCGGGTAGCTTTTGTGAAACAAGAAAACAAAAAATTCACTTGACCTCATCATCAACTCGAAAACCTCCCATCTAATATTTGGTATTTCGATGTCCCTTGCATCCTTCTCCTGTAATAGGTTAATTGTAAATTATAAATCAACAGCCATCCATATTTATTTGTAGATAAACCATGATTCAGGATGAAATAAGTAGAAACAACAACCCCCACATACTCACCCGGTAACCACCATCAAACATTGCACGAAATGCATCTGAAGAAGCAAGCAGGCAAATTCTGTGCGCATAGAACCGTCTACCTGCAAACGGTGAGTGAAGCAATCAAACTTATGCTAACAAATACAATCACACTAGTTCATTGAATGGTCCTCAATAACATATAGCATAAGTACGAAGAACTACTTGAAAATAAAAGATTTAGACCTTCAACTAAAAACGTAACATCGGACAGCGTAGGGTTGTTTACATACTGCTCCCCTAGATAGACCTGCAGGAAGTTGTATTTATCATCAGAGGCAATTCATGCTAACAATGAATTCAATGCTTAAGATGACAGCACCATTTAAAAACTGGCAAGCAACCACAGAAGAGGCATTTAGAAGATCTCTTTTATCAAACCAAAAAAAAAAAAGTATGATATTTTGCATGGATTCCTTAATATTGCATTCAGATGTGGATTTAAAATAGAGGATTGGGATTTCATTGCTTATGTTTTAATAATCTTCGTCATGGACTAAAAAGAGAAACTCCATGGTTAAGTGAATTAAGGAATGATTTTAAAAAGACACTTTTCGAATTTATTCAATCTAAAATGGTCAAATTCAAATGGAATTTATTGCATAGAAAAACTAGTACTTCTGAAGCCTCACTAAACAGTTTACACTGAAATTTAACTCCATTTCCCTTATTTCAAATCTGCATAGCCAAAATGCAACCTGAAGGTCCACAAGAAAATTCCAAAATAGACCGTGTACAATATACTAAAACTTTGCAGTTACGATTACTGCATTAACGGCTTGCTTCAGGGCACATCAACATCTTACAAGCAAGTAAAACTGAAAAGATAAAAATCTAAACCCAGTTTGATTGCATGAGTTCAGGCTCTTATTGAACAAAAACAAGTAATGAATCAGAATAATACCACAACATTTTAACTTTCAAAAATTTGGCATATGAGAAGATGTTTAGGCCTTTTGGAAACAAAACCTTCAAACAGATTTGGCAAATCAACTGACATTAAACTGCCAAAAGATTTTGTGAATTTACAAAGGAATAGAAAGATAGTTGAACAACTAAACAAAATAAGTTACATACCCCACTACCCCTTTTTAATTTTAGAAGAATTACAATTAGACCCTGTTGAACTTAGTTTTCAAAACAACGAGATCTTTTTGAAATTACAATGGGGATTGTAATTTCAAAAGTATTTATCAGTTCCCATCTCCCCTACATCCCCAACAATCATAGAGTGTTTATTTGCAATTAAAAGAGTTACACTATAAGAAGCCATTGGTTGTAGTCATCTCTTTTGCTTTAGAGGATAAATTTTGATTATAACAACTAGCAAACTATAAAAACAAAAACAAAAAGAAAACAAACTGTTAACTAATGATACGGTACGAATTCAATTATATACTGACAAATGCGTGAAAAAACCATCTGCTATTGAAAAACACCACAACCTGTGGTGTAGGAGATGGAGGAGCTGCATCCACAGGAGAAAGAGTCATGGCTTTGTTAGCCAACTTGTATAGAGCCATAGCACCATCAAGCTGCTGTTTGGGGTTACTAGAACCAAGAAGCCCAAGAAGCAATTCCAAACCTGCTTGATGATATCGTACAAGTCAGCCACCTCCATAAATAATATTAAACAAAAAAACAATTTTGTTGCAAAAGACCATGAAAACTACAGAGAAAGCGACATGCCATTGTTATCAATGAAAATGGTTCTGAGATCCTCTGGGGAGCAAAGATGAGCAAAAGCCAAAGCAACACGTCTTTGAACAGCCCTCTCTGCTACACGCATCAAGTATAACAAATGCGACAAAACCTACATTAGCAAAATTCAGAAATTCAATCTCATAGGTTTTCAACATTAAGTTCACATAAAAATAATGCCACAAAAAGTACCAACAGCTAAAAAAGCTTTAAAGAAAATTTAGTAACAAGTATGACAATACTCACTCGTGCATGAATCTTCTCCTCTAATCGTTTCAATGTTTTGGTTACACAATCCTTTGTAGCCTGAAAAGATGTTTGTAAATTGTTGTCCATTATGAGTTGTGAAACAGCAAAGAAGGACAAAAGGGAGAGAAATTTTTAAGATCATCTATTATAGTTACAAAAATAATTAGGAATCTGGTTAACAAAAAAAATGACATTTTGAGGAACTAAAAAAGAACTAAGCTTTGGGGAGAGAACGAGAGATATACTTGAAAAATAAATTCTCCATCCTGCAACTTCTGAACACCTCCAACCCTAATAAAATCGGACACATTATCCTAGAGGAGAAAATGAATGAACAAAATAACATCACATTAAAATGGTATTCAATGTCAACCTGTTGACCAAATATATAAAATTCCACGAGTTCATGCAAATCATAAATTATATTATACCTCATTATCTGCAAGGCCATAAAGGGTAAATGCAGCATTGTGTTGCAGAGACCCATTTTTCGAATCCAGAAGTTTCAACAATGGTGATAAACCACCATTATGAGCAATACCAGCTTGGTTGTGTGTGTCCTGAATGTTTAATTTGAACCAAATGAAAAGATTCAGAGAAAGTAGTATCTTCAATAAAAAATCATAATTGTTGCATTGGACTGCACAGGAACCTAAAGAACCAGTAAAAGCATAACTAATTAAAAGAACGGGAAATAAGTCCGTCTATGGTCATATTGATTCCCCAGACTAAAAAAATTCCAATATTTACCAAGAACTGTGATCTAAACAGAACAAAAAACAGGTGACGAAGAAATAGTAACCTGTGCCAACCTCCCCAACGCAAAAGCTGACATCTCCCTTAGTTGTACATCTGGGGATTGAAGCATCTCAATCAAAGGTCGGACAGCACCCCTCTGTACAATGTGAACCTACAAAAGACCCTCACTAATAAATAAAAGCTAATGGATAAATGGAAGGACTCAAAAGCAAATTTATGCATCATCACAGAAATTCAAGAGGCGAAGGAAACTCCACCACAACTAGTCAACATGCAAAATGAAAATGCTCGACCAAGTTACCGACAAGGATAAACAAAAATGAATGTTGATAGAACCATTTTTCAACTAGCATGAGAATATCAATGATGTTTTCTCTCCTAAACCTGTGGTGCGTAGCACAAAATAGGGATGAGTTCATGACTCAAGTCATGGAAAATATAGGGAGAGAAAAAAAATCTAAACCACCTTGCAATCTGAATCGGTTGCAGCAAATTGTCCAAGTAGCAAGGCTGCCTCTCTTTGGCTCTCAAAGCAGCAAGAACTGTAATTCAATATATCAGACTTGAGTAACTTCTGGACATTATATGCCATGATGGGTAAAAATTAACAACAATATAGCTACATCAAGTGATGTGACACTATTGGGGATGCACCTAAGCAATCCAATAACAGGTTGTAAAGCTCCCGCAAGAAGAACTTCTTTCTTTATGTTTGGAGAAGAGTGAACCAGATTTCCAATTACACCAACCTGCATTTATTTAAAAATCATGTTATTCTGCAAAAACATGAAGAGCAAGAACCTAAGTCTACAAAGTATTAAGCCTAATAGCTAATTATATAACTGAAGTCTCATAAGACCCTACCGCTTCGTAATGTATAGCAGCATCCTCAGATCGAAGCATTAAAATGAGCGTAGGAAGAGCATTGCATTCGACAATCTGCAAAGTCATAAATTAATGTGATTTGTTCAATTTCAACCCATCTCTGATGATAAATATACCAACGTTTGCAAATAAATAATTTCACAAGGAAGGTCCATTACCTGATTCTTATTCTCGTCATTTTTAAATGCGAGGGTACGTAGCGCTCCAGCAGCTGCTCTTTGCACCTTTGTATCGGCAAATTCAAGCAAATCAACTAGAGGTGGAATTCCACCTTCTATCCTGTATATGCAGTCCTCATTATCATTAGAATATTATGTTGTTAATGTCAAATTTATAACGGGCTACGAGAGAGACAAGCAAACCTGACACGGGTTTTTATGCTGCTGTTTTCATGAGCAAGATTGGTGATGGCATCAGCAGCTCTACGAATGGCGCTATACAAAGGTCGAGTTATATGACTATCCTTGTGCCTCTTCAACAGATCTACTAGATGAGACAATGCACCGGTGTCAACAATGAGTTGTTGATGCTCTGGCTGTTGACACATAAAGACAGCAAGAAAAAAAAAACAGGTTCAGCAATTACATGTAGGAGGTGATGTAATGGTAAAATTATATCCTATCCAAGAGTTCCTGTGGCACAAATAAGTGTGCAGCATCATACAAATACAGGATCAAGGATAATATGGCTACAACCAGAAATCAATAGCATCCAGACAACATACTAGGGAACGAAGATGTTACATATAGTACATTGGTAGACCTAAAAATAAACACAGCGTGGAAGAGATCAGCCACTGCCACACAGCCATGCCACACCTACTTACTATAACATATTGGCAAGTAATAAACCACCATGCGACCAAGAGAAGCTAATCACACTAAACCTTACATATACCTCAGCCAAAGAAACAACTATTACTGAAACTGCATGCTATTATCAGTTTTTTGGCCTCAGACTAGCTGATTGATTCACAAGATACTCTTCCACTGTGAACATCTGACATAGTAAACTCATTAACTCCAATTAATATCCAACTAATCTTTCAAAGATAGTCGGTAATGAAGTAGTTTTAGAAGTGGATATCCTATTTACTGTATCGCTGTGCTTGCTCACAAAAGTTTCTATCTTTGCATGCTCAATTACATAAGCCACGGCTGATAAACTTTCTAACAGATCACAATCCTTGAAACTCCGCAAGTAACTTTACATGCTCAATCATATATACCGCTGCTGTATATCTACGAAATTTATATAAAATAAAAAAAAATATAAAAAGAAGTTTTAACTGGATTGAAAATTTGAAAATTTTGAAACGTAGAGTAACCTTAACGGCGAGAAGGCCTAGTGCAAAGGCACTGCCCTTCTCAACCTCGTGTTCGCAGTGCTTCGAAGACCTCCGGTCGCCCTCGCTGCAAGGCGGCGCTTGAAGATGTTTTACCAAAGCCGGAACCGCACCACCTTCAACGATCACGTTAACTACGTCCTCTGCCCCCGCACACACAAATTCGTTAATACATAAATCCACAAAATTTACAGAGGAAACAAGAAAATAGGACGAGATCGGAGGATGCTTTGGGGAAAGAAAAAAAATCCGACTAACCGTTCTTGGCGAGCTCGGCGAGGACGTGAGTGGCGCGCTTAGCCGCGTTTCGATCAGCTTCGCTCCAGGAAAACGAAGAGTCGAGAACTTTAACCTGCTCGCTCACCTGAATCAGTATCGCTTTTCTGGCGTCGGCGGACTGCACCGTGATCTCTCGGTCCTCTCCGATTTCCTCTTCCAGTTTCCGCTTCTGCCCCTTCCTCTCCGATTGGCTCTGATCCTGGCGCCTCGGAAGCTCCATCAACGAAAAACGAAATGGAAGAGAAGCTGATCCAGAGATGAAATTTTGGATTTTGAATACAGGAGAGTGAGAGACAAGACAGAGAGAGAAAAAATAGGAGGGTATTTTCGGATTATCAAAAAGAAAAAAAAACGAAAAAAAAAAAAAAGTAAAAGCTTTTTCTTTCTTTTTCTTTTCCGGTGGGAAAAAAGTGTCGGGCTTAAACCGGCCACATGATTTCCGGCTCGCGCATTAATTTTGTTCTAATTTAGATTTAATTATTCAGTTAAATTATCAAATAATTATTGATTAACGTGCGCTCCCGCTAAGAGAAAGTACAGAGCGGGATGTAATTAACTAACCTGCGCATGGGTGTGACGTGTCCAATGGTAAAGAAAGATCCAAAATAAAAAGTGAATGGTGGGCCCACTGATCCCACGTTTGGTTTGGAGTTAGATATGGGGACTGCATGCTAATCCTTTGTGGTCTACCATACTGTAGTATCGTCGTGCTTGCATGTAATTAGGTAGTAGGAAGTGGTTGAAAGGCAAACGGATCTCAAAATCATATGTATAGTGAATGCTAATCCTAGATAGATTCGAATAGTAACTATTCGAATTACAGGATTTAGAATTTAAGTTGGGTTACATTTCATTCATTTAATCTGTTGTTAAATTAGACTTTAATAACGTGTCTTTCTGACATAATTTTTTTTTTTCAAGAAAAATAAATATTCATATATTCACACGTTAAAGCACCAAGTTACTGATAGGAGATTACATATATAGCAACTGTCATGCCCTAATATGCTCTAATGGGGGAGAAAATCTCTAGCAAGTAAAGACCATTATATAACTGGTTACACACTTATTCAAAACGACTAAAAAACATACAAATAAAACATGGTTAAAAAACAATTACACAACTTGAAGGAAATAACAAGTAACACTTGTCAAGGCACACAATTATAGTACAAGACGATGCTTGGACCTCCAATGAGTCTGCCATGAAGTGAAGTCATCTTCAATCCATGTGGTATTACCTCTCCTTACATCGTGCCCTTACCATTCTCTACTGGGTCTAGGAGAGGGATAGAGACAAAGGAGGAGGGTGTTGCCGGTTCACTTTCTCAGGACCATCTAGCTTTGGTTTGGTACGTCGTCCACGAGGGCATCATCTGATAATCTAGCCTTCTTTGTCTCCCCCTATGGTGACTTGAACCTCCACCAGGTCGTCGTCATTCCAAGCCAAAACCAAGTCCTTTGCCTTCAATTCAATAGGAGTCAAATCAAGAGCATGATGAATGCACTTTGCCTTCGTCGATGTGTCATCCTCCTACCTCGGCAATAACTCGTCAAACGTTGCACCGTGTCGCCTATGGCAAGCAACGTTCAACAATGGGTCGGATCATCACCAACCTTCTCGCTATCCTAAACATGTCTTGGAAGCGCACATGATTGAACAAAGGAAATGAGAGAGCTTTGGGCATATTTGCCCTAAAAACCGTAGTTAATTGGCAGGCCTACACCCCGTTGGTTTAAAGATCCAGAAACCACTGCAATCGACATAGGAGACGTGACTGCTTCCTAGTGGTTCACCTGCAACAAAGATTGTGCTCCGACTTGGTTCAAACACCCAAGGTCCTTGCATTTGTCCATCATTCTTTCAAATTGAAAAATTAGGGTTTTCATTAGGTGAAACCATAAATATTTTATCCAAACGCACAGGGTCTTGTAGGCATAGTTTGACCCACACTCGTACACGACCATCACGCAACCCTCTCGGTTCAACATCTAGAACCCGCCTTATTATTTCTCCGATGATGGTGACAATGGAGACAATGATGAAAGCCGATGGGAGACCATAAATCTGAATCCAAATCCAAATATGATTCAAAGGCACACTCTTGATCAGAACAAAATCATCAAAGTTGTTGAGCACCACGTGAGCCCTGGTAATGCTCAAATGTCCTCTTCTCCTCACACATTCGATGTCACCTACTGACCTACCTCAGTGAAGGTGAACAAAAACCTCCCTTATGATCTTTCCTAGACATTAAGTGTCCCCATGAACAAGTACTGGTGTTGAAGGCCTTGCAAGTGTTCAACCTCTCAACCATGTACTAGTAGTTGTTCACAAAAGTTTACCTTTTCCACTCAAATTCCCCATATCCACTGTCTCATTAATTTTTGTCCTTCAAAGACAACACCAAGGCGAGTCTAGCAGTCATCAAAACAACAGAACCCATCGTCGCAGCACAAAAACATTTTTTGTTTGGAGATAAGTGTGTTTTTTATTAGTTCAAATAGTTGTTTTATCTATTCATTTCCAACAACTGAGTTTAATTCCTCTCGTAATAAGACAAATTAATAATGCAGTATACTATTTCACTCGATCGATCTCCCTCAGCTTCTCTTGTTACTAAATTCTGCTTTTCTTTATCTCCTGCATTTAGTCAAAATATCATTTTCAGCAATTGTAATCTTGTCTAATTCTAAAATAACAGTCTTTTAAAACTAAATAATAAAAAACTAAAAGTGGCCTATACATAAAATGATCTTTGACCTTCTCCACTATCCTTTTTATTTTTATTTTTTTTGGTGAGAAAAATGGTGGTCCAAAGTGGGCTACCACTCCGAGGTCGGGAGCAATTGAGGTATGACATCTCCCCAAGGGATGTTTTTCACAAGTTGGGGTTCGAACCAGCGATCTCCTATTACCAGGAGTATCACTGTAGCGTTCGCCCCACTTGCAGCCTACCATGCTTCCACTAGACCAAACTCATTGGGTCACTATCCTTTTTATTTGATTGTGCAGTATTACATAGGCACATAATATTTTTTTTTTTTAAAGACATCTCTCGGTCTTAATTCTGATCTCCCAACTTAATAATTAAGTTGGGAGATCAGAATTAAGACCGACCAAACCCGACCCGACCAACCAACCAAATCGACGGGCATATCAGAAATGGTCAAATACGACCGGAGAAAAAGCTTCGCCTGTTGGTCTGTGAGAGCCCACTTTTTTGGCTAGCGAATTTAAAGCAAGGTCCACGATGGTCATTTCATTGTCTTAGAAAATAGCAGCTAGATGCAGAATTCAATCCCAGGATTAAAGAATCCAATGATGATTACCAAATAAAACACAGGACGTGCCTGGACCAGCATAATTAAGGTTCGGCCCCATTCTCTCCCTTTCCTTTGGGCTTACTCTAGCCGCAAAGCTATATATCTATATAATTATATAGGTATTTTGCCTCGTTTTATTTCCTTCCACAGCTCCACAAGGACCACAACGATGCCACATCCACCAACTTTTGCCCCCGTCCGTCTCCGGTGATGCCTCCAGCCAAGTGTTTTACGAAGTTTTGGTGAGATGAGGCTACCGAACAACCAATGTTCCAATGTGTTATAATCCGCACATGGAGTAGGCCTATCTATCGTGACACAATCCGATAGTCTTGTGCGCAAGAAATGAGAGTAAGCTAGTTGGCAAGAAGGAAGGAGGTCATCTTAACGATGAGTAGCATTGGCGTAAATATGTTCGTATAGTTTCATAATTTTTGAGTTTGACGACTTCTACTTGAAAATTTTAATTTTAATTTTTAAGAGGAAACAACAAATTTTATTGAATTCAATAATGATTACAATCACTAAATAAGACAGTAGCCTAAGAAGAAGAACACCAATATCATCATAAATACGTCTAAGTATAGACAAGTTTGGTGAAGCATACTGACAAGCCCTGACCACAATAAAATTATTGTTAAATTAAAAAAGTCGAAATGAGTCTCACATAAAAAAAAATTTGCTAACTAATTATATTATTGCGGTTCGATTCAACCAAAGAATAAAGTTCTTTAATTTAGTTTAGAAAAAAGAAGAAGAGAGGAATGCAAAGGGTTCAAGCTTATATCTTAAAGGTGCATGTGAGAGACAGTTCTCTATTACTATAACTATAAATCTTTTTTTCAACGTTTAAGTGACATCTATATATGGAGAAATTTCTTCTGTGTCCATTTTTTTCTTTCTCTTTTGGTAGATTGTATCTTGATGGTCATCATGCAACAAAGCTGTATCATTTAAAATTCTGCACGTCGGCTTTAGGAGGTAACCACAGCATATTAGTGTCCATTAGAATAATTTTGGCATCCAATACTTCCTTCCACATGGCAACGAGGCAATCAAGACGTATGCCCATTGGATCGCCAAATAAGTTATAGAGAACACAATTTGGGTGTGACTCGACGTCCAGACTCCACAAATTCGAAGAGCAATTTGAACTTGACACCTCATTTAACGTCACGAGTCGTATACCACTATACAAAATTGCTTTACTCCGTAGATTTTTCTTGCTGTTAGTTTTTATGAGTTGTTTGGTGTTATTTAGCTTCATTCGTTTCGTTAGTTGCTGCTGTTAGCCTTCTAGTAGTGAAATCCTAAATCACGAAAAAAAGGTCCCTATAGTTCGGGTACAAGAAGCTTAATCGACCAAAAGTCCAAAACCAATTGACTAATTTTTTAATTTTTTTTGTGTGTGTGGACTTTTTTCCGGTTGAATAATGTCGAAGAAGAAGAATCAGTTACTGAGTGGACCCCACAAACCACCCACCGCCTCTGACCCGGCCTTCATTTTCCCGCGTTTACCAAACCAATACCTTTCCTCCTCCCCAACTCCACCTTGTTTCTCCTACCACTACTACTGCCTTGGCCTCTTCCTATTCCTTCCTTGCATAACTCACCTAACCAAACCCATCAAATTACTCTTCCCACCATTTCATGCTTCTCCCTCCTCCACTATGTCCCTCTTCTTCCTCCTCCTCCTCCTCTCCCTCCTCCCCATCTCTCTTTCTCAACCCAAAGGTACTTCCTTTCTCTCTCTACCGATTCAATTCCCGCTTTCTCTCTCTCTAACTCTCACCAATTTTCGATTTTTCAGGTATATTGATCGATTGCGGCGCCACCGAAAAGTCCCAAATCGACGGCCGCGAATGGCTCCCCGACTCCGGCTTCGTCTCCGGCGGCGGGACCCCCAAGAACCTGACAATTCCGGTACTCTACCCCATCCTCTCCACCGTCCGATCGTTCCCGAACCATCCCGGCCGGAAGTACTGCTACACCGTCCAGGTCTACCGCAACGCCAAGTACATGGTTCGGACCACTTACTTCTACGGGGGAATCAACGGCCGGACCTCGCCGCCGGTGTTCGACCAGATCGTGGACGGCACCTTCTGGGCCGTCGTCAACACTACCGAGGACTACGCCAACGGCATGTCGTCTTATTACGAAGGGGTTTTTCTCGCGCAGGGCAAGACCATGAGCGTCTGCATCGCGGCGAATACGTATACGGACTCCGACCCGTTTATATCGGCTCTGGAGTTTGTGATTCTCCACGACTCGCTCTACAATTCAACGGATTTCAAGTCCAACGGCCTCAGGCTGGTCGCTAGGCACAGCTTTGGGTACAATGGACCCATCATTCGGTATGTCTTCTTCGACTCTTTGCTAAACTTGAAATTTACAAGTCGTTGACATTGAAGTAGTCAAAGTTGTGTAAGTTAGAATCTGAAATTGGGTTACTTTCAGATACCCAGATGATCAATTTGATCGATTCTGGGAGCCATTTGGAGACACCAACCTTAACGACTCGAGCAATGCAAATGCATCTGTTTCGGGTTTATGGAACTTGCCCCCTTTGAAGGTTTTCGAAAGCGAGCTGACGACTAACCAGACCCAAAAGATCGAGTTGAAGTGGCCTCCATGGCCAGTTCAGGATGCAAAGTACTACATTGCACTATACTTTGCGGATTCTAGGGATAGAGTTTTGAACATAATCATAAATGATGTGCCGTATTACAAAGATTTGAATGTGACAGAAGCAGGGCTTGTTGTCTATGCGACCAAGTGGCCTCTTGATGGTACTACAAATATTACTTTGACCCCTTCTTCTGGGTCAGTCCTTGGTCCTTCGATTAATGCTGGCGAGGCTTTTCAGGTGTTGCCCCTCGGAGGAAGAACTCTTACTCGAGATGGTATGCTTTTTCTTTGATTTGATTTTAGTAGAGTGGCATTTTGATTTTTGAGCTTAAGAATTGTGTGGAGAAAAGATTTTAGGGAAATGTAGGTAAAAATGGGGGGTGGGGGGATATAAAATAACCATTAGATGGCATTTGTACCTAGGCTTATATTAATCGCAACTCACAAGTTAATCTCATATCTCCAATATAATTGAAATGCAATCGATAAGTTGATTTGATGACTTTGATTCTCACACTCTACAGCAAGTCATTCTAGTGATTTATATTCCTAATGGGGGTTGCCTTTCTTTTCCCAGTTATTGCATTGGAAAGTGTAAAAGAGAGTCTCGAGAACCCTCCACCTAACTGGAATGGTGATCCCTGTCTTCCCCGTCAGTACTCGTGGACAGGCATTACATGCTCTGGAGTTCGTGTGGTTTCTTTGTGAGTTGAAATGTTATAATCATGTTCATGCTTGATTTTGTATTGCTTATCAAGTTCTTCCTCTTTTCTTTTCTTTTTTCTTGTGATACTTGCTCAACAAAGCTTATTTTTTTCATGCTTCCAGAAATCTGACAAGTATGGGCATTTCCGGTTCACTATCACCGAGTATTGCCAATATGACTGCATTGTCTGACATGTAGGTTTCTAAAATATTGCTGCCTATTTAAATTTTGAAGAAAGTATTCTCTGAATTCCCGACTGATAGTTAAATTCTTTTGATAGCTGGCTTGGGAATAACAATTTGTCAGGACCTATTCCTGATCTCAGTTCGTTAAAGATACTTGAAACACTGTAAGTTGTGGCAATTTACTCCTCTAGTCCTCTTAATACTTTTCTCTTGTATTTTTTGCCTTGTAATGAAACACGTGATAACGAATGAATCATTAGCAATGAGCCACTGTGAATGGTGACATGGATATCGGGGACCTGAGCTATAACGCATATTACTTGTGCTTTGATATGATCAACGGTGTTTTTTTTTCTATCTTTCACAGATTGATTGTCACGTCTGAATAAGCTGAATGCAAGTCTCCTTTTACATGACCCATTCCTGAAATGTAGTATTGACTTTCCCTGATTCAATGTTTGTTTCCTTTTGTTCATGAAGGCACTTGGAAGACAATCATTTCACTGGAGATATTCCCTCATCGCTTGGGAACATTGGTAGCTTGCGTGAACTGTAAGTAATGCCAACATCAGTTTCTTTTGTTGGTTTTCAGAGTCGATATGAGATTTTTCAAAAAGTATATTTGTTCGGACATGTTAGTGGAATTTGATTTTAACATCTATTATTATTGAGCTGTCAAACAAATTATTACTGCTTGAAAAATTGCTAGCTTTTTAATTGATTGGAGGTAAAAGTTAATTATGATTGCTTTGGGAACTTTATGATTTACAGTTCCTTTGAAAATGGTTTAATCCCTGTAGCTGATACCTCTTAAAGCATATCAGAAACAGAACTGCTGCAACTTCAATGTGTATCAGTTAATTGTGCTGTATATCACAGATAAACAATTTTCGTTTTTCTATCTGTTTTTTTTTGTTTTTGGCGGGAGAAAAAACTGCCAATAGAAATGTTTGATGATCAGTGGCTTTCACCAGGGTGGACATATATATAGGACAGGCCTTATGATTGCTTACTGACTTATTGTTAATGGTTTCAGATGTAGATGCTTATCAGAACTATAGACTGCTTTGCATTTTTGTGGATGAGATTCCAAATTGTTCTTTCCCTAGTTGATAATTCAGATACTTTCCCAATTATCATCTGACAGTGCCTTTAGATGACAACACATTGTGTTTTCTATTTTATTTATATTTATTAATTTCTGTCTGATACTTGATGTTCTGAGACAACACATTGTGTTTTCTATTTTATTTGTTCTTATTCATTTATGTCTGATACTTGATGTTCTGACTTGGTTCTTTATCTCTTTCAGCTTTTTACAAAACAACAATTTGACTGGTCAAGTTCCTAACAGCCTTACTGGAAAGTCTGGACTGAACCTAAGGTAGTAGAAATGCCCATTTAGTCCTCACATTCATACCTTTCTCAATTGCACTTCAAACTGATTATTTTGATTTGTGTTTCAGGATTTCTCCAGGAAATTCTTTTTCAGCACCACCACCTTCTTGAAAAGCTAGTACATGCATTCAAAAGTAAGGCATTGTGCATTTTTGCCTGCATTTTTTCAAGAAACTTGTTCCAAACCTGGGAGCACATTTATCATAAAGAGCTTGTAAAAATTTAAGTTGGAAATTGATCCTTGTAAGCTTCTTAATCCTAGAGTCGACTGTTGTCGTGCTTAGCTTTTTTAGTTTTCATAGGAATCAAGGCGTTCGATGAGATACAAGCCTCTACGTTTTTATAATCGGTTGTTCATGTACACAGTAGTGACTCGCTTCTATTCATTGATTTCTTGGCATAGTTGGCTGATGCTCTTAGTTTGTGTGTCAATTGTCTTGTCCATATTAAATTTTTGTAATACACAATTCTTTTCTTTCAAATGTACACTATGAATTTGTTTGTTTGTATTTTTTTTTTTTTGGTTTCTATGACTCATTCTTTGCGTACTTCGAGATTAGGTATATAGTTGACATTCTACCTAATTGCTTGTTCTGGAACTAGTCAATGTGCTAAGAATAGCTCCATGTTCTCATTGTCTTCAACCTTAGCACTAGTACCTCAAGAAGACCAGAAATCTACAACCTCCATCATGTGATCGATAATTTAGAAAAAGTTACAACAGTAGAATTTGTTATAGATAAATAAATTCCTATTACATTCACACCATATATGTACTACTCACGTTCATTTTCAATGGAAAATCATACCAGTGTGGTCCGTCCTCTTTCTCAATAAATTCAAAACTCATCATCGCTAAGGCCAAAGATCAGATTCCTAATGCTCCTATGACTCACATGTTGGACCTACTGTTTCACATCTGTGTATCTGCATGTTACATATCACTGTCTAGTTACCTATTAAGGAGAGACAGTTTCCAGAGAACGAGTTTGTACTGTTTGTTGGACAATACAAGAAGGAAAAAGTTGAAGACAATTTAAACGAAATTGTTAAGAAAATATTCTCCCGCAACACTAGAAAGTTAGCATTTACATTATGATTCTTCAGATGCACCATAATCAACAACACTCTAAAAAATGATACAGAAATTTTAAATGAAGTAAAAGAAATGAGAAAGCAATGAACATATTGAACAAAATCCTGCAGATCAGATCGAATTCTAATACCTCTTCCTCATCCTCCCCTATCTAGTCTTCCTTTCCTGAGAGGAAACAAAGGTGGTAAGGCACTGTTCTTCATCTGTGTGCAAATGGGCACATTAATCATCGGGCGTATTCTTATACTAGCTGATCTTGTTCTTTCCAAGCCTTTCTTTATCCTCTTCATGTACTTCTCTTTATTTCCCATCGCCTCCTTCTCTTGATCTGCTGTGGCTACATCAGCAAACGAGTTTGAAGAAGATGATGACGAGGATGAAGAGGACGGTGACAGAGTTGAAGCACGTTGCTTCTTCAACCTCAGTAATTCTTTCCATAAAACTGTGCACTTAGGTGGCCTTGGAGATGGGTCATCATCGACAAACCAATTTCCTCTAGTTTCCTCCTTGTTCACTACCTCTCCCTCTTCCTCACCTATCTCATCGTCTTTTGTTTTGAGACGGATCTTGTTGAGCCTTTCAGCATGCTGTTTTTGCCAAAAGGGAAGGAGCTTTCCTTCAAAGAAAAGCTCATCTGCAGTTAACATGGTATGGCTACTCACATTGTTTGAGAGAAACTCAAAGTCTGGATTTCTTGCCTTCTGATCACACTCCATCTTCTGGTCTTGATGTTCATTTGGGCTAATAGTGATGAAGTCATTTTCGTCGAGGAAATCGACAGAGAAAGAAATACGGGGACTCGAAGATGACTCAATGGATCTAGAGGTTGCCTGAAGAGTTTCCAGGGATACCATATTTTTGGCTGTGTTTTTTTTTTAAATGAGCTAGGGAGAATGGTAATAATGAGGTAGTGGGGGGAGAGGTGTTTAGCTAGTGAACTGTGGTTTTTGAGCAAATGCAAGAGGTGTGTGATATATATAAAGGAAGGAACTGCTTTAAGTGTTTCAGTAATTACTAGTCTCTTTATTCTAGTTATTGCTGGTAACCGTTTGGACGCGGAGATTATAAAAACCAGGTGGTCTGGTGTACGTGAAACATTAGAGCTCAGATTGTGTATAGAATATAGAAGCAGCACATGGAGACCTTGGGAACTTGAGGACAATTTTTTTTACCATACTTTTGTGTTACAATTTTGGGGTTGTCTACTATCTATTAATGCATCGGTATATAAAGTAAACTAGTTTCATGCATTAGTAAACCAGTGAGTTGATTGGTTTATCTTTAATGCACTGATATATAGTAAACTTTATCTGTAATTTTTTAGTGATGATTTTGATATTCTACTTTGTCATGTATTTTACCACTTGCACTTTACTTTTATTTGTATTAAAATAAAGTACAAATAGTAAAGTATCACTCTCCTAATTTTTATTATACCTTTGCATGCAATTCTAACTCTTTTCTTTCTTGTTGTTCTGAATCCCAATTATGATAAGAAAAAGGCTTTGTTATTCAAGTAGATGATGATCTTTAAGCTTTGCATGCTCCTGAATCACTGAATGTACTGCTTTGACAGGGATCTTTTGCTTTTCAAAGAAAGAAAGTTGGGTGGAGGAAATTTTTTTAGATTAGGATTATCAATTACCATATAGCTGCTAGCTAGCTTAGTGGCATTTGATTTATACAATTTGGATTAGTCAAAGAGAGATGAGCTTTGCTAGTTTGACTCCCCTGCTTACAAGGCTTATAACATGGAAGGGGGTCCCAAACAAAGACATGTGCTCACATGAAGTTATTTTCTGCCATGTGAGATCTGAATCATAGATATATTGCTCTTGATCCCTGACCAAGATACCCTTCTGATGTGCTTGGCTGTTTCTGGTATTTCATGTGAATGCTCCCATCTGGGGATGGTTTTCTTGTCAGATTGAATAGTCTTCCAGTGGTAGATATCATGTTCATAGCTTAAAAAGCTTGCATTAAGATTTGGGGCAGTTGTAATAAAATCAAAGACAGCTAATGAACATTGGGGGTTAAATCTTGTTATTATTGAATGTAGGTATTCGCTGTGATTGTTAATGTTAAAGCACATAGCCCTAGCATTCTCTGTGGTCCTGCTCTGTCCTCTCTCTGTTCTATAATTTTCTTGTTAGCTAGGTTTGTCTTTGTTCTATGCCTGAGGGAGACAATAATGTGTTAAAGTTCTTGGTGATCCATTAAACAACTAAGCCATCATGTGATACTGAGCTTATTCTAATTCAACATTATGATGAATTAATGCACTATTCTCATCATAACTACTGAATTAAATCATGGTAGTAGTAGAAAGTGAAATTACGCGAAGAGAAATGCTGGCTAGTTTTTTGGTTATAAACCTCTTTTTTTTTTGTCTTTGTTGTGAGTCGCCTATTAACTCAAAGTGAAAAGAGAGAAAAACAAGAGAGCAAAGTGTAGAATGAATCGATTGATATTGATCAATTGGTGTGTGAAATGGTGATGCATCAACCTCTTTATATAGTGAAGAGGTTGAGGTTTATTCATGGTACACAATAATGGTGAAAAACTTTTTGGTTTCTCTACTAGTCCACTAACTATACATTTATGTCATCTCATAAGTGGTGTAACATTTATGGAGTAAATAGAAAGAAATATCAAAGGTCTTGCACAATGTATGTAGTCCACATCTTATATTATGTTCGTACGGATCTTAATTTATAGGACAATCACCCCACAATGTGTCTTACAACAGTCTTGATATTTTTTTTAATTACTATGTAGTATATTCTCGTGTTCAAAATAGTTTCTTTCTTCATTAGCCTTTAAAAAAAAAACATATTAATTGTTTAGCCATCTAAGCATCTTGTTCACTTACTCAATTGATTTTTTACTCAATTTTATTTAACTGTCTTTGAATTTAAATCTAAAAATAAAAATAATGAGGTAGTTGGAATAAGATTATTGGCCTCATTCTCTACCATATATTGCATTTGGATCCTACAACAATTAAGCAGATCGGCATCAAAGTACAAAGTGTTACAGCAATGTATATTTTTCGATTTGGTCAATTTAGTAGAGTGTACTTTGGAGGGTGATCTAGAAAGTATTAGGTAGTCAACAGTTCTCTCATATAAATCGTAAAATTAATTAGATGCATGATTGTAAACGAAATGCGTCCATATTCACACTCATTGATCGAGTTTGTAATAAATTATGGACCTATCCTCTAACATAAATACGTCGAGAGATGCATGTATTGCCCACGGTAGGAGGATATTGAAAAGAGATGTGAATGATGAAGCTACTAAAGGCCTTTCTCCATAACTAGGGTTTATGATCGATATATAAAATCATAAATGAAACGCTCCTTGGAGCTGAATAGAGCAAAGTAGGAGCTTGTGGAATTGAAAGCTAGTAGGTGGTGCCATCCAGAAGAAGCTGGCTGCTACTGTTTTACACAGTACGTAGAAGATTAACATGAAAGTGGATTTGTCATTAGTTACATTAAATATGACAACTACTATGTGTTTTGCAAGATCAAATGTAAGTCTAACCTTGTGTTATTTATCTAATTGTTTCTGATAAGATAAATAAAATGAATTCATGTTTACTTAATAAATAAGTTAATAAACAGCTATTATAAATAAGGGGTATCTGCACACACTTTATTATCGTATTCTAAATCAGCCCCATAATGATTACATAAGGAAAAGTGTTGTGGAGAGCACTCGCTTATTCACCGAAAACAAGGAAGGTTCTACAGTGCTCCCTAGCACCAAAACTCCCTCCGATCCAACGGCTTCAAATGCAGGGGGGGGTTTTGGGTTGGTGACTTTTAAGAAAAGTCTACAAATCCAAGGGCTAGAACATTGGGAGTTTCAATGTAGAATTTTCGCGAAAACAAGCCGTTCAAAGTTACCATTCTTAAACTCTAAGTTATTTATATAACTATATTATATGCTTGACATGTTATCGTACCTTCCTATCACTCTGGTGAAAGAGGACCACAAAGTTTTGATGTTCTTGGGCATTTACAATAAGAGGGATTCGATGCACACAAAAATTAAAAAGGATATATCCAGAGGCTAAGCAATATTGCTGGCTAAAGACTGTCCAAGAGTTGGGGACCAAAGACAAATTAATCCTATTAAATTAGCGAGGGGTTTACTCTGGTTCCATGTAAATCCCAGCTGTTAAATTAAGCCATTTTAAATGCATCAGATTCAGAACTCTATATGTTATTATGTGTGTGAGAGAAAGACAACCAGAGCATTGACTATGACCTGGTTTAGTTAATTGGTGAGATCATTTGGATTGTACGTCAGGCTCGATCAGGCAATTACAGCATATATAAACAGGTGGATTGGAACTGAATGGATAGTGATAAGTTATTAAGTTGAGCATTGAAGGAAAAAAAAAAACAGATTGTAATCTAAAAAGATCGACAACATAAACAGATGGGTTAAGCAATATGTGGGTTTGCTATAATTTTTTGATAATTAATTAGCATTATGGGAAGAGGAGGACTCTGAACCGTTGGAAAGCTCAAATATGAAGGTAAATGCTCTTGATCACTAGAGTCGATCCACAAGCTTCCCCGGAATTTGCTATATAACCGTAAGTGCATATGAGGGCAAAAAGAAAAAGAAATAAAAAATGACACCCAAAAGAACAAAAGAAGGTGGACTACAAGGTGAGTCTACAGAAAACTGTTTGCTATCAATTAGGTACATTGTACAGTAAGGGAAGCCATTGACATGGATGGCCAAAACACTAATTGGGAGCAAGCTAGGTTTGTGGCATTTTGAAGTGCATCCCTTTTTGAGGAAAATTTCTCTAAAAAAAAACTAAAAAACTTAAGCACAAATGATACATATATATATATATATATATATATATATGGATCATTTCACAATAACTGATCACGTGATTAGCATGTGAGATTCGTAAACGTATGAAGCTTTCATTTCTAACAATCAACTAGATAGATGGGGCATCTGGAAATGAGCATATCTTCTTGAGGAAACACTATTGCATACAACTAGAGGTGGCAAAATTTAATCGAGCTATGGGCTATGCTCAAGTTGGCCCGTGCCAGCCCATTTCTTATCGGGCTCAAGCCGGCCCATATACTCAAAAATTGGGCCCAACCCGACCCACGACCCAAGTCCATAATGTGTCGGACCATGCTCGTGTCGGGCCAATAATGGGTCCGGGCTAGGGTTGTAAGGAAATAAAAACTAATTTTATTTTGAAATAAAATTAATACAATTAAAAGAGTTAAATATTCTTTCTTATAAACATGCAATTAAATTGGTAGCAATGAGAAATCATTGTTCATGACTTTTTTAGTTTTTTTTTTTATTACTATGATTGCTATATTATAAACGGGCCGGGCTGCGGCCCGTAAAATATCGGGTTTTGGTCGTGCCGGGCCGAAAACGGGCTGTTACTTGTCGGCCAATATATCTAAGCCCAATCCGGCCCGTTAAATTAACGTACTTGGACAGGACCGGGCCTTTAACGGACTCGGGCAGGGCCGAGCCGTTACTTAACGTGCCGAACTCGGGCCTAGCGGCCCATTTGCCACCTCTACATACAACGATCCTTTCACGATAGTTGATCACTTGACCATCATGTGAGTGAATACTATATATGGCCGCTCAAGTTTGGATAAGATATCGAAAATTATTACGTCATTACAGAATAACGTACACTAATTACTACAGTGCATTAGAGTATAGGTGAGCACAGATAATTTGACTTGAGCTAATTAAGTACGGAGATGAGCAATTAGCATTATCCTCGGGCCGTGATTATAGGCTAGGATTACATTGAGGAAGTCTTAAATATTAGTCTCTGCAGACTAGTCTGCTATCTTTATGCTGATATGTCTGCAATTAAATGCTTCAGATGTGATACTAATTAAAGTTTTCCTCAATGATCAATCTAATTAAGCTATATATATTCAGACAAAAGAAAATCTAAGCAAGCCATACAAAATGCTTCACTAGCTCTGACGTATCTTATATTGAATAAACTAGAGGTTGCTGTACTTCCGAAAATTAATTTCAAAACAAAATCAAGAACAAACGAACATACAAAAAACCCTAGGGAGATCCAAAAGCGAGTGCGTCTTACTGTCTTAGTCGGTGTGGGCGTGTGGCTTCATCTTGATCTCAAGGCTTCATCTTGATCTCAAGGCTTCAGTTTTCACTTGATCTGAGTTGTCAGTATTGGCATCGAGCCGCGGTTGGCACAAGCAACTTCATAGCTCGCGCGCGAGTGGACACTTTTATGGTGCTGGTCTCAATTAGTTCTTAAGATAAACCGCCAAAAACTAAACTAACCCGCTAGAATTAAAAAAAATATTTTTATTACATGTGGTTAACAATCATAGGCTTTGTATCGTCTCTTACCCTAACTCAACTTTAATTCATTTGGGTATTTAATTTCCTACTGCTACTTTTAATTTCTTTGAATTTCCAAAATTAACTTTGAATTATTGTAATTTTATTTACTTGTTTTTTTTTTGGTGCTCTTGGGTTTAAATCGTAGAATAGGCTATATCTTTTCTCAATTTGTCTTACATTTTTGTCCTTTCAATGCATGTCTTCAAGTCAAAAAATTTGATATATATTGACTTTCTTTGCATATGCATGAGATTACATTTGATGAAGTAAAAAGTTTTCCTAGAAATAAGTCAATTCATTAAATTTACTGTAGTTGAAACTAATTGAAACTAGCCATGACCGACACTAAGTTGTCGGTTTTGGGAATTCTTAGCTGGTTTCAAATTTGGAAAACGTACAAGATACCCAATGTTATTAGTGTGGATTTCAGTTAGTGTCAAAACTAAAGCAATGACATCAAGTTCCTCCCCTAATTTTGTTTTCAATTTCAGGATGTGGACGATTGTGTCTAACGGTGGCGACTGCTAATTAAATGACAGCCCCACCGATCCATTAATTTAAATCCCGTAAAGAATTGGACATAGTGATAGTTCCTCAGTGGTGTCAAGAAAGTCTTAGTTCTTATGGGGTCGTTATAGCAACTCTTGTGTCATTGTATAACTTTGTGCGTACGTTGTTATCGCTTATCATAAAAGAGAAAGCTTTGACGCTCTTGTTCATTTTTTTGTTTTTATGTAAGAGAAAAGCCGAGCTAACTGTTGCAAATTTGTTTATCAAATCGATTGACAATAGCAGACATTTTAAAACACCTTCACGAGCTCTACTCGAGTGGAGCTAAGAAGTCTAGTACAAGTAATTCAAATGTGTTGAGGAGAACATATATATATTGCTTTACATATAGGACGTTCGAACAGAGAGCACTGTGTAATTAGTTCAAGTATCATATCATTGAAACTGAGCAAGTGAGACAACACGTCAATTGTTGGTCTGTTGAAGTACCCTATAATACATCAATCGCATCTAAATCAACATCAATGTTTGATTTAATGGCGAATTAAATCTGTTGTTCGAGATATCAAGCATTTAGCTGCCCTACATACATTTATGTATTTTATCATGTTTACCAAGAAGCAAATTTCGTAGCTGACTCTTTAGTAAATTTTAGTCATTATGTCACATTTGTGCCAAATGCTATCTTAGGAGCGCGTTCTTTACCTTTATTTGCATGTTTTGTAAGGGTTGGGTTGTTTTTGTTTGTTATTGCTGTACACAGAAAAAAAAAATGAACAGAGAAAAAAGTTAACGCTAATTACATAGTTAAATGCTATTAATTACCAAACGAGTGCTTTCAAAAAAAATTACCAAAATAACAAGCTTATTCAACGGTCAATTTGGACAATACTTGACAGCACACCCCTGAGCAGCTGGGGGGTACTTCTTACCTATGATGTGGACCAATTGGAGAAAGTTAAGTGTCTTTTTTCTTATTATTCTCACCGATACCCAATATCATATATGCATAAGCATTGTCTACTATGTCATCAACGTATTAAGTTTGGAGCATTAATTGAGGAGGTTTGTTTACGGTATATTAATATATATATCAATATATCAAGTAAACTAATTTGATATAAAGATAAACTAGTTCAGGATAAAGCTAAGCTAGTCTACCAACGCATGAAGTTAGTTTACCTCTGTATCAAACTAGTTTGGATATGAACTAAATGATTATCACATAAAGTCTGATTTCAAGCCTGCATGTGACTTGTCTCTGCATCGACGCGAAAGTGGAAACCCTTTTTGTAACAAAATAATAATAATTGGGAAACTCTTTTAGTTTGGAAAGTAGGAAGTTCCTACAGGTTAATGTTAACCTCATGTTCAGTACCCCGTCGCCGTCACCTGACATTTCAGATAAGCCCCAGAAGAAACCCTACAACGATCATTTCATCATTATATATGTTGCTACTTAATTTTCTCATTATTATGGCTAATTTTCATCCATCCAATTAATATATATATATATATATATAAAAACTTTTATATGGTTCATACTAAAGCTTGAATGCTTGATCTATATATCGTCCAAATTAATTAACAGTTTGCAGACATTATTAAACATTTGTTAAGGTGACTCTGTAAGAGAAAAATAGATGCGAACAAGGTATGTGTATGTTTTAGGTGAAAAATAGAATCAGTTAATCTGAAATCAGTTCACCTAATAATGATCAAACAATTAATAGATAATCAGAATGTTTAGGGTTTAGGGTTTCTTTTAAATATATTGCACAATATTTGAAAATCTCTTAAATTCGGAAATCTCATATATAGTAGAAGGGAGTTTTAGATATGCTTATACTCTGGCATGGCCGACCTCTATCTAAATCTGATGGCTCCTGCCTTCACTGTCAATGACGTACCCTATGCTTTTGGGTCGATCGATCAGTAGGAAAGCTTTAAGCAGCTTGAGGGCCACCATATTGCAGTGTCATGGAAAGGTAGCTACAGATGACGATTGATCGACGACCCCATGCAGATGCATATTGAAAGATATTATTCTAATAATTTCAACCGTATACAGATAGCTTTAAACCCTAAACCCTAAAGTACTATTGTACTACTGTGTACGTGGTTTCAAAGGGGTGGTTGATTTGAATTCGTTCAGATCATCAGGGTTTTTGATCCATATATAATTTGTATGATTGGGTGCCAAGGTCCACATGCATGGAAATGATGGAAACCCAAGTTATATTCAGAAGTATCCATCTGAAAAAGACAAACTATTTGGTGTCAATTAATTAATGTCATTTGTCCACCTCCATGTATTTCTTCCTCTGTTGATCAAGTTCGATCTATTAGTTTTTTCATAATATAGAGCGGGTGCTTTTCAGTGTTTGAAATGATCATAGTTGAGAAAAAATTGTTTGTATTTGGGAGGACAAGATGAAAATATTGTGGATTACTGTTTAATCCAAGGGCAGCAAATATGCCCACGTGCCCAAGCATGCCATGTTTGGAACATGACAGAATTTCTCATATTGCCTTAAAAGTTAGAACAACCAAAACCGTAAAAGAACTCAAAATTCTAAATTATGACTACCGTACCAAATGCACCGCATCTCTAAGTATCTAACCAAAAAGAAGTTGTAGAAGACTAGGGTCCAATGATTTAACTGCCCATAATAGCAAACTCAACAAATTAACTTCATATAAACCCACAAGAATCTGAATATATATGCATGAAAGAAATATATACATGGTCAAAAGTACCTGAGCATATAATAGCAAAATTCTTCAAATATATCCGTGTAAACCTTTGTTTAGAGAACATGGAGAATTTAACAGAGAGTTTTTGGGGGAAGGATTAAATTGAGAGAGAAGTAGAAAAGAGTTGATAGGGTACTCAGATCAAGTCACCACAATAGACTTGTTAATCACCATAAAAGATTAAATGAAAGGAGAAAAGAAAAGAAAAATATGAGAAAACAGAAGATCGAATGATAGAGAAAAGGAGAAAAGGTGCTTCTTCTAATTCCTGCTTCCACCTTAATTTGTTGTTGATGATTCCTTGCTAGATGATGATGATGATTATTATTATTAGCTAATTAAAATTTGAAAAAAACTCCTTACGACTTTTTTATTTATAATGAAAATTGTGGCCTCATTGGTCTATCTGTTGTTGTACAATCATCACTATTTGGTAGATCTTTGATCGTTTATGGTTGGTGGATGATATCCAGCCTACGTCATTTGCTCTCGCTCGGTTCCAATCTCCGCTTATTAGTGTTCTAGGGAGACTTTTTTTTTTGGGCTAATTTCTAGGGAGACTTCTATCCACCAAATAGTGCGTTTGACTTCTATATATCCCCCACGCTATGTGTTTGGAGTCATAATGGAGATTCATGGTTCTATATATGAATGGACTAGGGTTTTGTTCAATGTTTTGATGGAGCAATGGTGGTTGTTAAGTCCGGAACTATTTAATTTCAAGTTGGTGTTGAGGAGGTGCTCGAGACGGAGGTTGCTATTTGGCAATCCAACGTCGCTTTTTAGTCCCATTCGCCGGACCGACCAAAAATTTGTATATCCTTGCTAAGTTTATATTCGTGTACGTTCTCATTTTTACAGCTCCATTTTCAATTTCAGTTTCAGTTTTCTACATGTTTATATTGCTCTTAAGAGAAATTAAACTGAAATATGGAACAAAAGTGTCATAAATTTGAAGTTGGGTAGCTGCTTGGCTGCTATTCCAGTATTTCCGTATTAATTAAATATCCCCGTCTTATCCAATCAGAATTGCTCGGAACCTTCACGCACATGGCTAACTAGTAATTAACTACCCCAACTCCAGGAACTAAATCACGTCCCCCTTTGCAAAAATTAATATGAAAGTTAGTTATCACAAAAAGTCAGAAGTACTTTGAAGATCGATCCACATTTCCAGAAAGAAAAAGCTGATCGATCATATTTATATATATTCTAATTTAAAAACTATGACAACCATATTAATCATCACAAGCAAAAAGCCAAAACCAAAAGAAGCATACTTCCATGCTAACAATAATTTACGTTACATCAACAGTTCTCGATCGCCAGACCGGCCAGAACCGAAAGCTAAAAACGTACAGATTAATTTCAACTCCCAAGACTATACCGTTACTCGATCACAGCAATTTGATTCTCAACTTCAAGCCAAAACCAAACAGAGAGAAGAAGACAAAGATCAAATTACCCAATTAACTTAATTAATACTGATGATCATTATTAATCAAATCTCATTGCTGACCATGCTCTTGCTCTGAACCAAAGAGTTCTTACAATGAGCGATTGCGCCTTGTATTGCACTCTGTAGCTCATCCATGGAGGATCTGTCCACTGTTGCGTATGACGACGTCGTTGCTCCTGCTTTACCCGCACTCGAGCTAACACCCGGACCGGGTAGCCCGGTCCGGGATAGAACGCCCGAGTGGCTGGGCGAGGACCGCATTGAAGAAGGACAGCTCGAAGCGCAGCCTCTCCTTCTCGGGTATCTCAGGTTACCCGAGAAGGAATGAGAAAACCCGCCATTGTTGTTGTCATTATTACCGCTGTCTCTGTTTCTAGCGCCCGCCTTGGCCGATATCTCGTGATCTGCAGTACTCGCGAATTTCTCGGCTGTCGTCATTTTCTGTTGTTTCTGGGAGAGCTTGTCGTACAGCGGCTTGACCTTCTTCATGTACTTTCTGATGACCTCCTTGGCGGTGTTACTGACTCGCTTGACGGAATTAGATCCGGATACGACGTCGCTGTGATCCGCGTCCACCACGACTCTGTGTTGTTTACTTGGATCCTTCTTGAAGACGGACGAGAATCTGGACAAGGAAAAGTACTTGCTGTTCTTCTTGATCTGCGACTGGGAACTCAAGTTATGGATTTGAAGAACTTGCGGAAGGACGCCCTTGACGACGTCGTTGGACGAGTACTTGCTGTTGAGCCGCTTGAACTCGTCCTCCTCGGCGACGGAGCTCGGCCTGGCGGAGGAGTCGCACGAGTCACGTGAGTCGTTGGAGCTGCTGCCGGTGGAGTCACGTGAGGCGGTGGTGTCGGAAGCCGCGGAGGAGGAGGAGGAGGAGGAAGACGAGGAGGAAGGTAGGAGGAGGAGAGTGCGGACCATGGAGAGGCGAGGAGAGAGGTGGAGAGGGAGGAGCTGGCCTTTGTAGAAGAGCTCGTCGGCGTGGCGGCAGAGGGCGGTGGAGGATTTGCGAGGCGAGCAGGAGATGGTGAACTCGAAATCGGAAGAGGAAGAAGAAGAGAACGAGTGGGTTGGCGACGGCGGGAGGGTGTGGGATTTCTGGTCTAGTTTCTTCCTCCCCATTTTTTGGCTACATAATATTTCTGAGAGTTGCAGAGGAGTGATTTGGGATTATAGAGGTTTAGTTTGTAATGAGTTGGTGGATCTGAGAGAGGTTTGAAGCTAGCTAGGCTCACAATGCTCACATGGGATGATGGGCTTCTCTTCTCTGTGTGAGTATTTAGGGTTATGGGTTAGGTGTCACGTGCCATAAACGTGAAAGGTGGGGGCACTTTACTTGACGTAAAATAAGGTGATATCTTTGTAAATTTACGTTAATCGAAGAACGAGGGTGTTGTGATTACTGATTAGTGAGTGTGCTGGATCATGTGACACTATAATCATCAGATTGTTGTGTAGGAAATTACGGGCTCCCACTTCCCAGTCTGTTTTGTAGTTAGCAAAGCACGGAAACATACGTATGTGTATTATTCGGATATTATAATGGGAACATTATAATAAAAATTTTGTAATGATTTTCAAATCAACGGTTGAATGAGTAGTATGTTTAAAAAATAATTTTTCAAATAAATTTTAAAAGACTCGTCCAACCGTTAATTTAAAAATCTTCACTAAATTTTTATTATAAGGTCATTACTAGAGACATCCCCTCTAATATATAGTATTTTTGAATTATTTTTTTAATTTTTAAAATATTTATTTTTTCAATATGTAAAATATGAAAAAAAGGGCAACAAACAAGTAAAAATTTGTGTATAATATTTGTAGATTTAAAAGCACGGAAATTTTAACGAAGACTTTTGAAAATTATAAAATATATAAGTATTTTTTTAAATACGTCAATATGTATATTATTTGGACATTAAATGAGAAATTACTAACAAAACTTGTAGGTGTACATATTAGTAGTGTATTAAATGAATTGTTATTTAATATCGGTTTTTATTTATTTATTTCATATATAAACTTCATTATTAAGTTTTTAGGGTTTAACTCTCGGATGTATGCTCTAGGAAATCGTACACTAAAGACTAAACTAATTAACCAACTCTAAATTTAGGGGAACCGTGTTAGCTTCGGAGGGAGTCGTCGGTGAAAAAATTAGGATGTCCTTAGATATTAGGTAAGTTGTTTGTAAACCTAGGCAGTGTAACATGGTAGCACATAAGAACCTAGGCAGTGTACAATTTTGGTGAATCAGATTCGGATCTCGCTTATGTACACGTACAGCTGTTTTATCTCACAATCGTGTAGATTTAGGATGATTAATTTTCTGATCAACCTGCAAATTGCATGCTGTTTCCTTTTTATTTTATTAATTGCATGCACTAATCCATGAAAGAGGGTGATCCGATCGGGTTTAACCCAACTTATTTGTACCTACTTAAAGCCTTAATTAAGATCAAATTAAGATGGTATGCTTAGCTTTAATAGTAAAAAATCTGTTGCCAGCTGACAGTTGGCATGCTTAAATTTGCAGGAAAGGACGTAAATTGTCGACTTAATTAGCTAAGCATGGTTTCGCATTAATTTGCTTTATATAATGTAATTAATCAAATGAATTTTGTTAAACAATTAATTAAGGATGTTACTCTCGAGGAAACTTAACATTTGCCATCGATACGTACAGAGAAACTCACAGTTTCCCAAACACGGTTTAGAAGTACTACAGTACTAGTTAAATTACAATTAGAAATGCAAATCATGCATGGAGGAGATAGCTAGCTTTTCGATGCATAGAAAGGCCATGATAAGCTTTTAAAATTTATCAAATTAATGTAGATTAGAGCCATTAATTATGAATGTTATACGTGAAGGAATTGATTGGAAACCAGACAATTAACATAAGACGATCATTGGGTCTTGGAACCTTTTCGTCCCCAGTATTTTTCTTTTAATTGGGTCCTTGACCAACAAGGATAAATGAACATAAGACGATCATTGGGTCTTGGAACCTTTTCGTCCCCAGTATTTTTTTTTTGGGTCCTTGACCAACAAGGAAGTATGATATAGTAAAAATTTGCTCATCAATGACATAAATATCTCGAAATTTTAATTGTGGTCAATAAAATCCATTGTTCACCCATTTTTATTGACCTCAATAAAAAAAATTTAGGAACAATAATTTTTATTGTGGTCAATAGATGAACAATGGATTTTATTGATCACAATAAAAATTTCAAAATATTTTTGTCATTGATTGGCAATTTTTTACTGTAGCAAATTTTCATGGGCAAACAATTATCACGTTTGGACCTATGTGATATTTGCCTTTTTTCTTTTTCGTTTTCGTTGGAGGGTATCAAACTGTTGTTCTAGTCTAATCCTCAGCTAATTCACTATCCTCTCTCATCACCATAAGTATTTTCTAGGGGACAACTAATTAAGTTGGTTAGGAACTCAACCCATCAAGTTTGGTAAATTTAAATTAAATTTTTGAACTATGTATATATACACAATTAATGATTGTCAGATAAGAAGATCTTTACTTTTTTAAGGTGCAGAGTTTTGATCTCAACCGTCAGATCTATTTTAAATGATATAATTTAACGGATGCGATCAAAACTCCGTACTTTAAAAAGTAAAAATCTTCTTAGCAGAAAACTTGTATATATAATTATATATATATCCCTAACTCTTTCGGCTGGGTGCTGGAGGGGCTGTTTTTATTCCTCGAAGGTTTGGATATTGGTTTGATTTTGCACTTTTCTGCAACGACTCCCTCATACCCATGCATTCTGGCCGGATTTGGCACTATTGGATTATTCGACATGGAATTACTAGAGATTATTGTTATTTTTATTTCTATGGTGTTGCAGTTTTCAAATCGCTTTATGTTTTGTTAGTGGTTATTTGACTAAACAATTTTACTAGTAGTTGCACGCTAGATCTTTTCCTTATGATTTGTAGATAGGGATTACTACTATTTTAATGGTCCATTTCCATTTCCATTACCTTCTTTTTTTAACACAGTGCTGCCTACCTTTGATGTACTAAATTTTGAATTCATTGGCTGTCTGCAATTTTCTGTGCTTTGGCATAGCAGCCTAACTAAACAGTGTAGTAGCTTGATGCTCCCCTATATATTGACCTTCCGTTTCATAATTTATGTTTGTTGGGCTAGGCCTATGTATACCCACCCGGCTAGATCATATATTGATAGAAATTAATGTCGCATGTGGATCGATCTGTATCTACATCCCATAATCTACTAGGTCCGTCACAATTATTACTATTGTAATATTTAAACTTTAAAGAGTTGGAGCTCTAACAGATTTTTTATATTTTAATTTAGAAAATGAACATTTTTTTTTTGTTTCAACAACTTCATGTGGGAGAGAAGATTTTTTACTTGACAAATTGCCTATTGCTATGCTCGACGGAGATGCCTTGGGGGAACATGCCCAAACGGTAAACTCAATATATAACCAAGGTGACAAGAACCCGCGAGCACCATACTTAAGAAAATCCAATCTTGTAGTGATATATCCTTGAATGACTAACTAAGTCAACTAAATCACTGAATTGTGCGCCGCAAGAAATGGCCTCGAATGGTTGCGAAACGTGTGCCGCAAGTCATGCCTCGAGTGACTTGATGCCCAAGAACAGGCGAGAGGATTGCAGCCCACATAAGCTCAAGTATAAATAACAAGGTCAGATGGCTAGGTAAGTCATCAGTTTCAAGTTTACTGCACACAACTAAAGCAAATACTAGTTTAGGCATCATATGGTCTTTTGTAGGTACCCCCCATCTCTACCAAACATGGCTCTCGGGGCTTCCATCATTGGTGCGAAGATTAGCTTGAAGAGGAATAGCACGAAGAATGATAGTCCGAGGAAGGCTACCTCGAGGGGTATTTGTTTGAAGACGACTTGCAAGAGTACGTATGAGTTTCCATTCGTAGATCCACCCCACTCCAGTCCATCAAGTAGTTTGAGGAATCTTCTTCTGAATTTTTCCTCACCAACACTTCTCTAAACCAATCCATATTTTAGAGATAGTGAGGAGAGAGAAAATAAACATCTCTATATTTACATTAATTAAACACTAAAATTAATGATAAGCATCATTTTTGAATTTTTAACGTTCTTCTCTATTCTTTCTTCAAATTATATTCATTTGCATCATAAATTAATCAAATGATAGAGAAACATCTTTTTTGATTTTTTAATTCACTTCTCTCTTCTTTCTCTTCATATTATATTCATTTGCAACTTAATCAAGATCCTTAATTCACATTTTAAGATCATTTCTACATCTATGTCTCTACTAAAAAGGTCAATTCTAAACCACCACTGCTGGCCGAGTTGGTAAGAGTCTCCAGGTATGGTACCCCTCCACCGGGTTTGAATCCTGCCTACTTTGGATTTGAGTTAAATCCCAATTCATTATGTGGTTAGCTAGGAGGAGGAAACTTTCTGACAAGATCTCCGAATGCATATTAAATATATTAGTCTTTGGACCTAGAAAGCATTTGGGGGATACCGCGAGAGTTCTCTCTCTAATATATATATATATATATATATATATATGAAGTCAATTTTCATAGAACCTTAGTCTCCTTCTTCCAATTGTGGTTTTAAACCTAATGTAGATGACATTATTTCATTCAGAAGCCAGGAAGATTAGAGCTAGTACTTCTAGTATTCGAAATAACAATGGGGGGACTCCAATTGTTTCAAAATATTCATCGTAAATACGTGCCACGAAATTGAACTAATGTGGCATATCAATTAGCCATATTTTCTCACAGATGTAATAGTGAATCTCAATGGATGAGGAATTTACTTTAATATGCTTACAATTAAATAATTCATAATTTTTATTTAGTTGATTTTTTTTTGTAATTAAAAGTACAGAAAATTTATGAATTGTATTCTACACTGCAAAGGAAAGATTGATGAAAAAGGTGGAAAATTATTGATGGGTGGAATGAGGATAAAATTTGTCGTTTATTCTAAAAAAAAAACTACAAATTTTGAATTTAAAAACAAAAGAATTGATATCAAGACCTAATTCTTCGTACAACATCCTTAGTAGAAATATCAGTTGTTAATTTACTTGATCCATAAACATGCATCTAGGGGTGGACTTTTGTGCACTGAAAAACCGAAAACCGAAAACCGCACCGGCGAGGAGAAACCGGAACTGGATCGAACCGGCCGATCGGTGCTGGAAACCGCACCGAACCGGTCACTTCGGTGCCAGTTATCGGTTTTGCTATTTGAAAACTGGAAATGAACCGAACTGAACCGGATCAGTTAAATTCTATTGGTTATGACCATTTTATATCATGCTCTTGCACACACCTAATTAAATTCCTATCTTTTAATTGAGATGTCAACTTATTATTGGTTTCTAATATTCTATCCTACTCTTGCACACATGAGATTGCATCTTATTAACCCTATCAATCACCAATTCATCACTCTCTTCCTCTCCAGCCGCAAACATATCACACTTTCTAAAAAAAACACTATTCGCTCACTCTCTGCTTTAATTGTTCTTCGGAGTTTCACTTTGGAGAGCATGAGTCTATTTCGAGATCCCTCTCTCTCTCTGCTTCCTCTTTTTTCTAACATGGTATCAAAACCTAGTTGTTGATATAGAACTCAATGGGTGATGCATCATGCATCTGCTATGGTTGTTGATACAGTCAATACTGCATCTGTTACGAACTTGTTTTTTCAATTTTTCTTGGCTAAATCACAGACCCTCTTTCTATTCATCAATGTAGTCTTTAAAACCCAGAAAATCAAGTCATTTCTTCTCATGTTCTTGGATTATTTTCTTGCTCTTTTAGATTTTTGCTGGTGTCATATTACCACTGGGAAATCGACCAAAACCGGAGTTAACCGAACCGATATTTCGGTTAACCGGAGAGATCGGTTTTCAGATCTTTTGGACGGTTTCGGTGAGTGAAATCAGAAAAACCGGTTGATCGGTGCAGTGGTCGGTTCTGGCCAAAAAGTCGCACCGTTTAAACCAAATCCAGCCCTACATGCATCCTTGAGTGATGAAAGGTAGGTCCAATAGAATACATAATGCAACATACATCAATTTATAGATCCAAGTTAATAGCCTGCATAGAACTAACAAAAAGATAAGCTTTTTTTTTTGAGAAAGAACAAAAAGATAAGTTAAACACTCATTGAGTCTATAATATTCAATTTATTATATCGAGCATACAAAATTAAAACTCCTAAATATCTAAGGATAGGAAAAACAAATGAAAAAACTAAGGTTTGCTTTATCTTAAATTGTGTCTTTTTAAGATCTATTTTCTTTTTAGAAAATAAAAATATTAGATTTGACATGACATTCTTTAATTGTCTTTGCATGTGAGTATATTATTTTTGAGAAAGAATTATCAATTCATTAATAGTTTAACGAGATTAAATTATAGCAATAAAAAAAACACAAACAAATATAGCCCTAAGATAACCACAAGCAAATTCCAAAAAAAAAAAAAAACTCGAAATCTACGTGCTAACTTGACATCTCCCTTAAGTGGAAAAAGCCAGGGACTTCATCCATTGCAACATAAAAAGAAAAAACAAATCGAGCCCAATTACAAAAACCTAGGTCTAAACCAAAACCAACTCAACCAAATGCAGCAATATAGCCCTAAGACCAATTCCAAAAGCCCAATCCACAGAAATAGGACCTAGGCCCAACTAAGAAATATGCATGTGAGTATATATCGTAGTTTTCATTAAATTTTATGAACTTTAGTGTTAAAGTTCGGTTTTATGTTACTGGATTGGAGGACCACCAGTCTGCTCGTGACAGGCTGTCAAGAATAATTCATTATTTCCACAAAGACACCTATGCACATCTACACCATTATGGAAAGATCCCATGTTTGTACCATGACGTGTCCTAATCATACGACTTCCACATTCATGAAAAATCTGACACCTCCTCAGCTCATTCCATATAAATAGAAGTCGCACTTTTATGCTTTGACATAGTTACTTTGTCAAAATCATCACTCAACTGACTTGAGCGTCAGACGATCTTTGATCGGCACATATCAGTCACTCTGATCGTGTCTTTCATTTTGCAAAAACACTAAGATCAACTCCATATCTATCTCATCGCCTACTGGCCCTACGAGTCAGTTTGCTCACTACTTACTTATCAGTCTTGATTATTACCAAAGCAACACCATCACTAACATTTCAGTCAACCAAACAGGGCCTAAGAAGTGGTTTTGTTAAAAATGAAGTGGGTCTTGGTAAAATATTTCATTCAAAGTGGAGGAAAGACTACAATCTCCTTCAAATTTCATCTAATATAAAATTAATCAAATCTGTTTTTATATTTGGTAATTGAGAAAAATCCTCATATGGTACTTGAACCATTATTAAATGTAATTTTTTTTAGTACCTAAACTTTAATAAAGAACCTGATAGTACATGAACTATTCATCAGTTTGTCATTATATTTCCTACCGTTAAATATTCTGTTAAGTGCTTATGCGGCATGAGTAAAACTTGTAATTTGGTGACAAAAAATGGGCAAAACAGTCATTAAATATTTTTTTACTTTTAAATTTAAAAAAAATTATGCAAACAAAAAAACATTTATGTTAACATAATTAGAGTTTTTATGCCCAAACATTCAAGATTAAAGATGCAAAAATTATTTTTATTCTCAAATATTCAAGATTAAAGATTCCATGTAGATGGTTTTATTATTAAATTTTAAAATCAAAATAAATTATCATTATTTTTTAATATAAAAAAAATTAAATTACTTGTTTTAATATAGTTTAATTTTATTTTTTAATTAATAATAAAACCACCTATATGGTTATAAATTATATTAAAAACATAAAAATTGGCAATAAATTATATTATAATTATTTTTTCTCATTTTTAGACTTGAATTGTGGATAAATTATCTCAATTTTTGTTTTGTATAATTTATTTTGAAAATTGAAAATGAATGAAATGACTGTTTTACTCATGTCACATAAGTACTTAACGGAATATTTAATGGTAGGTACTATAATGACAAACAGATGAATAGTTCAGGTACCACCAGGTTCTTTATGAAAGTTCAGATACCAAAAATTGCATTTGATGATAGTTCAGATATCATACGAAGATTTTCCTTTGGTAATTATAATTTTTTTTTTTAATTTTTACTTTTGTTTTTTGGGACAATATGTTAATTTTTTAGGTAAATAACCAATAGGTCCTCATTTACACTACATATTTCCCTTCAAGTTTGATAGATTTTAAATAATTCCCACCAAGTTTCAGTTGAGTCTCTTTCACTCCCAGTAAGGACAAAAATATTAAATAGTAATTGTTTGTGACATTTTTGCCCTTCGCGTATGTTTCTGCTGTTTCCCAACTGCCCGGTAGAGTCGTGCGCGGGTACCTGAAAGCACAAGATTGGTCAGGGAGGTCGGTGTGTACCGACCGAATACCCTCCGACGCTCAAGTCAGTACCGATAAGTTCTGAGAGCAGTGAGTTTGAGATTCGGAGTGAACATACCTGAATAAGGAGTGAGGACCCCTTATATATGAGGTGAGGTCGGAGACAAGCTTCCCTGGAGTGGGGGACATCCCCTGACACGAGGAATATTCTCTGGTCCACTACCTCGACGTGCGCATCGAGGGATGGCGGCGCCTAGTGCGGCATGGTCATGCGACATAGTGCGATATGCGAGGTAGTGGGCAAGCACGTGTGCCGGGTGGGCGTGCCGGCACGGTGGGGCCGGCCACTCTCGGTACCGGTCGGGAGACGTCCTATGCGGCGGAGGGAGAGCTTGTTATCGGTACACCCGCCCGGTCTTACGGTACCGTTGGGGTATTGCTAGGGCTTCGGCGCGGCCGGGGCCTACTCTACCGTCGGGCGAGTATACTCGGTAGGGGATCCCTACCGAGTCGGTGGGTGCCGCCGGGGCGGTCGTTGAAGTTATGTGCTCGGTAGGGGATCCCTACCGAGTCAACGGACTATCTCTCGTGTGATGGGGCTCATAGGGGGCGCTGCTCCGGTGATAGTGAGCTACTTCGGGCCCCGCACGGGGCCTATCCGTACAAATATGAAATGGTAGCAACATCGTCTGAGATTTGAGATCGTGATAGTGCGATCGTGGTCATGAATTTCGACCTCTCGATCCGGAGTCATCCGACGACGCCTTGAGGTGAGATAGGTGGTGTTGGGTTCGTGGTGAAGAGGGCTACAAAACCTAGTAAGGGTTCCCCCTAACTCAGCCTGAAACGACGCCGACAAGGAAGAACATTTCTGTGCGAAAACGGACTTTTTCTCTCCTAGATTTCTCCTTCAACACTAAAAATCGATGGAAGAAATTAGTATAGGATTGATGGGCTCGAAGAGATGAAGATTTTGGGACAAGTTTCAAGCCTTGAGGTGGCCAGATTGAGGAGAAATCTGCCGGCAAAGTCGGCTGCTACAGTGACGGGAAGAGAGAGAGTAACCTGCACGGGTTTGAGGAGAGAGAGAGAGCGATTTCCGAAAATAAAAAGTTCCAAAGTTAAAATTTTATTGACCTTAATAATTTTTTTTATTGATGTCAATAATTTTGGTTATTGAGATCAATAAAATCGGACCGATACAACATTGTTGTGTTTGGGTTTTTTTTTTTTTTAAAAAAAAATTTTTTTGACCTCGATAAAATACACAAAAGTGGTGCTCATTTGTTTTTTGCTGATTGAGACCTAGAAACTAAATTTCGCTGATCTTATAAAATTTTGTTGACCTCAATAAAATTTTATTGAGGTCAATAAAATACACAAAAGTGATGCTCTTTTGTTTTTTCCCTCCTACCGCGGAAAATATAAATTCCTTAAAAAAAAATTATTGAGGTCAATAAAATGTTGTTTTGGCCCGTAAATTTTGTATTTGGTGGGTTGTTTATTGTGTGGCTATTTGTCGCGTTTGGGTCGTGATTGGTGTTTTGTTGGTTTTATTATGTTTGGTGTTCTGTGCTTCATGGGTTTTTCGGGTCGTTACTTACATTATCTAAAAAATTTTTTAATTAAATATAAATGAGATAAATGTTGATAGTTTTTTTGAAAAAAATTAAATTTATTTTTTAAATTAAAAAATATTTTTTTTTTAACCAATAGCTATGTCACTATATCACCAATATTAGAAGTGAAATAAGAAGAGTTAAAAAATTGAAAAAAAATTTTTTAAAAAAAAAAAAAAAAAAAAATTTAAAAAAAAAAAAAAAAAAAAAAAAAAAAAAAAAATAAATTAATAAAGAAAAAAAAAAAAAAAAAAAAAAAAAAATAAGTAAAAATTAAGAAATATTGAAATTTGGTTAAAAAATGGATGTTGAAAAAGTTAAGATATTAAATTCAATAAATAAATAAAAAGTTAAGATATTTTAAAATTTGTATTATTAAATTGTATAGTGGTATATTCTTGTAAAAAGAAGTGTATTGAATAAATTTATAAAAAAAAATATATATAAATAGTTCATTTTTTTTATTTTTCTCTATAAAGTATATTCCATTTAAAATATAGGTATGAATATCTCCAATGGGATAATGAATAAAAAATTATTTTTCTATTATTTGTACTAATTCCAACTAAAAATTAAAATGAATGTTTGGGAATAAATTATAGAAAAAATAAATTGGTGTTTATATCGAGATGAAAAATAATAAATTTCTAGTCAATTCATTATGATTTTAAAATATTATATGAGATTTCATATATACCTTTAAGAGTAAATTTGTATAATACTTCGTTTTAAATCAAATAATCTAAATCTTCTCCTCTAAAAAAATCATTAAATCTAAATAAATATGAAAATTTAGATTGATGATGAAGAAAAATTTGGAGAAATGAGTATGAATGGAAGATTCGATATCGGTGATGAATAAAATTCGTTGAAGATTTGGTTTCGCTTATGGAGATGGGTTCTTTTGGAAAGAGTGAGCTGAGTTTGCGTTTGTGTTGTTTGGTGTTGATGGAGAAATGGAGATTTGTAATAAGTTGTTTTAATGTAAAGTGTAGTGTGTGATTTGATAGGAGAATATAATTTAGGAAAAGAAAGGATGTGTTTTATCAAACCATAAAATTGTCGAGTTTCGTATTTTTTTTGAAATGTATAATTCAAAAACGTAAATTGGCCAATTAATGGACCGGGAGAGGCACCGCATTTTTAGGCTTATCCTGATGGTAAATATTTACCCAATTATGTCCTTATGGGTCAAGAACCCTAATTTTTTTTATATATTTTTGGTAAGAATTTAAAGGCGGTTGAAACTTGAAACCGCGTGGATCGGGTTGTTCCTGACCTGACCAAATAAATTACCAATTCTTTTTTTGGTCGATAAATAAATAAATTACAACTTCTCTTTACTTCTCTTGTTCCCAACTTTCTATCCTTTCTTTGGCTCTCTTCTGCCTCTTCTACTCCTTCACGCTTTCTTTTCTCTGCTAACCCTAATCTGTTCGCTTACAATCGTATCCACCGCGGTTTCAGATCTCCGTCGCTGCTCCTCAGGTAATTGTTGTTACTCTCACGATCTTGATTGGTCTCGTCGTCGTCGTCGTCGTCGTTATTTACTATAGAGATTCCCATCGTTTTAATTTGATACTTTCTGTGTAATCAGATATCGAACTTGATTGCATCTCAAATCATATATATGTATTACGTATGTTTCCGTGGTGATCTGCTACAATTAAATATTAAAGTGAAGAGTTTCAAACGGGAAATAAGATTTTGGGAGAAGTAGGAGAATTGTGAATTTTTTGTTTCTGGAGAAGTAGAAAATTTGTCAAGACTTCAGCTGAGGGATCAAACTTGATATTCGGTTGAATATTTTGAATTACAGGCCAGAAAAAAATATGCTCTACATGCGTTTCAATTTGCAATTTTAATTTTCTTAACGCTTTTGTTGAAGCAGGTTGGTGCTTTTATCAAATTGTAGATATTTATCTTAGTAGTGATTATTGGAGTTGAAGTTTAGATATTCTGCATAAGCATAAACTTTTCGATCAAGTAGAACTTTTATAGATGCATGATGATGGCATAATTTTTTTTTTTCTGATTCTGAAACAGTGATCTTTTCTGCTGATTTTGGTTTTGTATTTTTTCATAACTTTGTGCGTCTCTTTTCTTCTGATCCTAGCAGGACTAATGTCTTTTCCACGTCACTTCCGCTCACAAGGGGGCACTAGTCGTGATGAGTATTGGCCTTCATTCAGTAGAAACGACTCCAAAAGCTTCAATAGCAATGCTAAACACAACAACAAGAGCAGCCACAATATCAACTGGAACATGAGCAGGAACAATAACTTCGTTAGGAATCATAACGATTTCCAGTATTACATGGGAAATTATAGGGAGCATGCGGATAATTCTAATCATTTCAAGCCCGACGCTGCACCATCCTTTAAAAGGAGAAAATTTTCAGCTTCTACTTGGGGTGATGGTGGGAGACATTATCTGCCGGCAAACACGTATGATTTCGCTCCTTCAACCTGCAATAATTATGTCCCTCCTACAAGATCCAAGGGTAATGCCTCTGCATCTACTACCTGTAAACGTGACCGCGCAAAATTAGAAGAGGATGAACTTGCCTTTATGTCAAGGGATGAGATTGAGAGATACTCCCCATCTAGAAAAGATGGTATAGATGCAGTGCGTGAAGCACATTTGCGATACTCATATTGTTCTTACCTTCAGGATCTTGGTTTGCGGCTTGACTTGTAAGCTCTTCTTCTCAAATGTTTATCTATGTTATGTTGTTTCCATCTCGATTATTTCATTGTATTCTCTGCATTGTTTTAAATCCAGAACTAGGTTATGATTATAATTATCAAGTTTGATGTTCTGGAGATTCTACTAGTGGACGTTAAATTTTAACCTTTCTTGTCCTGTCTTGTCTTTTTTTTGTTTTTTTTTTCAAGATTTTGTTTCACTTCCCTCCTACAAGTTTACATAATTGACAAGCTATATTATGCATGTTCCAGGCCACAGACCACGATTGCTACTGCAATGGTTCTCTGCCATCGTTTTTTTGCTCGAAGATCACATGCTTGCCATGACAGATTTGTGAGTATTCAAGTTCTTATGAAATTCACAGCGTCTATAGAAGTTAGAAAGTTTTCCCCAGTAAATTGGGAACGAAAAAACAAATTGTTCCTTTGTTTATAGATAAAGATTTTCTTTCTCCTATGGTCAATATTATTGTATTTAGTATATCCAATTGCAACTAAAGAAAACTACATTCAATCTTCTCTTTCCTTTATTTTCATTTTTTGGCTTTCTGAATAGAACCCATTTAATCTGTGTTTCTGTTATGTGTTGTGAAGTCATTCTTACTGTATTATACTCTAATCCCTTATAGTTTTTGACTATTTCATTTCATATGCAGTTGATTGCCACTGCTGTTCTCTTTCTTGCTGCAAAGTCCGAGGAGACACCTCGCCCTTTGAATAATGTAGTGAGGGCATCTTGTGAGATTTTCCATAAGCAGGATATCAGCTTATTGTCCTATATTCTCCCCGTTGTGAGTACCTTTAGAGTTACTTTGAACCTCTATTACTCAAGCTGTCGCTAGTTCGCACTGAAACACAGGAAACATCAGTACAGTGCAAAATGAAACAGCCACAGCATAGCTATTTATGCTTAGATGGCTCTTTTCTGTGTAGGATTATATACGTAATATCAAGTAATTTTTGTATAACATGATACAAGTAAACTTGCTTCCAAAGATTTTTCTCCGTTGCTGATTATAAAATGAGGATTTCAGACTAGAAAATGAGATCTGAATTTAGTTGCGCTTTTTATCATTCTGACATCTGTTTTGTATGTTAATCAGGACTGGTTTGAGCAGTATCGGGAACGGGTAACTGAGGCAGAGCATATGATACTGGCTACTCTAAATTTTGAACTGAATGTGCAGCATCCATATGCTCCTCTTACCTCGATTCTTAATAAATTAGGTCTATCACAAACTGTTTTGGTGAATCTGGCCTTAAGCTTGGTCAGTGAAGGGTAAGTTCATCAGAAATGAGGTTTCACCATATTGCTTACGTTTTGTTGAATGTCTGTACTTCAATTATTATTTCACCCCCTCAATTTGGTTACCTTAGTTGTAGAGATATAACTGGCTAGCTCATGTTCAACTTAATAGGGTGCAGTACACCACAATAGTTTTCTCTTTTGTAATTAATTTTGCCTTGCATACTTTCTTGAGTTACTATTCGGCTGCGAGTGGTAGTGAATTGATTGTTAAGGGTACCGTCAGAATTTCACCTTTTGTTGATGTTTGGGCGTGGCTATGGCTGTGGAGGAAGATAACTGGTTTCCTTCCTGTTCTGTACAACTCTGTTGCTTGTCTCAATAATTTTCTTGTTTAGAGCAACTACTCTAGTAGCTATTTTGGAATATTAATTCTTTTGGCATGCATATAATTGCAGGATCTACACAAGATTAGCGTGATCGCCTGTATGATATTCTTAGCTGGCGGATTGATATGCTGTTCATGGAATCTTTTGTTTTACTTCTGAAGTTGAACTGCTGATATGAATTTACCATAATATGCCCCACCAACTTGGTTATTGGCTATAGAATATAGCCACAGAACCCCCATAGCCATTTTCACCATCTTATTCTAACATTCTGGTGGAGTTTTCTCAGAAAGTGTCCTCTGAAGTCCTGCTTACAAACGTACAGTTTGTGAGTCATGGCTTTTTGTCTGGTTGGTTTTCAGGGAAACCACTAGGCAAGGATTTAGATACTGTGTTTGGTATCCCCAATGCATTTCATGAACACCATCTCTTTGACTGCTAACACTGAGGGAGGTTTGGCCAGATATCTAGGGGTTGCTTTTGTTTAACCGAGGCCAGGCTAAGTTGATTTCAGCTACATGGAGTTGTGAAAGTTGTGATTTAGTTTCATTTCTAATCAGATTGTGCACTGGTGTTGCACCGCACACGGTCTTCTTTTTTCTTTCTTGGAGTATGTGGCTTTTGAGTTCCAACCAAAATCTATGATGAAAGTTTAAACCCTGGCCAAAAGTTGCAAAATGTTGTAGAAGTATTGCCGCTGACGCATGTTTGTCAGGAGCTTGCATGGGTTTCTGACTTTATGCCCGATTTGGATTCTGTGATAATTTTTGGATTGGTATTATTTTTCCAGTACAGAATGGAATAGTAGACCGTAAAATTTGGTATAGTGCCAGTCATCTGCTCCCACCCCTCAAAAAAAGAAGAAGAGAGAATAAAATGCAGTACTTGAGAAATGGAAGAGAAAGTTGTTAAAATATGTTGACACTTCTGCCCATTAGTCACCTTAGAAATGCAACTTGTCCACCAATATTGGTAAAAAGGAGGAGAAATATTTTTGTACATGATTTCCGTATCATATCTATTTGGTTTAATCTTATATTTCTCAGGTAGTGCTTTGTCTGGATCTAGACCCTGCCCAATCATTTATCAGGGTCAAGACCCTTGACTGGGAACTATTTGGTACCATATACGTGTTATCAGTTTGCCTGCCTAGTCTCCATGTAAGTGGACATGTACAGCTCTTAATCGATCAAGGCCATTTCACATTGTTAGTGTGAAAAATCTTTTGCCTTAAAAATATTATGGTACTTTTGTTTCAAACATTTTCCAGTAACAATACTTTTTATGGCTATTATATCCTTCGAAAGAAAACAGTTTTTTTAGGTTGGGTTTTGTTTGATTCTTTAGGTTTAAATTTTTGTTTTCCTAACAATGTTTGTATTTCAAGCCTATTTTGATTTATTTGTATCAATTTAATCTTAAGTGTTTTATTTTTGACTAATACTTATGTTATTTTCTCTCTCACTATGGAACATTATTCCTTCTGTGAAAGAACTCCAGTTTCAGACCAGAGTACACAGCCCTAATATATGTATATTTAAAATTTAAAAGGTTGTACATTCTTAAGAAGTCTACTCTCTCAAAGAATTAAATATTATGATTAATGGCATATATCCTCATACCAGAAAAAAGGAAGGTGCTGTTTCTGAAGGTTTAATGCCTTATCTAATGTTTTGTTGTATTCTTTTTGACTAATATAGCCTTTTTAGATACAAATTTGTTTTTATATCTTTCCATCCAAATGAAGCCTTTGGTTCCTACTTAAGCCTTGAAATCTTCGTCTTTTGGTTTTCCATCTTTTCATTATTTATTCTGAAAACTTTGTTTTGGTATAACTATTTTTAAATGACGAAAATGATATCACAATGAATTCAGAGGAAAGCAGTTTGAAATTACAATGATCAATATAAATTTTGGCCAAGTTTTCCTCTAGAAAGAATTGACCACTTTAACCCGGTTCAATTTCCAGCCATTATTAAAATTCTTGCCATTCGAGGATGTGCTTTCATTTTTGTTATTCTAAGAAGTTCGAGGAAGATGTGATTTTACTTGATGATGTAAGAAAAATATGGACATTTTATACACACAGATAGGCATATACACCAGCCAGAACAACATTTAAATCACACTTCAGCTTCATCTCATGCCTGCAAGATGGCTTTAGTCCATGATTCTTGTTGGGAACGTAGTTGGGGGTTTCGTGCATGCTCAGTGAGCATAGGTGCACATGTTTGACAAGTCTGTCCAGATCCAGCCATAGCAGAAGATTGTGGATTTGCTTTGAGAAGTTTGAGTGTTTGCAATGCACTTCTGCATCCTGTTTGCTTTCTCATATGAATTGTGTGTATGAGTAAAATAGCCATGCAGCAGTTGTGCCTGGGAGTTTGATGTGTCCTCTAGATGGGTATAACATGTTTGCTATAGTTATCGTACTCTATCAGCAATCCTGCAGAGATTCTGGAAAATATTCTACCTGACTTGCTGCTTTTGTAGTTGGTAAGAAGAATTGTTATTTCCTCGTGACATCAATGCCTGATTTGTTGTCATTTTGATATTAGTTTCTCATGCTACATGTATCTCTTATTGCTGATGTAATTTTTATCAATGTGAAAATATATGTTAAGTTGCACGAGATACTGCCTGTTCTTACAAGTGTTGCCCCAGATGGTTTGGTTTGTTACATCCGTCTTCCTGCCTCTTGACCAATTGTGGTGTCTTATCTCATACCTCTAAAAGCTGATGTGTGTTTATTTTATAGGCTTCGGAGTTCGTTGTGGCTTCAGTTCAAACCGCATCATATTGCTGCTGGAGCTGCCTACCTTGCTGCAAAGTTTCTAAATTTGGATCTCAATTCTTACCAAAATATTTGGCAAGAGTTCCAGGCTACACCAGATGTTCTTCAAGGTAAGCAAACATGCTATGTTATCAGTTGGCACTGATAGAAAGGAAAATGCACTTTTCTAAATTTGTACAGAGATCAACATTTAAGGTGAAAAAGCTGCATCTCCTCTTCTTGTTTTAATTAGATATTAATTGTTGTTTAATGATCGATGCAGATGTGTCCCAGCAGTTGATGGAACTCTTCTAAATGGATGAAACGTGGTTGTGTTTGCATTAGGCTTTAGCTCAAGGGTGTACTAGTTTTTTTGTTGTATAGAGTGGGGACATGTATCATGATGAGGTGGGAAATATATAGACTTTAAGAAGGTCATGGTGTTGAGGAGGGAGAAGAAATGACCGAGATAGTCCCCATCGTATGTTACAACTGCCTCTTTAATACAGATAAGTTCTTGCAAGTACTTCAAGAGGAACTCTTTTTTGAGTGGTAAATTCATATATTGATAAAATTGGTTACGACGTTTTTATTTCATTTGATGCACCCCTGATGGTCACTTTGTCGAAGGCGCTGTGCATGTTGATAAAAGATGCTGCATTTTGAATGTTATGTGCATATTGAAAAGAAGTGCTGCACTTGGCTCTCCGACCTTCCTTTTTATGCACCATGTTGCATCTACATAACTGGACCCATGGATATGAGGTTTATGACATAGCATCTATATATTTACTTGAAGAAGAAAAAACACAACAGCTAAATTCTTGTGTTGTTTGGGTTGTGTTGGTGGTTCGTTTCGGATATAGCTTTGTATCGCACATAATTTTTCATGAACAAGAATATTAGAGATAGTTTGCATGGGTTATAAACTTCTCTAAAATTTGGATATATTGTTAAGCCAAAAAATTGAAATTTCATTATTAAACAAATAATAGATAATCGGAACTTAGAACAGATTTGCTACGGTTGGAGCGTCTTCTAAATGTTTTATGAATTTGGGGATGTCATTGTGCAAATAAAACTGAATCTGAAATAGGTTTCGACATTGAGTTTGGTATTCATTTCGTTTCGTGTGAAAAGGACTTGCTGTGGTCCTAGAGATTAGAGGAGATGTCTAAGACCTACCAAATGACAATCTTCCACAACAAAACCCAAGTATTTATTTCACGCTTGTTATTACATCTTGGAAAATATCATGAATTCTGGTTAATTTCTTGGTTTCTTGGCGTGAACAACGTGATGGTTTGGTGGTGTAGGTTCAGAAGATTGATTTTTTTTCTTTCAAGAAAATACTTTTTCAATTTCAAATAAAAATAATAAAAATATTTATGTCATAAAACAGGTAGGAATTTATTAGATTATGAGTCATAAACATTACTGGTGGCCGAATTGGTAGAAAGCCTCTAGGTGTGGTACCAAGTCGTTTGAGTTCAAATTCTGCCATGTCTACTTAATGAATTAGAGTAAAATTTTAATTCATTCTATGGCTGCCCATAATTCATTATATGACTGCCTAGGAGGAGGAAGATTTCCGACACTACACCCGAGTGGATTAATCCTTGAGTTTAGGAAGTCTTTTGAATACTACTATTTCGATAAAAAATGAATCATTATGTGATGGCTGCCACGTCATTTGGGATCCGATTTTGCTATATATATATATATATATATATTCAAAAATCAAAATCCCGAAGATTTTCCTAAGAGTAAACGAGTAATAAGTAGCACTGGTAGTCTGGTACCATCCTATTTTTACTCGGCTATTCTCTTTTGGTCAATTTTCTGTTGAGCTATTGTATGACGCAAGCAAGCAGCTAAATCACTGTCGTCTCTAGGTGAGACCCATTACAGAAGAGTGTTTAATGCTAAACTTTTTTTTTTTTTGGGTGCAAATTAATGCTAAACTTTTCTGCAAGAACTAATCAAAGTGCAGGGCCTGACCGCCTGAGAGCATTTATTAAGCAGACATGGTTCAACCTTCAAACCCAAAATCATTTTTCGCCAAATAAAGGATGACGTACCGCAATTGAACTCTCCCAGCTCAGGTGGTCCAATTTGACCACAAAACCAATCCGTGCACGGAAATGGTTAAAACCGTAAAAATATTCTTCTGACGGCCGGCACCGAAACGCAGAACCTTTTTCATTTTTCTAATGCCATAAATACAGGACGTATTATTATTATTTTTTTACCGAAAATAATCACCTCCATATTTTGTTTTCCCCCTAAATTGTATTATTCTGATTTCTGTCTGGATCGGTGGATCCTTGTGTGGATATAATGATATATATGTATATACAATCGTGATCGTCAGCATCGTTGGAAAGCGTGCCCGAGAAAACAAGCAGTTTTGAGCTCACCAGATAAAATCGCAGACACAGAGTTTGCGAGTCACGACGACGAGACTGAGAGCGAGGCTTCTATGATGATGGATTCAGCACCAGCTCAACGTCGCCTGAAAGCCATTAACGGACACCTCATCTCCGACGGCGAGGATCAGTCCCTTCTTCTCCGACCCAACGCCACCGCCGGGGAGTTCGTTTCCGGTGCGTTCTCTCTCTCTCTTTTTCTCTTTCTTCTTTGGAAATCGGATAGTAGGCATGTGGAAGCTCAATTTCCTTTTTGTACTCGAAAAGCTAGGGATCGTTTTTTTGGTGGTGGACTTGGATTTTTCTCCACTTAGTGTTCTCGAGCCATCAATATGTACTTTTGCTGCATAAGGAAAGGATCATAATTATTAGGATTCACTGCCTTTTTGTTCTGTGGTGGATATGTTGGCTTCTCTAATGTTTGATCATGAGGTTCAAATTCAGTGTCAGATAATAATGCTTCACTAAATAGTGCTCTGGTTGATTTTGGTACTATGCTTTTCTGATGTGGAAAAAGTGTTTCCATTGCGGTTAGAATCAGTGTCTGTAGGTAAAAAAGAAAGACAGATTTTATGCTGGCCCGCTCGGGCCAGTTCTATGAGAATAATTGAGTTAGGAACCAATTGGATATTTTATTCTTTGCTTTAGGATATCTATGAATTTTCAGTTTCAATTGGAAGTTTTAGCACAGATTGTTATATGTGACTTAACTGACTCTACTAGTACTAGTTTCCTTGTTTTCTTTTTGTTGTTGCTAATGAATTTAACATATGAATTTGATTATCTGAAACGCGTTGTATTTCCTATGCTTAAGAAAAATTTGTTGCTGCAAATTTTTTTTTCTAAAACAAACAAAATGTAAACTAAATAGTCTAAATAGTGAAATCTGATCCCTTCTTTCAAATGTATGAATCCAAATGGAAGTATGCTTCTAATTTCACTTTATAGTTCTATTTTTGATGAAAGTAGAGCGTAGACGCATCAAGGATAGAAATTTTTTCTTTATAAATTTTCAAAAAATAGGTTCCCAGTAGGAATATTGGGATTTTAAGTTGGATAGGAAATGAAATTTAGTTTCTTTTAAAGGTTATAGCTTCTTTGTTAGTCAATGGAGTACGAAATGAACACAACAGGCTGATAAAGGTTAACAGAAATCCGTTCTATAAACATGTGACATGACTAAAATATTCAACTATTATGCTCAATTACATGTATTAAAATAAGCACTGTTTGTAATAATTTCTTAACAGAGCAAGGGTACAGTGTGGTGCTTCCAGAGAAACTACATACAGGAAAGTGGAATGTATACAGGTAGGCCTATTCCCTTTTCTTGTATGTTCTGCCTCTATTAAGTCCTTTGGCTGCTCTCAAGAGAAGAATTTTATTTTGTGGTTGTAGATCTGCACGTTCTCCTTTGCAGCTTGTCAGTAGATTCCCTGATCATCCCGAAATTGCTACGATGCATGATAATTTTGTGTGAGTGTCACCTTATTGTCGACAAACTACATGAGTTCAAGTGCCAAATTTCCAGCAAATACAGCATCTTTGTCAAATCACTGGTGCCAAATTTGCTAAATAATTCCATTTAACTTTGTGAATTTTAGGCACGCAGTTGATACTTTCAGAGATTACAAATATTTGGGAACAAGAATTCGGGTTGATGGAACAGTGGGAGAGTGAGTTTCCTTTTATATAAATTAAGTTCTCAAATTCTTGTGGAGGCCTCACCCAGCATTCATTTTTCTTCCTTCAAGATACAAATGGATGACGTTTGGAGAAGCAGATACTGCTCGGACAGCAATAGGTTCTGGTCTCATATATCATGGGATACCCAAGGTGAAAATTCACTAATAATTCTAATGTTCACACACGTTGTTGTTGTTGAATTTTTTGTTTTTGTTTTTTGGGTCAGTGACCCTTATCTTTGTAATTAGTTACACTGAAAGATGCTGAGGAATTTCCATTCTGTTACTTAAAGTTAAATTCCTATTTTTCCTTATATTGCTTCAAATACAGGGATCTGGCGTTGGGTTGTATTTTATTAACAGACCTGAGTGGATGATTGTTGATCATGCCTGCTCTGCGTATTCTTACATATCAGTTCCTTTATATGACACTCTAGGTTTGTACAACCTTTCCCCAAAATTTTCAAGTTTGGTCTAGTTTTCAGATGTTACACTTAATATGGCATTCTTTGCAGGTCCAGATGCTGTCAAGTACATTGCAAATCATGCTGTTGTACAAGTTATATTTTGTGTGCCTGAAACATTGAATAGTGTAAGTTTAAGTAATTTTATATTCATGGTGCTCTATAACTCAAATGACATCTTCCTGAGGTAGAATAAATTTATCTCGCAACTTTCTTTTATAGTTGCATATGGGAGGCATCCAATAGGCAATAGTAAATAGAATGAAACTGATAATTTTGTATTTGGAGATGCATTATCAGCAATACTCATTATATCTTTGCCTAAATGCTATCCCAATATGTTTAGAGCAAGACTATCATAATATAAACCTTATGTTAATTTAGATAGGAAATTCTTTTAGATCATGATAAAGAAATGATGCTCTATGTTATTTTTTAAGTTAAGCAGAGGAGGAAAAGGAAGAGATTAGAAAGAGAAGGAAAAGCTCAAAACAAAAGAAAGTTGCCCAGAAAAGTTAATTGATAAATCATAAAACCTCACAATGTCCACCTACTAGACAAAGTGGTTGTTCTTGTTCTTAACTATGCGATGATGACTTCTTTCACCTTGGCATTTGTCTCATATTTGAGTATCATTATTTTAAAATATATTTTAATTTGTCACTTGACACTGTTCTGTGCCATCCTTTGAGTCTTTTTGGGGATGCACATTAATAGCCACAATGAGGATTGTTATATTATATCGTTGTGAATTTCCTTCAGTAACATCTTTTGTCATTTCGAGTTGCAGATATTGAGCTTCTTGTCAGATATTCCAACTGTACGCCTCATTGTGGTATGATATTACTTCTCATTTTTTTTCTTCTGTCTAATCAATACTCAGCACAATCTGAATTAGTACATCTATCATACTCTGAAATGAAATTTAAGATACTGAAATTTGAAAGTGATGTTAACTTTGCAGCTTTTTATACTCTTCAAGTGATGTGTTTTCTTTCTCTTGTTATTATGCAGGTTGTTGGAGGGATAGATGAACAAATACCATCCCTTCCATCTTCAACTGGAGTGAAGGTTGTAACATATTCAACATTGCTCAATCAGGTAATTCTTATCTTCCCTACGAATCCAACAAATTCTGTAGAAGTCTTGGGAGATCATTCAAAGGATATTCTTTAAGGAATTCATAAAGGCACAGCCATCCAAGTTTGTGAAAATTTTCTCTAAAAAAATTAATGTAAAGACTGCACTCTAGCATGTTTAAAACAACTCACAGATAGATGACATCCTTAGCATAAACACTCCTGAAATAGGCTTCTTCTTCTTCTTCTCTCTCTGCAATGGACATATTACCCGAGTTCTCTGCTTTACCTTGTCTTCACAAATAAAAGAGTTTACCCCTTGCATGTGGTTGGTAAGGGCCTAAAAGGCTGTGATTCCAATGCAGTCCTTTCACAACCATAGTAAACATAAGCTGTTTTCATTTGCTTGTGTTGCTGAATGGAAATTGTGACTCTTACCATAAGTATGTAATTATTATAGGAAATTGGTTAAAATTTGCACAACTCTGCAATAATGTACTTCTCATTCATTATATGCTTTTAGGGCCGCAGTAGCCTGCAGCCTTTTTGCCCACCAAAATCGGATGATATTGCAACAATTTGCTACACAAGCGGCACAACTGGCACCCCAAAGGTATAACTTAAGTCCCGATGAACTTTTAGCTTTATGATGAAGTTGGTGGGTTCCCCAATAACTGTTTGACTGCTATATTTGCATTCTTTCCGTATATAGTTTTGAGGTTTTCTCTTATGATTATTGGATATAATGGAAGAAAAAGGGAAATTGAGGGAGCAAAGGAAAGGACATAGCCCATACTAGAGCTGGCTCCTCCTTTAATAAGATTTGTGTGATAATACTTTCCATATCAACAATACAACCCCATTCTGTAAGTTATAACAATTACACTATTCTCAACAATACCATTGTGGCCAGGGAGCTGTATTGACTCACGGAAACTTGATTGCGAGTGTTGCTGGGGCCACTTTTGGTGTGCAGTTCTACCCCTCTGATGTGTGAGTATCAATGGTTTTCCCTGCTGCTTAGTATATAATAATTAATTTTCAGGTATTGTTGTGATGTTCATAACTTTATATAGAAGTGCTTTGTTACTGCTAAATTTACCTCATATTTTTTCAGTTACATATCATATCTTCCTTTGGCACACATTTATGAACGGGCTAACCAGGTCATGACAGTATATTTTGGAGCTGCTGTTGGATTCTACCAAGGGGTATGAGACTTGATTTAAGCATTTTTCCTTTCGAATTGTTTCCTCCTCTTGAGCTCATACTTTTAAGGGCTCGGGTGAGTGCAATTCCTTTGTACGGCTAGCTGCAGTTTACTGAAAGGTTAAATGCGTATTAGTTTGTTCTCAGTCGTACTGGTGGCATTCTTCTGAAACTTTTAATAGAAAATGTGGATTTTCCAAATGTTGCCTATCCTCTCTGTGAACTTTTAGTCTTCCGTTTACGGGAAGGGTAACATGCATGACGATGTATTAAAATTTTCTTAAATATATGCGCTGAAAGCTTTAGAAACTTTTAGTCGGAATTCCTAATGATATCTAATGGAATTACTATTTTGGTTTTTAAATGCGCCATTGATCTAAACCTAGTTTTGTAGATGAGTTAATACTTTTAAAACCACAGGCCTACCTGTTGTAAACTTGTAATATTGCATTATATACTGGAGGATATTAGCGTGACTGGAGTATTTATATTCAGACAAGTACTAAGGATTTATGTAACTGTTGTATGCAGGATAATATGAAATTAATGGATGATATGGCTGCTTTAAGACCTACTATCTTCTGCAGTGTTCCTAGGCTGTATAACAGAATATATGCTGGGTAAAACAACTTTTCAAAACTGATTTGATTCTTCTTCTGAAAGCAACTAATATATTTAATCTGACATGGAGTGGATTTCCTGGTTGTTCAGTATTACAAATGCTGTAAAGACATCAGGTGTGCTGAGGGAGAGGCTATTTAATGCTGCTTACAATGCCAAGAAGCAGGCATTATTAAGTGGTAAAGTACACTATTAATTACATCATTGTTGCAGTTTAAGATGAGATTAAGTCTGTGGATTTGTTAAATACTTGCTGTAAAACTTCTTTTTAATTAATCTACAGTGGGACCTTTTAGCAATGGTTTTCAGATGGGAAATCAAAACTTACACTTTTGAATAGTTTTAGGTGCTCATCTTTAACTGGAAAATGTATTTTGATAACGACAATTTGGTATGGTGTATCAAACTTTTTAATATAATACTGAATAATTCTAGGCATCCACCCCAAAACCAATTGGAAATGGGTGGAGAGGCCCATACCATAGCCTCTTATGCAAGGGTTTAATTTTGCAATGTGGGATAACACTCCACACTAGGAAAGACGCTCACAACACTCATGAGTGTGACTCAAGCCAAATATGTGTACTACTTAAAACTGGTGAAGTGGAGTACGTCTGGATAATTGCTCTGATACCATGATGGAATTTGAGCATCCAATGTAAAACCAATTGGCAGTAGGTGGAGAGGCCTAAGACCTTATAAGCTCCTATGGGCTTTAATTTCCCAATGTGGGACAATACTAAAACACTTACACTAGACTTCGGGAAAATGAGAAACAACTGAAGTTGCTGGTGAAGGATGTGATTCCCTATAAATGATGTAGAGATATAGCACATTGGGACATAAAAGATGTAAAAAGAAAAAGAACCAGAGAACATAGAAAGCTAAAGCACAACAGCCCTTCAATCCAATCTAAATTCTAAAAAAAAAACTGATGCCTAAAGCGATCTGAAACAAGTGAGGCTCAATTGTCTCATTGTCAGTTATAAACTCATGTTCTGTTCTGTACTGAGTATTACTTGTTTTATCACGTTTGAATGTTTCAGGTAAAAATCCATCTCCCATGTGGGACAGGTTGGTGTTCAATAAGATAAAGGCTAAGCTAGGAGGACGTGTTCGTTTTATGGCATCTGGTGCTTCACCCTTGTCTCCTGATGTTATGGACTTTTTAAAGATGTAAGTCCTTTGCACTTCCTGGCATACTGAATGAAGGAGTCATATATAGTTGATGTTTTAGTTTATTGTTCTGTTTTTACTGTCCTTATAATTAGTGCTTATTTGTACCCAGATGCTTTGGTGGTGAAGTAAATGAAGGGTATGGAATGACTGAGACTTCATGTGTTATTAGTGCTATGGACAGTGGTGATAACTTATCCGGCCATGTTGGCTCTCCTAGTCCAGCTTGCGGTGAGTTATGGACCATTTGAGTTTAATGCACTTCTTAATAGAAAAGGAGTACCCCTATGTAGTGACATTAATGGGGTTGATTTCATATAGTGTGAAACACATTTTTTAGCATTTTATATGTTTTCTTATCCTCTTCTTATCCATCGAAAATCAGCCTTTAGTTACCTGGAAAAATATGATTGTGGAATCTTCCTTTCTAGTTGCCATTCCATTTGTCAACTTCTTTTTCTACAATGATTTTTCAGCATTTGTATCTGATACTTGTCTTAGCTAGCATGTCTTTACAGATGGAAGAATTATGTCTGAACATTGCGTGAAAAGCCCCAAAAAACTAGTGGGTTACATGTGGAGTTGTGGTTGTAAACTTGCAATTATCATGCAAAGGAAACTCATTTGGTCATTGTTGGCCGACTTTCGTGCTTGCATTAAAACTTCTTGGATGGTGTTGACTATAGTTATTTAGACGTGTTAAGATGATTATGCTGAACAGTTGCAATGACTGGTTCCATTATGTCTCTGCATATAAGGCTTGGTCAAAGATTTGAAAACCGGATGAAACCAACCAATTCAATCCAAACCTGAATGGATTTAGCTCTTTGAAGGGAACCCAAACAAGTTGGTTTTTTCAGGTTATTGTAATATAATCTGACACAACCGACCTGATCCGGCCTTATAAACAGGTTGCTCCCTTTTGAAACCAAGTTAATTTGTGGAATGAGCTCAGCCTCCTACTTGAAGGAGCCCTTTTTCTTGGCTTAGTGTATCCTAGAATGCTCCTCGACTGGGTCAGTCAGATGGAAATATCTCATATCCTGACCCTATCTGACTTGCTTGCATTCGTATATGCATTTGATCTGTGATTGTATGTCTGTTACACATGATTAGGCAGTACTGTTGGCAACTTGGAGATCAGGATTGTTTAAGGGTTTGCTTGTGCTTGCATAATATTGAACTGAGGTTGTATGTATTCAACTGGTATCATTTATTATCAAAGTGTAGAGACTAAGGTTTCTTCATACAAGATTTCTTTTACCTTCTGATGCATTCTGCTCTTACCTTGGGGAAGATTTGATTTCATATTTTGTATTTTTATTTCAGAAATAAAGCTTGTTGATGTACCAGAAATGAACTACACATCTGACGATCAACCCTATCCTCGTGGTGAAATCTGTGTCAGGGGTCCTATTATTTTCCAAGGCTATCACAAAGATGAAGTGCAGACGTACTGAACTTGCCTATTTACTGAATTTTCTAAATTCTACTCAGTCTGCCAGATGTTGAATTTGTCTGATGATATATATATTGTCATAATCGATAGGAGAGAAGTGATTGACGAAGAGGGGTGGCTTCACACTGGAGACATTGGGTCGTGGATACCTGGTGGTCGTCTGAAAATTATTGATAGGTGAGATCATACAATCCTAAATGATAGTTTGCAGATTTGTTGATACTGATTCTGCACAAGTCAGGACAAGGGAAACAATCATGCTTTATATTTTCTAATTCTGATATGCCACGTAAGGGTGTTGGCCTTGTAATTTTATTTTGCTATCGGATAGTCAACCCGATAATTACTTGATCTTGTAGGTGTTCTCCCATATGGTAACCTCACACCTATTTAGTATGGAAAAGTTATGGTTTATCTGTGTGTGCGTCTGTGAATATCATACACACACACACACACACTCTATATATATATACATATATACATGTGTATACATTCAAATATATATGTCTCTGTGTGTCTGCTGATGGTGGGTTCTTATCATTCCAAACAGTTGGGGGTTTGGTGTATTGCCACGACCCATTCCAGAATTATTGGTGATAGGCTGATATCCCTTGAGTAAGGACTTTTTGGAGTCCATCCAGACATATGAGAGAGGGAAATAAATTAGTGACAATCACACATCATTGGTTTATAGTGTCTAAGTTTAAAAAGATGGCTATAGGTTGTATGCAAAGAGTTGAATAAACTGTGATGAATTTTTTTTATAAAATAATCCTATCTTTTGTGAATACTATTCAGAATATAAAATTGACCGACTCCGCATGTGGAAGCAATATTCATTGCACTTACAGGATGTGCCATGCTTATAACTGAATATTTTGTATACCATTGTAGGAAGAAGAACATTTTCAAGTTGGCACAGGGAGAGTATATAGCTCCAGAGAAAATTGAGAATGTTTATGCCAAGTGCAAGTTCATCGCCCAGTGCTTTGTACACGGTAAGAGAATGGACTTCACACACACACACACTCTCTCTCTCTCTCTCACACACACATGTCTGGGTTGCCGAATTCATATTTGCTTCTATTGGTAGGCGACAGCCTAAATTCTTCTTTGGTAGCAATCGTCTCCGTTGACCAAGATGTGTTGAAAGCATGGGCTGATTCTGAAGGCATTAAGGTACAGATATGGTTCAGTTGCACATAATTCAAAAATAATTACTCCCATGATTTAGGTCATAATTTAAATATATTTACTCCTGATTCAGTAAAGATCAGTAGATGTTTGCATTGCATATATAAATGAATTTGTCCTGGTAATCTTCATGCTATAACTTTTAAAAATCAAAATGTCAGACAAATTGGAAACGATTTATGTGCATTAGACCTCCCCCTCTGCTTAAATCCAGTAGAAATATTGTCAACCCACGTTCTAACTTCCAAGTCTCTAAAAGTATTAGTTATAAAGTTTTGATTTGTTGGTGAGAAAAAGGAAATGACACACATTTAGCAAGTTTCGAAATGCCTTCCTAAAGATCAATGTTGTTTGGTGCTTTAAACAATTATATAAGTAAATAAGTTGTCCATTCACAAAAAAAAAAATAACTGGTAAAGAAGTAGTTTGGTATTATGTCAACATTTGTAGTTAATCTTAGAAGGGCGGACATTGGTTGCAAAAAGAAAACCTCTTTTTCTGTTCTTAATGTTTTGTTTATTGTTCTCTGCTGATATGTGTGTGCAGTATGAAAATTTAGGACAACTCTGTAATGATCCAAGAGCAAGGGCCGCTGTATTGGCTGATATGGATGCTCTTGGCAGGGAAGCTCAGGTAAGTTTGTCATAGCTATTGTCTTGCACCTTGTTCATTTTTCGTGTTAGACTTTGAAATATATAATTCTCTATATTTCCCTTCAGTTGAGAGGTTTTGAATTTGCAAAAGCCGTGACACTGACACTTGAACCGTTCACAATGGAGAATGGTCTGCTCACTCCAACATTTAAGGCAAGTATATTTAGTTTCAATTATTGGACAGCACATGCATGGATTAGTTAACATGGCAATCTCACTGTATTCTCGACTTCTTCAGATCAAGAGACCTCAAGCAAAGGAATACTTCGCGAAAGTAATATCCGATATGTATTCGGAGCTTGCTACCTCTGATCCCACCCCTTCGAAACTTTAAGTACTACTAGGAGCAGCTAGATGGAGGTTCTCGACCAGCCCCAAAGGATAAAGAAAAAAAAAAACAAAATATGAGAGAGTAGAGGATGGAAAAAAAGAGAGGAACAGAGCTAAGTCGAGAAGCGAAGCCAATCATTCCTGACAGGAAAGATGTCACAGTTCAAAGCTGTCTCAGACTGTACTCTTGTTTTTTATTTGTTTCTCCAAATGAAATCACAATAATATGAATTTATTGGCCCATTATAATGTTCCTCAAGTAAGAGAATGTTGTAATTTAATAAATCTACATTAATTTACATTAATATTCAGTTCACGCCTTCGCAGTCGCCAAGCCAGGACATTTGTTGCGCAGAAACCCTCGTCCCGTCGACGCTGGTCCGGCTGATTTTTGATCCGATAACATAACTGAAATCAGTCTTGTAAAGTTTATTTTTGGGATGTTTTGCATCTTGTTTCGAAAGCTCATTTTTATGAGATTTGTATTTTCTTTACCTTTTATTTCATAAGAAGCCAATCTGTTATTTTCAAATCTCAATGACCTCTTTGTACCATGGGAAGTGTCTTTCAATAAAAGGAATAAGATATCATACTTTCCATTGTTCAAAAAAAAAAGATATCATATTTTCCCGAGGTTAAAGGACCAGATAATAGGACGAAGAGGAGCAGTACCAACAAGCACCACTACCCTTGCCAAAAAACAAGCACCACTACCAGAATTAGTAATGCCTTCATACTTGTAATGCATTAACCAATTGCTATGCTTACCTGGTTGAACGACGGGTGTAATTCCAATTCGGACCATTAAATGAGACACACTCATCAGTCCTATTATAAAAGTTAGTTGACTCAATAAAAGCCACTCAAATCAGTTAGTGTAAATTGAATCCTATCGCCATCGGGATAGTGTTCTCAATTCAGCTCGAATAATACTTATCATGCTCATGCTTGCAACTGAAGTGGTACTTATCCAACTTAAACTTGACTTAGCTCCATGGCTTTCTTTGAGGTTTGAGCCGAGCACAAGTTACACTCAATCGGCTTACGGACAAAAATTATACTCAAAATTAATCCAAAGTAGTTGTATTTAGTTTTAACAAGTGCTACGAAACCACTGCATGAAAAAGCTTTAACTTAAATCAAACTCAAATAACTTCATCTACGATTTCGAGCATTCACAACTCAAGATTAATTGGCTTGTTATCGGCTTTTTACGAGCCAAACTAAAATGAAAGCAAAAAGCAAATTGAACAAAAATCGAACTCTAGCCGTATCGAGCTGATCCACAACAATACAAAACAATCTATATAATATCATCGGCAATGTAAATTAACCTCTTAAAATCCTCGTATGTGAGTACACAAAATACCATTACTGTTGTACTAAACAATGATTAAAACATGGCACCTTTGCTCTCCTAGATTGGACACGTTCCCATCAATTCACCAACCATACTTTATATAGTAAATAATATTTTATTTTTCCTCAACCGTTGGTCCAAAATACATTCTCGACCAGCGACCCCACGGGCTATCTTCCCCTGCGCTAGTCCTCTCAAGCATTATCATACAACTACATCCCACGTCACACACTCAAAGCGCGGGAAATTCCATCATTCCCCTTGCCAATCAACCGCCAAGCATCAAGATTCGCAAGGTAAATATCCAACCGTCCAATAACAGAATCTTACGGAGGGGCGTCGCTGTAGACGATTCAGACCCGCAGCACCTGCTTCCTTGCAAAGCATTGGTTTTCAGAGTCTCAGTCAAACAAAACGCGAAGAAAATAGTAACAGAGAGACAGAACAAAGCCAAAGGAGGAGGGAGAGAGAGTCAGTCGCGGTTCAATTCAGCCCAGCACAACACCTCTCTCGTCCTCAAAAGCACTTTTTCACGATTCCAATTAAAAGCTGCTTTATTTTTATTTTTTGAATTCAATTCACTACGCTGCAAATCTCCGATCGGTTATGGTGTGCGGTCCGGGAAATCGAATTGGAATTCGGAATTCTTAGGGTTTGTTCCGAAATCCGAATCCGAATCCAGCAACCATGTTGTCGAATCATTTGCACAATGGGATCGAGGCGCCGAAGCTCGCCTGGTCTCGCCTCCCGAACTCGGAGGAAGCCGAGTACGACGCCGTTGGATTGAGGAAGAAAGGCGAAGAGGGCGGCGTCGAG